>JARHVA010006457.1:280000-505000 GCA_037957365.1 Torreya grandis | reverse complement strand
TTGGATTATTGATGTAGATTGCAACATGGATCATTTGGCTTGGGGCCATTTATCAAGCCACTATTCATGATGTAGGGAGTGGTGGGGCCATCTCTTTTTTGGCTCCAAAACTTGAAAAAAACATTATTTCTTATAGATTATACCCCATCCATCGGGTGGTGTGGACCCTTTTTTATTTCAATAACCAAATTATTGGGTTGGTTAATTTATATGCCTCTAATTATGCTATGAAATGATCAGCCATGTGTAGATGGCTGGCTAAATCTCTCTGAGGCATTCATTATATCCGTTGTAGTGACTCTAATATGGTCAAGTTAGCTGAGGATAAATAAGGATGCCTTCCAATGTGATGTTATGCTAGTGAGAGGGAAGCATGGCTATATATGCATAAAAAACTTGGGTTTTTTTTATCCTAATCACCATTGGAGGAAAGATTCAAACTCCATGTGGTTTATCTAGTCTAAATTTCACCAAGGTGATGACAGGGTGATTCAACATCTCAATATAGGTTTGATTTCTAAACAAGATCTCTTCTATTTTGCACTAATCAAGGATGGGCTTGTTTTTGTCATTCTTGATACTTTTTTCTCAGACTATCACCCCATTTTCTTTAATTTTGAATGGACATCTTCTAAATCAAGCCTAATTCCACACAATTATATCTCAATACTTCCCACCTCAAACATAAAATAATGGTGGGGCATATTGTTTGAATTTGGAGCTTAGTTCCTATTATAAGATCAATTAGAACCCTTAGAGAGGGTTCTTCAAGCTCTCTCTAATTTAGCTATAATATTGGGACAACCCTAGGCTGTGGGTCACCCATGTTGGGGTTGGACATCTGGAGTAGGTTAGCTTCCTCTTTAATTCTCAACTAATACTAAAGCTAAGCCTAATGATTCATGGGAAAAGGATTAGAAAGAGAGTAAGGGATCCTAATAAAGTTAACCAGATAATGTACCAAACTTAAGAAGGAAAATTCCATAATCTTGAACCCACACTAGATCAGTAGAGGATAATACTAGCTTACACAACCTTAATATCAAGCTAATTTGCATTAGTATTTCATAGAATAGGTTCATAGTAGAACACTAATATAGACCTGCAAACAACATTGGAAACCCTCTAAATAAAGTCAGAAAGAAGGACCATGGATGGGAAGATTATCATTCACACAATGCCATAGTGCACAAGTTGCCAAACACAGGTTCAAGGTAGAGGATAAGTAAAGAAAGTATCATTGCATTAAGAGGTGGTTCTTACAAATTCTTCATAGGGTCAAACCTAATCAAGTTGAGAATAGTTTGTAGTATCCCAAAGAGTTCCCTATATCTCAGAAAGATAAAAAGTCTGAAATATGAGAACCCCTTACAAAATGGAAAGAAAGGGATAATATAGAAGGGGGAGAGGAGAGAGAGAAAGGGGGAACACATCATTCATGATTATCAATGAGCTATCAACTTCAAAAGATGTTTCACTAGGATTTTGGTCCAATCAGAATAGGTTATTATGATCAAGATATTCATGATTTTCCTAGATAGCCTCCAAATCATTCTGTTGGTTGGACAAGCTCCACTAGAAGATAAGAGTTTGACAAAAATGACAAGTCATGATCCTACTAAAATTTAATTTCCCAACTACTTTCCAAATCCCCAAGTCCTGTTGCTTTGGATCTTTCACTATATTTCCTTATGAGGTCAAAATCTTGATATCTTCAAACTACCTAAGACATGTCATGCCTGATCTAAGTGGCCGTTTGTCAAGGACATGACTTGGGGTGATATTCTCATTAATCATACATCTAATTTATGCCTTAGATCCTAGACCAAAAAGACTATAGGTGAAAACCAATCTACATATATTAGTTTTCCCATAATTTCACATAGAGATTGCACTTTATTCAATGCCAAGTCCTATCTGAGCCTGCATCTAGCTCCTTTCCTTTAATTTTTCCAACTTGGGTCAGGCTCATGTTTAAGTTTTTTGGATTAACCTACTGAGTCAGGCCTATTTTATCTTTATCAACTTTCATCAAACCTCCCAGTTCATTCCCTTGTTATGTTGAAACTACCTCAAATTATAGACTCCTTTGACTTTATTTCACTCCATTATATTTTGGGATTTGATTAAATTCAAACCATAGATCTTTGGGATCCACTACCCCAATCTCAATTTCTCATTGGTCTCTAGGATTCACTAATTATTTAAACTTACTCAAACTCCCACATGTTTGACACTTATCAACAACACATTCCTTTTTAGGTTACCACCAAAGATTTTAGATCTAAACATTCACTTTATGGGTCTTAAAAATGATGTTCACACAAACATATACTAGTTTTTTACCAACTTTTCAATATTATAACTTGAAGAGCAAAGATCATGGGAACGTTAAACCTATAAATAATGGACCTAATGCTGAAATAAACAAACCATTTTGATTTATTGGCCATTTAAGATTTCTACATACTTTTGTAAAAAAGTTGAAGTTGTCTAGTTCATGACATCTTGATGATAATATGATTTGAAATGGTTAAGTATGGAAAATTAGCAAATTTTACGTGAGGAGCCAACTTTTCCCATACATATCTTTCATTGTGATATAGAACATGAGCTAAAACATAGTGCATGTCATCCTAGGAGTAATGTGAAGAAAATAAAGTGACCAACTCTCCTTGACTCATCCATATGTGTGAGATCTAGTAGCATCAAAATGGTCATTCAACTTTCCTACCACTAGAGCCAAAAGTCTGGATAGGCTCCAAATGGAATGAGTGGACTAGATGAATACCATGCACTCCCATACTCTTTCCAATCATGTTTGACACTCCATAAAGTCTCTATAGCTCTATACCTATCCTTATAAATTGAGAAATTAAACTTTAAGTGAAATTAAAGTGTTTCAAAGATTTGTGAGATTCATGATCTTTCTATTCCACTCATTCCATATAGAGCTTGTCTAGGCCATTTTGATTATTTGATCAATCAAGAACTCTACCTATTTCTCTACATCAGGACTATTAGCCACTAGGCACATGCTTGGTATGTGGGCTTAATATGGACAACATTTCCTCAATTAGAAGGAGATATTGGTTGGATTTAATGGTGGTTTGAGGCTTTGTCTTGCACTTCCACATTTATTTGGATCTATGACAAGTAATCAATTGTCTTTAAATGGCATTTTAAAAATGATACAAACCATGATTTTATTCATTTCTCATAGGAAATAGAGAAAGCACATTTTAATGTTCACCTTAAAAATCAAGTGGCACAATGGAGACACAAACTCTAGGTTGAAGAAACACACAAAGCTAGAGGATCTCAGCTAAGAGCTCGTATGTATTAGCTCAAAATTGGTGATAAAGTATCCATAGACTCATTTGCCATCCTCCATTCTAGGAGAGATACTGATAGAATCAAAGCTATCAAGGAAGGAAATTCAAGATTTACCAAAATTACTGACATTTTACATGCCTTTGTGAACCACTACCATTGTGTTTTCTTAGTGCAAACTTCTTCTCCAGAAAGGGAGGTGGCTCTCCTTCAATGTATTTAGGTAGTGCCCTATAAAGTTTCCAATTCTGAAATAATTGCTTGTGATAGGCCTTTATCCCTCAATGACCTTCATGAGGTTTTTAAATAAATGGTAGTGGACAAAGCTCCAAAAATTGATGGTTTCGCATGTGAGTTTCATCAAACTCTGTGGGACATTGTTGGTCCTAATCTGCACTGGGTTTACATTGAATTAGTGCTAACTAATTCCTTGGGAACCCTTATCAATCAAGGTAACATTAAATTCATCCCAAATGATAGTTATCCTAAAATTATCCCAAACGAGAGACATATTACATTGCTCAATGTATGCTATACGATCATTACCAAAGATCTAGATCTTAGGGTAAAATGCATTCTCCCTTTGATTCTTCATATTGAACAAATAGGGTTCATACAAAATAGATTCATTCTTAACAATGTCATCATTATCTAGAAAGGTATGGAATGGGATAAGATTTCTAATCAAAAGGACTTGTTTGTTAAAATTGACTTTGAAAAGGATTATGATCGCATTGAGTGTCCCTTTATTTTGTAATGCTTTGGGCACTGGAGTTTGGCCCAAAGTTTATTCAGACAGTTAATATGCTTTTTTAGGATGTAAGGGTTTATAGTACTATTAATGGCACCCAATCTTCTCAATTTGAGCTGCATCACTCCATAAGGCAAGGCTTTCCTTTAGCCCCTTCCTTATATGCTCTTGCAGTAGAAGGATTTAGCTATCTTATAGATAATTTTATTGTTAAAGGTTTGGTGAAAGGTATTTCTTTCACTAAATCTGATAGATAACCTCTAAACAATCATTTCATGGATTAATCCTTTATCACTCTCCAAGAAGAGGAAAAACCCATTAAAAGTGTCATGGAATGTCTACACATATTTTGTTTATCCTCAAGATCTTCCATTCAATGGAGAAAGATCCAATGCTACAGGCAGTCTCTAGGCCTCAAACTTCCTTGGATTGAAGAATTTTAATGGTAGTGGATTCTATCAGGAGTATAGTTCAAGTTTATGGGCATTAATTTTTCCTTTAGGGCCTCTCCCTTTGACTTATGGTCATATGTGGTGTAGAGAGTAGAAAAAATATTTCCTTTTGGATAACTAATCTTGTGTCTTTGGTTGGTAAGTTTCAAATCTGCTCTAAAATTTTGGTATCCATACATGTGTATTATTCCTCCTACTATTCCCCTTCTAATGCTTCCTACAAAAAATTAGAAAAGATTTTAAGATATTTTCTTTAGGTTAATTCTAAAGGGCACAAGGGCTTCCACAGAGTTACCTAGAAATTTTTTTGTCATCCTAAGGAATTAGGGGGACTAGGTCTTCTCAACATTAAACTCCAAGGGTTTGCTCTAGGGTCTAAATGGATTATCAGAGGTCATTGTAGGGTTGGATCCTGGAAGATTATTCTTTTCCATTATATCTCACAAGGCTTCTCCTATGGTAGGAAAGCCTAGCAAGGCTTAGGGCTTCACTCTTTTCTTATCACCCCAGTGCCTGTCAAAATTAAGGGGTATTTTATTATTCAAATTTTATTGAAGGATTGTGAGAAGCTTAATCCTCACCTTAGCTGGGTTGGTGATGGGTTTAGAAATGGCCTCTAATTTAAATCTTAATCTCATTGGTGGTCATATTGTCTCAATTTTCACAATGTTCCCTTTTCCCATATCCCTTGGGTTAAAGGGTTATACCTTTTCAGAAAAGGTGTAAAGGTTATCAATGACCTATTTTTTTAAAGAAATCAAGGTTTGGATCACTTGGCAATAACTTCAAAATAAGTATCACTAATAAGTTTAGATGTAGAGGCTATTGCAAAAATTTAAGGCTCCATACCTAATGAATATTTGCATAAAATGAGAGTTAATTATCTTGTTCCTTAGTGGAGAGATTAGAATTGGCCTATAGCCACCCATTTCACTCAATACACTCTACGGTTGAGATATCTATTACTAGCCCATCAACATATTCTAGCTGATATGCTCAATATTAGATGGAATCTTCATTCTTGTGATGGGATCTAGGCCAGGCATTTCAACAATGTGTGGTCTGCTTATGTTGAGCCCAAAAAAACTCACTTTTTATGGTTCCTTCTATACTAGGGCTCAAGCATTTAGGTGTGCCTAACCCCATCTTCTTGGATTTTCAAAAATAAAAAATAATTAAACATCTCTTTTGATTTTGTCCCCATGCTCAATTTGTGTGGCACTAGATCCATTCCCTTTTCCAACCTTTTTGCCTATAATTCTTCACATAGAAGATGGCTCTCTTGGGGAACTCAGTTTTATTGCCTACTAAATGTAATATCTTCTGGCAGATATTTCAAGCTGACATATTGTTTCAAATATGGAAAGATATGAATTATTATTTCTAATCATGAAGATCTAGAACGTAATTTTTCTATTTTTTAAAAAAATACTATTCTTTCTAATGTTACTTTTTAGATTCAAAGCCAAATAGACAAGTTCCATCTAGAGCTCAACCACCTCCAACATTTTCTTGATCACTAGGGGAACACCCCATGTGTGGTCAGATGAGAACTTCGTAATCCCACATGAAATCCTTCACCCCCTTAGGGATGAGGACATGAACCAAGGTAGTAGCGATCCAGACCTAGATGCTAAAGCTTTTATACATAAAAATTATGACCTCAATAGACTTCTCCTCATCATGGTGTTTAGAGTGGTTCCTCCTAGTCTAGAGGTGATGGTAGGTGTTGGGGATCTCCTCCCCCATCCTAGGATGGTGATAACAAAGGTTGGGGTATACTTATCCAAGGCAAATTCCCAAGCCTGGCTTTGGGTATTTCCTTTGAAATAAATCAAACTGAGACCTTGGAAGAGTATAAATTTTTTGGTTGTGATCCCTTACATGATGAACACATTATTGAATTTTCATAGGCAATAATGACTGAACCATATAAAATATGTAAATTGGGCGAACCAATGAAATGTTTAATTTTAAGTGTATATTACATTTTTTTTTTAAAATTGAATAAATAAAATTTGAATTTTTTTAATTCCTAAATACATTGTGTTTGTGTGTGTTTCATTTGTATAATGTTTTATTGAGTGGTTGATCTCCCCTCCTCATAACTTTTTGAAAATGTAATAATATTTTAGATTTCTTGGTAAGATGTCCTAGAGACATGGATGTAGAGTAAAATTATATTTTATAATATTTTTTTATAAATATTTCATTTTTAATGGTTAAGTAATATCAACACTTATAATCTCCCCTCATAATATATATATTTGTATATATGTAAAAATGGATAGATTTTTTCACCATTTGAATAAAGGCATGGAATGTGAGGTCAGTGTTTTTTTTTTAAATGACATGTTCTCGTAGTTTTTATAATGCCTCAAAAATATGGAAATTTATTTTATAAATAAATATATTTGATTCAATAAATCAATATTAATATTAATTATTATTTAAATTATAAATATATATCATTAGAAAACTCATAAATAGACATATTTAGATGTGGAGCCACATATTTTTATTTGTTTTTCACCCTAAATTATGGCCTTCAAAATGGAATTTTAAATTCAATAAGAGCTTTCCACTTGGATGGATTATGCTTTGGTATCACATAAAAGGAGTTCAAACATACCCATTTTTCCTAACCCACTTTGTTTGAACCACTTCAAAGTTTGTTTATACCATAGTTCTTCTCAACCACTTTTCTACTTTTCATGTTTTTTTTTTATGTAAACTAATATGTGTGTGTGTGGGGGGGGGGGGGGGGGGCATGCTCTAGAATACATATTTAATAAATATGCATGTTTTTATATTAAAAAATGTGTATATCATATGATAAAGTTTATATGTTTATAATAAATAATAAATTATTTAATTTTAATATAGTATTTACCTTTTTTCTAGGAAAAAAAATCATAATTGTATTCTTTGAAGATTAAAATTACAATTCATAGATGCTTAAAGGCATTTAGTAAACCCTTTACCCATATCGAAAGGGATACAGAGAATGGACCATCATCTCCAAGTCAATCAGCATAAAAAGGAGAGAGAGAAAAAAAAAACAAAAACAACATTGCGCACACCAATAATACACCAAAAACTATGAATAAACCAAAATAAATGACCAAACATAGGAAAATCAAAATATATGCACTTAGATCCATGTTTTGAATATTACAAGCTGCCACAAAAGGGAAGCCCATTTAATATATTATTTATATGTATAAATTATATTATTATTTTTATTTTTTGAATTAAAACTATAAAACTAAATTTAAAAAATTATGTAAATTTTAAAAATATAAAATATTACCAAACAAAACTGTAAGGCAAATAATGTGTTAATCCAATGCTATATATACTTATAGAGGAGGTGTTAATACAATGTAAATCATATAGGTACAATTTTTTCCAGGTGCAAATGTAAGATTATAAGATGGGAAACAAAAATAATATATAGAGTAAGAGAAAAAGAAATTTAGTGCTAAACATAATGCTAAAATAAATTTGACTAAGACATGAACAATATAAGAAAGGAAAATTTGAGAATGCAAGTAGTAGTGTTGATGTTGAATCTGATCAAAATCCATGTGAATGAGGAAGCATCTACAGTTAATATTTACACTCAAGATCATGTACATGCACATATTAGTTTGAAATGGTAAAATATGTAAGTAAATTTACATAAATTTAGACAAGTGTACATATGTTTTTATAGAATTTTTTTAGTTATATATAAGTACTTACACATGACCTATTAAATATTGAATTTATGTAAAAAAAATATAGTTATTTAAAAGGTACATAATTTTAATTTAATTATATTTGAAAAAATAAAATATAATTTGAAAATAATTAAATAAAGTGACCACAAAAAAATATTCAATGCATCTTCTCATCTAATCCCTTACGGAATCTTAGTGAGAAGAAAGTGGTAAAACTAGTGGGGTATGTTAAGGGTTTAAATCTCATTGTTGACAAAATAAATTTATAAAATTATGAGGTTGATTTATCTATTACTCAATATAAAAATCAGTAACACAATTTAGAAATAAATTTAATCTTCAATCCTAAATATTTATGTACTTGATAATGGTCATAAAGTAGAGTAGAATTTGTGCAATAATTTTAATCTTTGATTTATGTATAATTTGTTTCCCCTCCACTTCTTCTCCCATTGTTACAAGGTCCTATGTAAAATTGGTTTTGTATTTAAGGTTTATTCCTTGTACACCACCTTCTCCTTTTTATAATTTTTTTATATATTTTTTATTTATTTAAAAAAAATCTTTTCTTGTTTTTTATATCCATGTTTTTTAGGTTTTACTTGACTATTAGTATTTATATTATTTTTTATAACTCATACTCTCTCTCTCTCTCTCTCTCTCTCTCTCCCCCTATATGTGTGTGTGTGTGTGTGTGTGTGTGGTCTTTTGTATATATGTTACATACACATATTCTTTAAGTTATGTTCAATGATACTTTGTATAATTTTAGCATTGAAATATATAATTATCCTTTAACTCTAACTTACATAACACAAGATTATATCCTTTTATTATTAAAATTATAAATACTTTAGATCTACGCATATTTTTTAAATGATTTTTCAAATTAAAAATAGGATATGGCCATCACCATCCCATCGATTATTTTTAAAAATTTAATATATATAAAAATGAGTATAAAACTAACACCAACATGTGTAATGGTATCTCGAATCTAAGTCATATTTGCCAAAATTATTCTCTAATTTATTTTTATCTAGTTTCCTTAGAACATTGTTTTTCTAATGTAATTTTTTGGAAATTTCCTTTTAAAGCATTTTAATAGTTTTATATATTTCCCTTATCCCATTCATAATATGTGATCTAATTTTAAACCTAAATATTTCAATTTATTATTATTTTCATTTCTATATAATAGATGAATAAAAATATATGACTTGTCTCTCATATATGCTACATATATATTATTTAAGTTCAATTTTCAATGATACTTTGCATAAATCTAGGGTTGTAATATATAAATTCCCTTAACTCCACAAATAACATAAGAATATTCTCTTTTCATTTGTATAGTTCACATGTCCTTTATTGGTAGTCTATCTTTATACCTGGATATCATTAAAAATATTATCACGTTAATTTATCCATACCTATCCATAAGAATATTTATCTTGTCTTTCTAAAAATCTAGTGTTACAATTTGTAATTGCACCTTTAACTCCAACAACCATAATGCAATTGATTAACCTCTTATCATTTAAATTTCCCATATCCCTTCTCCTCTAAATATACATATATTTTAAAATAGTTTTAAAACTCAAAATAAGTTAGGGCCTTCACCATCCTCAAATTATTTTTCCAAATTTTAGTAAAGAAGAGACAAGGACACATGTGAGATGAGTTGTGATGCATATATATTGATTTATAAACACCCAATTTTAATTTTTGAAAATATATATATATATATATATATATAATTATTTGTTTTTACAAGTTGTAATGAATTTATCATTGTGTATTGGATTCAAGATAAACCACATGACACTAATGAGGGATTAGATACTCACATCGACTAGTGATGGCTTTTTTGTCATTTATTTTTATTTGTGAACTTAATTTTATTTTCATAACATGTATATTATTTAATTCACATCACAGTTTGTCTAAGATATAAACTTAGTTATAAATTTATGTTTACAAATATTTATATTTACCCCAAATGATCTATATATGGGTGTGTGTACATGCTTGTGCATGCTTGTTTATATTCATGTTTATAATTCACTATACTCCACCATATTATTTGCACTATCATTATCATGTTACCTCTATTTTTATATTTATAATCCATTATTTTGTGATAATAGTGTCAATGTATTTATATTTTGAATAATAAGGCTTGTTTTCTATCATAGGAATAATGATGAATAAAGTATATCTTTATTGAGGAACATATTATTTGGTTGGGATTATTTTTAATATTATAACATGACTGGTTTGTGTGATATATGATTGGATAACATTTGAGTCTTTAAAAATTTTACTATGCTACATGTAGTAGGACAAAGCATTCTAAATTATTTGTGTTACCCATATCATGAATCAATAATTATACTACTAGTTAGGGGAAAAGAAAAAAACTATTTCTATAATCATTGCATAGTGATTAATAAAATTACCATTCATGGTCTAGGTGAACTATAACCCAAATAAGAAAATGAATTATTGTCTTTTTACTTAGTTGAGCAAATGGACAGAAAGGAAAACCATATGGTCATAACATTAATTCACTAGAATTTATCCTCTTGAAGAATTTTATTAAATGGTATAAATATAGGATATGATCATATAAAAATTAAATTATGATTGGATTATTTCAATTTTTATACTAAATCTTTATATTAATTTATGTTTATGATAGTAGATTTTTGAACTACTTAAATGTTATAAATGTTTTGATTACCTTCTATAGATGATTGGATGTTTGGATTAATTATAAATTTATGTATGTGAATTTAACATATATTTACAAATTAATAGATTTAATTTCGAATCTCACTAAAGGGAAAATGGCACATTCTATCCCAAGTAACTAATACCTCCACTTGAGATAGGATTCAATAATTAAAAAATTTGTAAGTGTTTTTCGATGGACCCCATTTTTTATTTTATTTTTTTGATGCATAATTAACATATGTTTATGTAGATACCCATAATTAGTAAAATCTTGTTTTATAATGTGTTTTTCCTTACTTTTAGATACATGGCCCTTTGGATAGAAAATTGAGTATTTATCAACATAGTCTTACATAGGTCCCTTGGGGATCCATGGCCTTTCATTTTTTTGTCTATTGTTTTGTTGTTCTCTATTCACTATATTGTACTTTGTCCATCTTATGTTCAATATTCCTAAGTCTCTAATGTCATTCATGTCTTTTGAGCTCTTAAAAACTATCATTCACCTTAGGACATTGGCATTAACTCAAGTTTCCAAAGGTAAATGAATGTGTCATGAATTATCTTTTTATCTATTTCTATACTTTTCACCTTGTCACCAATTTTAAGGTTTCGTATGTTTGTTCTATTATCAAATTTCTCACACCACTAGTTCCTAATTTGAATTCAAAAGGTTCCATTTATATACAAAACTAGTGTATAATATTAATTTACAAATGAATCCTCTCAATTAGCATTTACATTGTTCACTTAAAATATATCGATTACACCTTATACTGAATTGCATATTGTTAAAGTATAAATTATTTCAAAACTTCAAATTGTACATGCATTACTTGTACCAAGGGGTGAAATAGGATAAATATAATAAATTTTATTGATCAAAATTACACACACACACACACACCTTATAGGTATTAAAACATATGAGTCTTAGGCTCTCCTTGAAGTATATGGCTATGTAGGTAGTACTTAGCAACAATAATGTTTTTAGGGTTAGATCAAATTATGTAATAACCCTTTTTTATTGAATCAAGGGTGATCAAATATAAATAAGATAGGATTTTAATTATTGATAACATTTTTCATGTGATTTGATCATTATCTAGAGGTAAAAAATGAATACAATTCTAAGCACATCTTTTGGAAAAGACTGTCATTTGTAGTGCATACCAAGGAACAAATAGTAAAGGTTTTACATAGAGTAAAATCATCCATATATAGAATACCTATAATAGTAAAAGCATATACCTATACTAAAATAAAACCACTATAATTTGATTGACTATGAGATTGACCAAATGATATATTACATATGCTATTGGATAAATAGTTGATTATTCTTCCTCTAAATTACTTCCATCTAACACAACTATTCTAAAAGGTGAAAGGAAAACCATTTTTCACTTACCATGACATTAATGAGAATGAAAACAATGTTTTTTTTCTCTAATTAAAAACATTTCAAAACTTGAAAATAGAGGAGTTATCAGATTTTAGAAAGATTCAACAAGGTCTCCTTCTCCCACTTCTTCTAGAGGTCTCTATAAGAGGGTAGACATTTCTCGTGCCACTCCTATTAAGGAATGTATCCTCTATCATCCCTTTCCAGAATTTTTTTTTTGAATAAGTCTTTATCTTAGTGCATCCTATACAATGACTGATCTCTCCCACACTAATCCTACCAAGGAACCATTAGTTGATTAAGCTCTCACTAGAGGTATTCTTGGGGGAAGCAAAAAACCAAAATTTATAAAATACAGTCATACTTCAACACATACCTTTTATATAAAATAATATTGGGTACCTAAACCAATTTCTAAGGATACAAATGAAGTAGGTACATTTTATATTTCTAGAGATGCACTAGATATTATGTTAGAACAAAAAGAAAAATTGTAGTTACCATGTGATCCTTATAGTTGAGCATTTTTATTCCTAATAAAATTCCATTGTGTATGGTTATTACCTTAGTTATTAATTAATCAAAATAAATTAATAACTACCAATATGTTACCACATAAAAAAATTTAAAATATAATACATGTACAAAATGTAAAAACATTTTAATCACTAAAGATAAAGTCCAATCCATTACAATGAAATATCAAGAATGATGTCATCATATATATAAAAGTGACCAATTATTTATAAAATGAATTAAATCATATGTAGGGGTATATCCTCAGTCTTGTATAAGATTCATCATCATTGTTTATCTCCATCACCCTCATATCTCTCAATGTGGAGGCCCCAATATATCACCTAGGGCCATGAGATCGAGACCCCTCTCACAATATTTATTCTAGGGATCTTAACTAATGTAATCTTTGATCATGCTCACAATGAAGATAAAAATATCAATAAATCAAAACCTAATTCAAATATGTATAACTCTTCTCATGAATCAACCACTTTTCAAGCTTTACACATAGCTCATCTCACTTAGTAACCACCATGTGGTATGCTTCCACTATCCTATCAACAAGATTAAACAATGGTGCATCAACACCCATAATTTCAACCATTATCTACCCAAAAACCTCACTAAAAATATCCATGAGAACACTACATGTCAAGGACCACACAACACTATATACCATTGTGGACTACTCCTCATTTCTGAATATCAATGAAAACAAGTGATAATTATATATTTATCAAATAAAATATACTAAATATATTTAAATTAAAACAAATATAGTAATATACTTACATGTGGCTCTAACCACTACCTCATCTAAAGGGTATGGGCCTGTAGGATCTCCCACACCTTTACCTCCTTCATATCCACCCTATGTTTTAGGTACTACACTAGGGAGAAATAATAACATGAAATAATAATGGAAAACACATACTAGAACACCACTATGTATATGAAACTATGCATTTAACATCATTTATACTAGCCAATGGAGTAACAAGATCCATTTGCTTAACTAGTACTGGTGTCATCTATACCACTATAAGGGCATGCCTATCATTAATCCTATGGCTGGATCTAATTATTTGATGTCATGGATAGGTATCAGAGGGGAAACCATGATGAATGCCAAATTGTCTCAACACTTGATCATACCAGAACTTCTTGAAAACCCTAGGAAGCTGATCAACCAACCACATGTCAAAATGAACTTAATGTAATTCCTAACCATCCTCAATCCACCCATAAAAGGTCTTATACAACCACTAAAAAATTTGTGTGAGGATCAAACAAATAAATATTATGTGATAATCCATAGTTGACAATGATCTCCACCTAGGTAATATCCATTAATCAAGAAAACCTATTGATTGTTTCATCTAGTTAAGGGTCTACCGACATGATGTATAAATGAAATGTGTTTATATTACCATTCATGAAAAAGTGTGGTTACATCCAATTTTCAATCATGTATCTCTAAATAGAATTGATATAGGTCCCTATATAATTGGGCCACCATGGTGCACCCCCAATAATACCTAGCACCCTTCTCTTTAATGTTTCATATAATGTGATACATATGGTAGGATTAGTTATCCCACTACCATCCATGAACACAAAAAATGATAACAAACAACAAATAAACTTATGCAATCATGAAACACCAGATCTAAAAATATCCTCTAGACAAATAATGTCAAAAGGCTCACCCTCCTCTACTCAAAGATATGTGAAATATACATGTAATATTTTCATATATCCAATAACCTCATCACCATACACTTATTCCTTCTAGCCTAAAATTGGCAAGCATAAGATCCAATAAACATCCTATAATGTAACAATAATCTCCCCTGTCCTAAGCCAAAAAGAACAAGTATCAACACTCCAACTCTTGGATAATGTTGTCATAAGATGAACATTATAGTGTACCTTCCCCATAGGGTAATGTGCTATAGGTTTGACTAATTAAGTATCTCCCAATTTACATCTTCCAACTCCATCAAGGTATATAAGTGTATCCCATTATTAAACTCATGTAAATGAACATCTTTATATAAAAATAAATAAGTAAAAACACACATTCTTCTTCAATTAAAATAAATATTACCAAGTAAAAATGACAAATTTTACAAAGAATAGGAAGACATTAGCACCACATGCTACCATCAATTTTTTACAATATCATATGACACTACCATCTAAAAATGGGCATTACCTTCAAGGGCTCGATGGATTCATCCCAAATGGCAATGATAGTGTCCATTAGGTTTTGTAATGCACAAAAGGGGGGCAAAATTGATAAAATTAAACCCTCAAAAACATAAAAATGTTCAAAATTTTCCCTTTACTAGTTCATCAAGGTCCTGGCCTCCTAGGGTAGCCCAAAGTATTTAAAATATCATCTCACGAACATCTATTTTGCAAGGAATATTAAAAATCACTCTAGAGCAATAAAATTTCAAAATCTAGAAATGAAAATGAAATAATTTTTTTCTAAATTTATAGATAGAGCCATGACTTTTTAACTACCACATGCACTTGTAAACTTTGACACACAATATCTCAATCATTGTTTATCTAAATAAAAAATAGTGAGTTGTGTTGGGATCCACAAAATGATCAATTTTGCACTGTACCAATTTCATGAGCACTTTTTACAAATTAAAAGAATTCCAATTGTTCTCTTATTCACACCAAGGTTTAAAATATATGTGTAAAATGGAATATCATTTAAAAAATATACCAAATTACCAATTATCAATTTTACTAAGGCATAACACCAATATACAGGGGATTATTATTTTCTTGATATATACATAGTATGGCCACTTCATAATTTACAATGAGATGAATACACGACTCTATTCCATGCATCTCAAAAATAGGGATTATTAGTGGGAGAATGTCATAAATACATGACACCACACTTATATATTTCATATAATATTATATATTTTAAAAATTGTAAGTATACACTTGGATCAAAATCTTATAGATCTAGCACCATTTTTCATATATTTAGGATAATTTTCTAAATGTGTGACATATATCATACAAAATGACAAATTAGAGGTTACATTTTGATAGATAATTTATCTTTACATATATTATAGGTGCATATGCCATGCAAGTGCACCAAAAATTAAAAAATACATATTTAAATTATTCATCATTCATAATAGACATGACATGGGCACCAACGTAGTTCATTCCTTCTCTCATTTACTAGGTTGCACCAATTTATTTCTCTAGACACACCATATTACATATAAAAACTAATTTAACAAAATGCATTGATTTTTCTAGATTACCAAATTACATAGTCAATATTCTTATCAAGAAACCCTATTTTGAGCATTTATCTATCTGTGAAATTTGGCTCCCTTAAGGGGTAAGGTCAAGATTAAATTCCTTCGATGGCATAGTACTACCATATATATTTAGGTTGAGTTGGTTATAACACTTAACCTTGGATAGATTACCCAATTTGTGTTTACCCTTGAGTTATGTAGTTCAGATTCAATTCCCTCCATAGCCTTAAAACTACTCTTCTTATACCAAGTTGGGTACACAATCACCTCCCAACCTTATTTTTCAAGAATCATATCTAGGATGCAACACACTTGACCACTTGTAGACTCATTTGTTTCCCTGGATAGGAAATGGATGTGATTATATCCTCCATGGTGGGGACAACACTCCAAACATATCACTATGTAGCATACATATAGGTGTATTATTTCCATTCTCTTCCTTTTATATATGCTTTGACTATTTCTCATTTCAAGTATAATGTAACATTATTTTGGTTGCAAGACATGAGATATAGAGTCATGTTGGAATTATCATTAAGCCAAAGTTTGTTTCCACACCCATGTATGAACTTCATTTAACTCTAGCAATATTATTTCATGCATGTACTATATTAAATTGAGGGTAAATGTATATAACCATATTTTGTACAAGCTTAATTTGTAATGTCCTTTTGATTAATTTTAGATATATGGCCCATTTTGGTAGAGGATTGAGAACTTAGTGGCATGGTCTTGCATGGACCTCTTGGGGATCCATGTCATTTTATTTCTTTGTCTAGTATTTTGTTTCTCTCTATTAACTATATTTTACTTTATCCATCTTATGGTGGGGATCCCTAAGTCTCTTATGTGTGTCATGTGTTTTAAGCTCCCAGATACTATTTTTCACCTTAGGACACTTGTGTTGATGCAAGTTGTTAAGGTTAAATATAAGTGTCATGGCTTATCCTTTTCTCTATTTCTATACTTTTTTCCTTGTGACCATTTTTATGGTCTCTATGTTTTTTATATTTTCAGCTTTCACACGTCATTAGATATTAATTATAATTCAAAATATTCCCTATATATATATATATATAACTAGGACATAGTATTCAATTACCAAGGATGCCTCTCAATTAACATATACATTTTCCACTCATAAGCTATTGATTACACCTTATACTAGATTGCATATTATTGAATTATAAAAAATCAAAAATTGTTAAATTACATGTGCATTTCTTGTACCAAGGGTTATAATAGGATAAATAGCATATAGTTACATGATCACCATTACACACACACCTTATAGAGAGAAAAGTGCATGTGAGTGTGATGCCCTCCTCAGAGTATATGGCTATGTAAGAAACACTTAGAAATAGTAAGGTTACTAGAGTTAGCTTGACTCATGTGCTAATCCATTTTTATTGAGTCATAGGTCGTCAAAGATAAATAATCTAGGGTTTTGATTATTGATAGTATTATGTGCATGATCTGATTATTATCTAGAGGTAAAACATGAATATAGATATAAGTGCATCTTCAAAAAATGACACAATAGATTACAATACATATTCAAATATGTGAACCTCCATTGTGATCAAGACACTTATGTCGATGTAAGTGTCTGAATAGGAAAAATAATTAAAATATGGAATAAATAGAACATAAAGTTAGCTTGAAACACTGAGATGAACTTGAATCATCCTGATAACCCACAACAATTTAAAAAATAAGATATGTTATTTTTAACCCTTTATTGTATAGTTCTTGTTGTATTTATTTCACATATTTGAATAGGTTAAATTAAAATAAATAGGCATTTGTTACCTTTACTTTAATATTGCATTGTTGTATTTAAACATTTCCTTTCTATAACGTGTTTATGTGAAATAACCATTTTAGGTATAATAAGTTACAAGTTAATTTATTTTATTTCAAATCTCACTAATTTTAAAATGGCACATTCTATGTCAAGAAATCTAAAACCTCCAATTTTGATAAGCCACAATAAATTTATAAATTTTAAATGATTTTCTGTACACCCCTATTTTCTGTTATAGTGTGGACTTACATACCTATCATTTCAAGAAGACCATGTATTATGATTCCAGTAAACAAAAACTAACATTAAAAAACCCTAATCAATATTTTTATAATGAAGATCCTTGAGCATCAAATCTAAATTGCCTTATATAATATCATCATTCAAGACCTTTATCTTATTCACATATATAATAATTATCTTTATATTAAAATTGAACACATTTAAAAAAGTGTTGACATGTTGACATTTTAATGTTTTTTCACTTATATTTGAGGTCAACATAACTCTAAATGAAATGTTCTTGTTATCCAAGTGATTTTTTTTACCCACTGTTTCTAACCCTCTAGACACATTTCTCACTACTTATTCTCCAAGGGTATGTATCTTTTTTTTTAAATCCGCTCCCAATATCTATCCACCACCTTGCATCCATCTCAATTCATAATAAAAGATAATAATTGATCATGACCATTTTCACTTAAACATTTAAAGTACAATACAAATATGTGGTTAGAATATCTAAGATTTTTCCTTTGATGCCACCTCATATTTTGAGCACATTTTCATAATTTCCAAATATACAAAGTTATTATATGTTTCATATTTTATTAGGAAGTCATTTTCATAGTTTCTCAATAAAATATGCCAACCACATTTTATATGGAAATGAATTCCTAATAAAATTTGAAACATATAATAACTTTGTATATTTGGAAATTATGAAAATGTGCTCAAAATATGAGGTGGCATCAAAGGAAAAATCTTAGATATTCTAACCACATATTTGTATTGTACTTTAAATGTTTAAGTGAAATTGGTCATTATCAATTATTAGTTTTTCTTATGAATTGTGATGGATGAAAGGTGGTATATATATATTGGGAGTAGATTAAAAAATATATAAAAACCCTTGGATAAGAAGTAATGGGAAATGTGTCTAGAGGGTTAGAAGTAGTGGGTTAAAAAACTCACTTGGATAACAAGAACATTTCATATAGAGTTATGTTTCCCTCAACTATAAGTGAAAAAACATTAAATGTCAACATGTCAACACTTTTTCAAATGTTTTTAGTTTTAATATAAAGATAATTATTATATATGTGAATAGGATAAAGGCCCTCAATGATGATATTATATAAGGAAATTGATATTTGATGCTCAAGGATCCTCATTATAAAAATATTTATTAGGGTGTTCAAATGTTAGTTTTTGTTTACTAGAATAATAATACATGGACTTCTTGAAATGATAGGCATGTAAGTCCACACTATAACAAAAAATAGGGGTGTAAAAAAAATCACTTAAATTTTTTATATTTATTGTAGCCTATCTCAATTAGAGGTTTTATCTTTCTTGATATATAATGTGACATTTTAAAATTAGTGAGATTTTAAATCAAATAAATTAACTTTTAACATATTATATCTAAAATGGATATTTCACATAAACATGTTATACAAAGGAAATGTTTGAATACAACAATGAAATATTCAAGTCTAGGTAATAAATGCATATTTATTTGACTTTAACCTATTAAAATATGTGAAATAAATATAACAAGATCTATACAATAAAAGGTTAAAAAGAACATATCTTATTTTTTTCACTGTTCTGGGTTATCAAGATGATTCAAGTTCATCTCAATGTCACAAGATAACTTTGTGTTCTATTTAATCCATATTTTAGTTATTTTTCCCATTCATACACTTACATCGACACAAGTTTCTTGATCACAATAGAGGTTTACATATTTGAATATGTATTGTAATCAATTGTGTTATTTCTTGAAGATGCACATAGAGCTATGTTTATGTTTTACCTCTAGATAATAATTGGATCATGCACATAATACTATCAATAATCAAAACCCTTGATTATTTATCTTTGACCACCTATGAATCAATAAAAATGGTTTAGCACATGAGTCAAGCTAAATATAATAACCTTACTATTGCTAAGTGTCACATACATAGCCATGTACTCTGAGGAGGGCCTTAGACTCACATGTACTTCTCTCTTTGCAGGGTGTGTGTGTAATGGTGATCATGTAACTATATGCTCTTTATCCTATTATAACCCTTGGTAAAATAAATGAACGTGTAATTTAACCATTTTTAATACTTTATAATTCAATAATATGAAATCTAGTAGAAGGTGTAATCCATAGCTTATGAGTGAAAAATGCATATGTTAATTGAGAGGCTTGTTTGGTAATTGAAGATTATGTCCTAGTTTTATATATATATGGGATATTTTAAATTATAATTAATATCTAATGATTTGTGAAAGCTTAAAATATAAAAACCATAAAGATCATAAAAAATGGTCACAAGGCAAAAGTATAAAAATAGAGAAATGGATAATCTATGACACTTCTTTTTACCCTTAGACACTTGCATCAACACAAGAGTCCTAAGGTGAGCAATAGTATCTATGAGCTTAAAACACATGACACACATAAGAGACTTAGGGATCCCCACCATAAGATGGATAAAGGAAAATATAGTGAACAATAAGAAAAAAAGTACTAGACAAATAAATGAAATGAAATGGAGCCCCAAGAGGTCCATGCAAGACCATGCCACTAAGTTCTCAATCCTCTACCCAAATGGGAAATATATTCGAAATTAAGCAAAAGGAAATTATAAAATAATCTTGTACCCAATATGGTTATCTACATATTCCCTAATTCTAATATAGTATATGAATGAAATAAAATTACTAGAGTTAAATGAAGTTCATACATGGGTGTGGAAACACACCTTGGCTTAATGATAATTCCAACTTGACTCTATATCTCATGTCTTAAAACTAAAAGAAAGTTATATTATACTAAAAATGATAAATAGTCAAAGCATATATAAAAGGAAGAGAATGGAAATAATACACCTATATGTATGTTGTATAGTGATGTATCTGGAGTGTTATCCCCATCATAGAGGATATAATCACATCCATTTCCTGTCCAGGAAAAAGAATGATTCTACAAGTGGTCAAGTGTGTTGTATCCTAGATATGCTTCTTGAAAAATAAGGTTAGAAGGTGATTGTTCCCCCAACCTAGTATAGGAAGAGTATTTTTAAGGTTATCGACGAAATTGAATCTCAACCACACAACTCAAGGGTAAACACAAATTAGGTAATCTATCCAAGGTTAAGTAGTATAACCAACTCAAACTAAATATAGATGGTAGTATAGATAGATAAATCTTGGGAATTGAATATTACCTTACCCCTTAAGAGAGATAAATTTTGTAGATAGATAAAGGCTCAAAATAGGGTTTCTTTGTAAGAATATTGAGTATGTAATTTGGTAATCTAGAAGAATTGGTGCATTTTGTTAAAGTAGTTTTTATATGTAATATGGTGAGTCTAGAGAAATAAATTGGTGCAACTTGGTAAATGAGAGAAGGAATGAACTCTGTTGGTGCCCATGTCATGTCTATTGTGAATGATGAATAATTTAAATATGCATTTTTTAAATTTTGGTGCACTTAAATGGCATATGCACCTCTAGTATATTTCAAGATTAATTATCTGCAAAAATGTAACCTCTACTTTGTCATTATGTATGATATATGTCACAAATATAGAAAATTGTCCTAAATATATGAAAAATGGTGATAGATGTATAATATTATGATCCAAGTGTATACTTATAGTTTTTAAATGTGTCATATTTTGTGAACTATCTATGTGTGGTGTCATGTCTTTATGACATGCTCCCACTAACAATCCCCCTTTTTGGGATGTCGGGAATGGAATCTTTTAGTCACCTCATTGTAAATTATGAAATGATCATACTATGTATATATCAAGAAAATAATAGTCTATTGTATATTGGTGTTATGACTTAGTAAAATTGATAATTGGTAATTTGGTATATTTTTTAAACAATATTGCATTTTACACATAGATTTTGAAGCTTGGTGTAAATAAGAGAAGAATTGGAAGTTTTTTAATGTGTAAAAAGTGATCATGAAATTGGTATAGTGTGGAATTGATCATTTTGTGGATCCCAACACAACTCACTATTTTTTATTTGGATAAACATTGATTGAGATATTGTGTGTCAAAGTTTACAAGTGCATGTGGCAATTGAAAAGTCAATGGCTATATATATAAATTTTAAAAAAATTATTTCATTTTCATTTATAGATTTTGAAATTTTGTTGCTCTAGAATGACTTTTAATATTCCTTGTAAAATATATGTTAATGAGATGATATTTTAAATACTTCGGGCTACCTTAGGAGGCTAGGACCTTGATGAGCTAGTAAAGGGAAAATTTTGAAAATTTTTATGTTTTTGTGGGTTTAATTTTATCAATTTTGGGCCCATTTTGTGCATTACAAAACCTGATGGACACTACCATTTCCATTTGGGATGAATCCATTGAGCCCTCAAAGGTAATGTCCATTTTTTTATGGTAGCATGCAGTGCTAAATTCTGCCTATTATTTGTAAAATTTGGCATTTTTACTTGGTAATATTTATTTTAATTGAAGAATTATATGTGTTTTTACTTGTTTATTTTTATAGAAATATGTTCATATCCATGAGTTTAATAATGGGATACACTTATTTACCTTGTTGGAGTTGGGGTTAGAAGATGTAAATTGGGAGATTATTAATTAGTCTAGGTTATAGCATATTACCCTATGGGTAAGGTACATTATGATGTTAATCTTATGGCATCATTATCCAAGAGGTGAAATGTTGATACTTGTACATTTTGGCTCAAGATAGGGGATATTATTATTACATTATAGGATGTTTATTGGATCTTATGCTTGTCAATTTTAGGCTAGAAGGACTAAGTGTCTGGTGATGAGAGTATTAGATATATGAAAATATCATATGTATATTTCACATATGTTTGAGTATAGTAGGGTGATCCTTCTGACATGATCTATCTAGAGGATATTTTTAGATCGGTGTTTCATGATTGCACAAGTTTATTTGTTGTTTGTTAGCATTTTTTGTGGTCATGGATGGTAGTGGGGTAGTTGCTCCTACCATATGTATCACATTATATTAAACATTAAAGATAATGGTGCTAGGTATTATTTGGGATGCACCATGGTGATCCAATTATATAAGGACCTATATCAATTCTATATAGAGATACATGGTGGAAAATTGGGTACAACCACACTTTTTCATGTATGGTAATATTAACACATTTAATTTATACGTCCTATCGATGGAACCTTAACTAGATGGGCCAATCCATAAGTTTTCTTGATTCATGGATATTACCTAGGTGGAGATCATTGTTAACTATGGTTATCACATAATATTTATTTGTATGATCCTTACATAAATTGTTTAGTGGCTACATATGACCTTTTATGGGTGGCTTGAGGATACTAATGAATTACATTAAGTTCATTTTAACATGTGGTTGGTTGATCAACTTCCTAGGGTTTTAAAGTAGTTCTAATATGATAGAGTGTTGAGATAGTTTGGCATTGATCATGGTGTCCCCTCTGATACCTATCCATGACATCAAATAACTAGATCTAACCATAGGATGAATGATACACACACTCTTACATTGGTATATATGACACCATTACTCGTTAACTAAATGGATCTTGTTATTCCATTGGCTACTAGAAATAACGTTAAATGCATAGATGCATATACATAGTGGTGGTCTAGTACATGTTATCCATTGTTATTATTTATCCCTAGTGCAGTACCTAAAACATAGGGTGGATATGGAAGAGGTAAAGGTGTGTGAGATCCTACAGGCCCATAGCCTTTAGATGAGGTAGTGATTAGAGCCACATGTCAGTATACTATTTTACTTATTTTAATTTTAAGATATTTGGTATATTTTATTTGATAAATATATACAATTTTCACTTATTTTTATTGATATTAGGAAATTAGGAGTAGTCCACAATGGTATATCATGTTGTGTGGGCTTAACACATAGTGTTATAATGGATGTTTTTAGTGAGGGGTTTGGATAGATAATGGTTGAAATTATGGGTGTTGATACACCATTATTCAATCTTCTTTATATGGTAGTGGCAACATACCACACGATGGTTACTAAGTGAGATGAGCTATGTGTAGATCTTGAAAAGTGGTTGATTCATAAGAAGAGTTATACATAGTTGATTTAGGTTTTGATTTATTGATATTATGCTCTTCATTGTGAGAATGATAAAAAATTACATTAGTTAAGATTCCTAGAGGAGAGATTGTGGGACTGGTCTCGATCTCATAGCCCTAAGTGATATATTGGGGCCTCCATATCAAGAAATGTGAGGGTGATAGAGATAGATAGTGATGATGAATCTTATACGAGATCAAGGATATGACCTTACATATTATTTATTTAATTGTATAAATATTTGTTCACTTTTATATATATGATGATATCATTCTTGATATTTCATTGTAATGTATCAAACTTTATCTTTATTGATTGAAATGTTTTTACATTTTGTGCATGTAATATATTTGAAATTTTTTTTGTGGTAACATATTCGAAGTTATTAATTTATTTTGATTTATTAATAACTAAGGTAATTACCATAAATAATGGAATTTTATTGGGAATATAAATTCTCAACTATAATGATCACATGGTAACTACGATTTTGCTTTCTGTTCTAATATAATATCTAGTGCATCTCTAGAAATATAAAATATATCTACTTCATTTGTATCCTTATAACTTGTTTAGGTACCCAATATTATTTTATATCAAATGTATGTGTTTAAGTATGATTGTATTTTTTAACTTTTAATTTTGTGCTTCCCCCATGTACACCTCTAGTTAGAGATCAATCAACTAATGGTTCCTTGGTAGGATCAGTGTGGGAGAGATCAGTCATTCTATAGGGTGCACTAGGTTAAATATTTATTATATATATATATATATATATATATATATATATATATATATATATATATATATATATATATATATATATATATATTAAATGGATGATAGAGCATAAATTACTAAATAAGATTGGTGTGGGACGTCTCTACCCTCTTATAGAGACCTCTAGAAGAAGTGGGAGAAGGAGACCTTGTTGAATCTTTCTAAAATGTGATAACTCCTCTATTTTAAAGTTGTGTAATATCTTTACTTAGAGAAATAAATAATGATTTTGACTCCCGTTAATATCATGGTAAGTGAAAAATGTTTTTCCTTTTACCTTTTAGAATATTTGTGTTAGATGGTAGCAATTTAGAGGAAGAGTAATCAACTATTTATCCAATAACGTATGCAATATATCATGTGGTTGATCTCTTAGTCAATAAAATTATAATGGTTTACTCTTAGAATAGGTATATTATTTTACTATTATAGGTAATCTATATATGTATTATTTTACTTTATGTAAAACCTTTACTATTTTTTCCTCGATATGTACTACAAATGACTGTCTTTTCTAGAAGATGCGCTTAGAATTGTATTTATTTTTTACCTTTAGATAATGATAGAATCACATGAAAATTTTTATCATTAATGAAAATCCTATATTATTTATATTTTATCACCCTTGAGTCAATAAAAATGGGTTATCACATAATTTGATCTAACCTTAACAACCCTATTGTTTCTAAGTACTACCTACATAGCCATATACTTCAAGGAGAGCCTAAGACTCATATGTTTTCATACCTCTAAGGTGTGTGTGTGTGTGTGTACACACACACACACACACACACACACATACAATTTGAAGTTTTGAAATACTTTATACTTTAAAAATATTCAATTCAATATAAGGTGTAATCAATTTATTTTGAGTGAAAAATTTATATGCTGATTGATAGGATTCATTTGTAAACAAATAATATACCCTAGTTTTTTATATATTTGGAACATTTTGAATTCAAATTATGAGCTAGTGGTGTGAGAAATCTGATAATAGAAAAAACATATGGAACCTTAAAAATGGTCACAAGGTGAAAAGTATAAAAATAAAGAAAAAGATAAGTCATGACACTTTCATTTACCTTTGGACACTTGAGTTAATACCAATGTCCTATGGTGAACGATAGTTTTTAAGAGATCAAAACACATGAAAGATAGTAGAGACTTAGGAATACTGAACATAAGGTTGACAAAGTACAATATAGTGAATAGAGAACAACAAAATAATAGACAAAACAATGAAAGGCCATGGAACCCTAAGGGACCTATGCAAGACTATGCTGATAAATACTCAATTTTATACCCAAACAGCCATATATCTAAAAGTAAGAAAAAATACATTATAAAATAATATTATACCAATTATGGGTATCTACATAAACGTATGTTAATTATGCATCAAAACAAAAAGTGGGGTCCATCTAAAAACACTTACAAATTTTTATAATATTGAATCCTATCTCAAGTGGAGGTTTTAGCTTACTTGGGAGAGAATGTGCCATTTTCCCATTAGTGAGATTCTAACTCAAATCTATTGATTTGTAACTATATGTTAAATTCACATACATAAATTTATAATTAATCCAAACATCCAATAATATATAGAAGGTAATCAAAACATATATAACATTTAAGTAATTCAAAAATCTACTAGCATAAATATAAATTAACACAAAGGCTTATTATAATAATCAAATAATCCAATCATAACTTAATTTTTATATGATCATATCTTATATTTATACCATTTAATAAAATTCTTGAAGAGGATAAATTATGGTGAAGTAATGTTATGAACACCTAGTTTTCCTTTCTACCCATTTGCTCAACTAAGTAAAAATACAAGGATTCCTTATCTTATTTAGGTTATAGTTCACCTAGACCATGAATGTTAATATTCTTAATCATTATGAAATGATTATATAAATTATTATTTTTTCATCTAACTAGTAGTATAATTATTTTTTTCCTCTAACACAAATAATTTAGAATGCTTTATCCTACTACATGTAGCATAGTAAATTTTTTAAAGAATCAAATGTTCTCCAATCATAGATCACACAAACCAATCACGTTATAGTATTAAAAATAATCCCAACCAAATAAAATGTTCCTCAATAAAGATATAATTTATTCATCATTATGCTTGTGATAAAAAAGAAGCCTTATTATTCAAAATATAAATATATTTCCACTATGACCACAAAATAATGGAGTATAAATATAATGATAGAGGCAAAATGACAATGATAGTGCAAATAATATGGTGGACTATAGTGAATTTTAAACATGAATATAAAAATCCATGCATAAGCATGTATGCACACACCCGTATATAGATCATTTGTGGTAAATTTCAATATGTGTAAACATAAATTTATAACTAAGTTTATATCGTAGACAAACTATGATGTGAATTAAATAATATACATGTTATGAAAATAAAATGAAGTGCAAAAATAAAAATAAAATAAACACCATCACTAGTTGATGTAAGTATCTAATCCCTCATTAGTGTCATGTGGTTGATCTTGAATCCAATACACAAGAATAACTTCATTACAAATTTCAAAAACATTTAATTATTAAATATGTATATATATACAAAAATTAAAATTAGGTGTTTATAAATCAATATATATACATCACAACTCATCTCACATGTGTCCTTGTCTCTTCAAAATCAAGAGCCTATGAGTAAAACACACACTTTATGTCAAACAGTTGTTAATGGATCCTTATTCACCAAAATATACCTATGATACAATATCATTATGTGTTTATAACTGAGTTATAATCTATGTTAAATATATAAAATGGTAGGATCCTTCTTGAAACAAATTAGAAGTAGATTAAAAATATGCATAGGAAATAAATAGAAATTGAATGATTATATTCAAATAAAAGAAAATTACATTATAATTATCATGGACCTATTTAAGGGGGAACTTGCTTAGAGCAGGATAAATTGAATACAATTCATGGATGATTTATCACTAGTCTAGACTCTTATTTATACTAGTTTATCACTAATTAATGACTAATCCCCAAAAATTTGGGATTATTAAAATTTCCAACAATCCAAAATAGATGGTTAGGATGAAGGGTCCTAACATTCCATCACCTTAAAATATTTTCCCTCAAAGATGTATATGAGGAAACCATTGCTAGATTTGAATAAGTGGTTCCCAAGTAGCATCTTCTAGTTACATCCCATGCCATTATACTATAACTACAGTGATGACATGGTTATGGATATGACAAAACTTTCTCTCAAATATAGATTAAATTTATAAAAATAGATATCCTTATAAATCAAGATCTAGAAACACTCTCTACATGGTGGCATTCTATTTGAGGGCCTTATTTAAGTATGAGACAAGAAAAATGGGGTATAGGCACAATGAAGATGGAAGTTAAAAATTTTAGGTGACATGGTTAATCATATTGATAATTTTATGAGTCGCATATAATTTAGGATCTAGTTTGGGCATCCTTTCAATTTTCAAAAAGTATTGCTTATAAGGTTTTGGGTGAAGGAAAACTACATCTCCAGGTTGAAAGGATCATTTAGAGTAGTGTTGGTCTATTTGTTGCTTCATGTATTTTTTTCTAGTTGTAAGTTATCTTTGAGAAGGCAAAGTATATTATTTTGTGTACTAAAGTTAGTATCAAAATCCTGAACTGAGTGATGTTTGGCATATATAGGATAAGAGATAGGATATTTTGACCATAGACAAATTCATATAGAGTCAACTTGGTGGTCATGTGGTAGGAGGTGTTGTAACACCATTAATAAAGTGGTAACCATTTTACCTAATGATATTTCTTCTCTATGACAAAACCATGAAGAGGTATCCAGATAATTATTAACAATTTCTATATAGTCATTAGTCTTTGGATGATATTGTGAACTCATTTTGAGATGTGTGTCAAGGTGATTAAAAAGTTCCATCCAAAATTGATTCATGAAGGCTAAGTCACAATCTGATACAATGGATGTAGGGATGCAATGGATCCACAATATTTGATAAAGAAATGTCAGGATATGGTGGAAATAGTGTAGGGGTGGAAAGAGAATAAAAATGAACATATTTATAAAGGTGATCCATCACCATGAGAATGACTAATTTCCCTTTGGATTTGGGGATTACTTTTATAAAATCCATTATAATATTAATTCAAATACATTGTGGAATGGGTAGTGACTATATTAAACTAGGTGGTGCAACTATTTCACGTTTTGGCATTGGCAATTATGACTTTCTACAAAAAATGTCTTGATATCCTACTTGATTCTAGGATAGAATAAATTATGGTGGACACGCTCATATGTTTTCATAAAACCTAAATGACCTAATGAAATGGATGCAAGGAAATCCTAAAAATGATTTTTTTTTTAACTTGGAGCCTATGATTAATACAAGTATACCTTTATATCACAATGTCTATCCATCCCATGTATAGTGAGGTTTAGTAGATGAATCAATACATAATTGGAGAATGAGATATTGGGTGTGGTTGTCATGATTCCACTCTTGTTGAATATGTGTTTTCATGTGGAAATGGGAATAAATACAACATATAATTATACTTAATATTTAGACTGGTGAGAGAGGGCATCAACCACCAAGTTTTCATTTCCTTTTTTTGTATGTGATCTCATAACCATACCCCATAAGTTTAAAACCCCATTTTTTTTGATTTGGGGAAGAGACATATTTTTATATAAAATATGTAAGGCTTTGGTGGTTGGTTTTTATGTAAAATTTTTATCCTACCATGTATGGTCATCATTTGTTTACTGCATGGAGGATATCCATCATTTATTTATCATATGTGGAATGTGCCAAATTGTGCCCAATGAGGACCTTGATGGTGAAGGCAATGGGACATTCGTTATACATGAACATATCACCAAGGCCCATGCTATAGGAATCAATTGAATTAAAAAATAACTTGGATAAATTAGGCATGGCCAAGATGGGTGTGGTGCACATTGGTTTTTTAAGGTTATCAAATGACTTTTTAAATGATGTCAACAATAAAAAGTAGTATTTATTTATGATAGTCATTAGTAGGGCTGAGATTTTTCTATAATATTTTAAAATTTTCTAGTAGAGCCATAACATGTCAATAAAACCATGTAAACTTTTGAGTGTCTTAAGTTTCAGTCATTTTTTCATAGCCTCAATTTTGATGGGGTCAACATTAATGCCATAAAATGAGATAATATATCATATTTAATTGACCTATGGTTTACTAAATTAACATTTAGAATATTTGTCACATAAGTATTCTCAACAAAAATGTTGTAAGGTAGTGATTGAGGTGATCCTCCTAAACTCAGTTATAGATGAGGATGCGATCAAAGAAGACCAAGATGAACTTCTACAAGAAGGGTAAGAATAATTTATTTATTAATCCTTAGAATATGGAATGGGAATTTTTAATCTAGAATGGCATGACAAAGAACTCAAGTGACTATGTTTCATGTGAAATACCATTTTGGGAATGTCTGCTTCATGAATGTGGATTTGGTGATATCCACAGTGCAGGTTTAGCTTGAAGAAACATTTGGCACCATGGAGTTCATCTAGGAGCCCATATATTACTAGAATGGGAAATTTATCCTTAATGGTGAGTTTTTTTAGTTCTCAAAAATCAATGTAGAGTTGCCAAGATCCATAATTTTCATGAACAAGTAAGACTGGTGAGGAATATGGGATAGTGTTAGGTCAAATGACTCCTACTTGTAGTACATTCTTGAACTATCTTCTCAATTTCAGCCTTTTGAATAAATGGATAGCATTATGGTTGAATGTTAGGGAGGCTATTTCCTATAAAAAGTTAGATGTGATGGTATTTAGGGTGGAAATGCATAAATCCTATTGATTCATCAAAAAATTATTGCATGCTTGACCAAAATATTTTTCAAGTCTGATGGTTGGCTAGAATCAATTGAGGAACTAGTGTGAAAACAAAAGAGTTAGGAAAATATTACTTAGGATCCTTTTTTGAGAATTTTCTCCATATGATGATACTAGTAGATCTAGGAAGGACTTTAAGTATATATTGATGTCCATTCTCAAATAATTACTTCCATATCTCAAAAAAATACCAGATAATAAGTCCAAGAGTTTTTATTCATTTTTATCCTAGAACAACATCACATCCAACCAAGGTTAAAGTAAACATGTCAATCGTAAGGCTATAGTCTCCCACCAAAACATGAAAATTATGACACTTGCCCATGTAGGGCAATGTTCCACCATTTGAAATCATCACCTTAAAACTAGAACAAGGGTACACAAAATAGTACGGTTTATTATCCAACTAAGGGTTGATTAAATTATGAGTGCTACCTAGATCAGTAATAATGGTGAGGGGTTGTTAATTTAAAACCTCTTTTACACACATTTTTTTTGGAGTGGTTACCCCTACCAAGGAATGCATGGAAATTTTTGGATATGAATCTGAGGGACTTGAATTATCAATTTATTACACTGACTCATATAAATTGGAAATTTAGAGTTATTGGCATCCTCCCATTGTTCTATATTAGGTGAAAAATTAGCATAAAAAATATATAATTTTTTTTGATGCATTATGGCCCCTAACCCATTTATCATCACAATTGTATAATAACCCCTCGTTATGAAGTGTGCACATTTTTTAATCAATGAGACATTTATGTTATAGGTAAAATCACTAAGAAGTGGGTGGGGGGTTGAATTAGTGATGTAAGATAATCCAATTCCTGACTCTTAACCATTCAACACATACAATCATGATGCATGCAAATTAACTATTTCAATAAATAAAGAAGATATAGCAAGATCAAGCACATAACACATGATATATGTGGGAAACCCTCTTGGGGATAAAACCCACCGAACCCTACAAGATGGACTATAGTCCTATAATAACAGGATCTAATTTTATGCCAACACCAATTGATCAAGGAAAACCCATCCCTTTGTTTAATGAGACACCAATCCCATAAGGAGATACTACCCCTATATAGTTGAACACCCATAATAATAGACCTTTAACAATATTTATCTTGCAAGGAGGAACCAACCCCCTAGGAAATTGAGCACTAACTTAGCTACCTTGATTAGATCATCTTAAACACCTATTATTTCTCTTCAACTCATGATGACCCCCTTTATCTATACTCTTCACCTCCAATCTCTCTAAAGATACCTATAAGACTAACTCACTCAAACTACCTCTTCTAGGATCATTAGGTCCAATGACCTATGTGTCCTATATCAACTTGATCAGACAAGCATGACTAATCTTCTTCACTCTTTGTTGGTCCTTAATTACTTGTATATTTTCTTTAAAAAAATTTCTCCTTCGCCTGACTCCACACATCTAACTTACATAATTACTCCAATTAGACCTTGTACTTAGACCACTCTCTTAATTTAACCCATCTTTGTTGGCTAAGATGCTTTACATATTTGAACCACACTTAACATAGGTCCATAAACATGTTACATGTGAGAACCACACTCTTCATAGGTTAGTAATTACCTCAGTATCCCCAAATCACCATTAGGTCTTGGTGATACCTAAAATATTTAATCCTTCATACTCACATGTTACATGTGAGAACCACACTCTTCATAGTTCATTCATTACCTCACTATCCCCAAAACACCATTAGGTCTTGGTGATACCTAAAATAATTAAGCCTTCATACTCACACGTTACATGTGAGAATACTTGGACAACCTTCATCCTTTACCAATGCTTCAAACACATAAAAATTATCTATAATAGACCCTTGATCACACCCTCATGGGTCCATGCCACTTGGATCATCAACTCAATACTTGAACCTTCCAATTTGGTCTCATTGCTCTTCAAGTCTTCATAAATAGAAAACATAGTTTAAAAATTCTAAAGAAAACACTCAAGTATTTCAAATTTCCATATGATTATATCACATTGGTGAAACCTTCATTATCTATGCAACACCTCTATGTGTCTTAGACATTCCAACACAGGGTCTAAGCACTCAAATCAACTCTCTCAAAATGACCACTTAGATTGGTCATATATAATCAAAATATAATTATACTATTTTGAATCTCCATATCTAATCAATCACATATAATGACATATAATAGTTTATAATAATCCTTAGATACTTATATAACATATCCATACTCATTTTATTCTTCAATTATGCTCATAACACCTTCAACTCATTCCTTTAAAATGGTCACTCAATCTGTTAGTGCATTCAAAAAACACAATCAAATTCTAAGCCATTTGTTCATATTGAATAAGGAATTTTAAAACCTCCAAAATACACAAAGATGGTACTAATGGAGTATATAACACTCCCCAATAGTTATTTCATCTTGAAACATCAAAATACCATCAAGAATTCTTCAAATACCCTTCTCGGGTTACTTGCAGAACATGGTCAAACACATAGTAAGATTTGGAGCTCAATATATGTAACTATATGACCATTCAAACCTTATAATAAAAATTTATGTATGTGGATTTAAGTCCTTTAAAATTTTTATTTTTACTTCACCTTCAAATTTTTCACATATCAAACATTATGGGTCAAACACTCTAGACTAGTTTTTCCTTTATTAATTTGAATATTCAAATTCCAATAGTCACTGTGTATTTAAAAAACATCAACCATGTGTATTCATATTTTTTCTCCTAGAAGCTATATTAAATTAACTAAATTTATATCTTTATGAGTAACCTAGTCTTTATCTTGCATCGCTCATCATTGATCTTAGATCCTCACTTCTGAGATCAAGCCACTTGACATCCCTGCATGCCCTCTAAGTACCCTACAATTACTCTCGAATTAACTTACACCACTTGTAAACCTTGAATTTGTTCTGATAATACTATTTAATTATTTACTTAATACACACCATTGATCTTTATCTGCACTTCCATGATTAAGACACTTGGCACCCTCACATGCCTTCTAAGCATCCTTTGATATATTGACTTCACGTACATAATTAACCTCTATATGTATGATCATATGATCATATTGGATATTCATATATCATATTATATGATCATCATTAAATACTTTTAATGCTCACTATTAGATCTCCTCTTTCAAATTTGGCTAAGTATAGAGACTTAATGAACTCTATCTGAGAGGCCAACTTTGCATTATTATAACTTTTGCTACGCTCAATATCTAGACTTGAAATTTTAACCACATGATCACCTATAATAGGGTAATCCATACATGTATCAAACTATTAATTAAAACTTCAATGTGATAAATATTATGTCATCAAACTACTTATTTAGCCTTGTCTGCCATGATGACTACTTGAACCTAGACACTCATATGACTGCTCTGATGAGTTCTTTTCATTTCCATGAGCACTCTAAGCATTCATAACACCTCATAGGGTTTTTTAAACATGTCCATATCATCAATATCATCCATCAATTACTTAACTAATAAAACACTCTCCAAACCATCAAACACAACTTCTTTGTCATTCATGCACTAATACCACATCCTCTCTTTGACATCAATGACAACCTAAGACATCAATGAACATGCTCAAAAAATTTATGAGCATTACCTTGAGAGGGGCGTTTGTGTCTGGGAACTTTAATTAATATGGCTTGGATGGTTAAAAATTATAATTTTGACATTGTGATGTGATTTTATCTTCTACGATCTTAGCTAATCTTAAGGCTTCCATCATGGTTTAAGGTTTGATCATTTTAACCTTTACTTAAATCATATTCTTGAGTCCACTGTTAAATCAGAATTTGAATAAATAATTAGATAGGCCTTCAATATGATTGGATAGATTTTGAAACTCTGATTTATATTTTTGAATTGTACCATTTTGACTAAGATTAGTCAAGGAACCTATGAATTCATTATGGGCACTAGGCTCAAAATGCACTAGCAAGAGTTTGGAAAAATCAGCCCAATCTAGTTCTAGATTTAACTTTTCATACCACTAGATATCTTCCTTATCTATTTATAATGAAGTAATAGGTACATTTTCTTCCCCCACAGTGTCATGCAAGTTAAAATACTATTTTGTATGCTAAATCCAACTAGTCAGTTTAGTACCATAAAATCTAAGAAAATCTAATTTAGCATCATGAAGTCTACATTAGAGGAAAAATTGCCATATGATTGATGATCCCCATTATTTATGAGTGATTAATTTTAAACATGGAGGCTGAATATGTGATTGTTGAGCTCATATAGTCAAAAATTGAATTTTCATTAGAGTTCAACAATGTCATGTGCCATGGTGTGGGTCCATACATGAGTCAAATCCATTTACTATAGAGTTTGGAGGTGTTGTAAAAATAAAAATTAAAGTTATATTTTAAATTTATCAGCTTTAAAATATGATCACAATGGTTTAATTTAAACACAAGTGAAAAAAAATTCAAAAAAGTGCTTCTGGATTATAGGTGGAAATATTTATTTTGTATGGGATTTTTTTAAGAATTTTAAAACACCCCTTAAAATGGCTAGTGTGGTGAGAAACACAAAATAGTGTATCATGGGTTTCTCTCTCTATATATATTTGTGTGTGCACACACATGCGTGCGCGCGCGCATACACACACACACACACACACACACACACACACACACACACACACACACAATGAGATTAGTTGGGCATATGGCCAAAATAGGATCAAATTTTGGATATTATTAAAAATAATTACAATTAAAATTAGATTGGTTGGTTTTATAGACAAAATTGGATCTGAATTTATAGCTTATATGAAAAACTTAAATAATTTTTTATCTGGTATAGATTATAAATAAAAATAATTACACGAAACTTGACATTGACGACACATTACACAATAGATGGCATAAAAAAAATTATAGGCATTGCATCAATAATAAATGATGCATACATGATAAGAACAAGATACTGCATAGAAAAATTTCAATGTATAGGTACATGTTTTAAAACTAGGCCCATAGCGATGATGGACTTTTTCAAAAAAAACCCTCAGATCTCAACATAGGTATAAATTTTAAAACTCAACTTATAATAATGATTATTTTTTAAAATCAACTCAGAATGATGATTGGTTTTAAAAATTATCTCATTGTGATTACATTCTATGGAAAAATCTTAGTGCCACCACTTTATTCCCACTTTATGATCACTAAGATCCTATTAGGGCAAGGTGAGAGCATATGGTGGATAGAATTAAATTGTTGCAGCTTACTGAATCTACTATAAAAATTGTGCCATAAAAGTGATCTAATATCATATGATAAGATCTTTCCTAAAACAAATTATTACTAGATTGAAAATATGTGAATTTAAATCAAGAAATAAATAGAAATTGACTGATTATATTAGAATAAAGTATAGTTGCATTACAATTATCATAGGCCTATTTAAGGGGGAACCTCCTTTGAGTAAGCTCAAAATAATACAATTCATGGATGACTTCTCACTTGTCTAGAATCCTATTTATACTAATTTATCACTAACTAGATACTACTCCCCATAAAGGTGGGATTATTACAATGGCCACCAACCCCCACTATGTAATGATGAGAGGCCACCAACCCCCACTATGTAATGATAAGCGGCCACTAACCCCCACTAGATGGTTAAGACAAAGGGTCCTAACATAAAATTATATATAACTCTAAAAATCAAGTATCAATTCCATGCTAAAGATGTGCACCATTGGCTACCTGATCAATAGGCTCAATGAAGTGTGGAACATTAGAATTAACAACATGTAGAATAATATGCTCAACATTGTTACCAACATTTATTTCCTCTCTCCTATATAAAGTTGTTTAACCCTAAAATGAAATGTTGTGGGTATGTATTTCACTTTAAGTTTAGGGTTAATAATATAGAAATGAAATGGCACAAGGATGATAATAAGATCTATGGTAGGATAATTAAATGTTCAACTTATATATAAGCATACATTGAATTTGTTATGGTAAGATAGTATATATATGGAAATTAAAACTAACCTAGATATATAAATGACAAATAAGAGAAGTACTTAGTTTCTTTTGATGTTGAGGTAATTCTAGATCTAGAATAGGTTGAAAGCAAGTGAGAAGATAGTTCTAGAATAGTTGTCAAATTTTGGACCTAGTATCTCTAGCTATCTAAAAAGTTGTGTCAACCTTTGGATGGTTATGTTGATGCTAATATATGAGTCTAATAATAGTGTTATATAGGAATATTTGGTGAAACAAGATGTGACCACCTGAATGCTTTTGGGTTTGGATTCGTCTTCACTCTAGTTAGTAATATAGAACATAGAGTAATATAAATGAAATAAAGATGGAAATAGAGTGCAAAAAACAAAATACAAGATAGACATAGATTTAATGTTGTTACCCAATATGTGATGAGTCCACAAAGAAACAACTAGTTTTTCACTTATTAAATCCAACAAATGAAGGGATAAATCTACAATATATCCATTAGAATCTCATCTTTACTCACACACACATTGTGTCACCATGATTAAAATGCCCTCATATCAAAGGAAGGGTAAATATTAGAGAAAAAAATCACCAACATAATTTATACCTTAGATCTATGACCTAATAGTGAATGGTCTAGATTTACTATGAAATTATAACATTTTACAATGTATTTTTCACAAAAATTTCACTTTGGGGGTGCTACCCTCAAGATCCCTCAAGTATCCACCAACCCTAGACCCCATGGAGGCCATAGTTCCCCCTCATACCCCCTACCAAGAATTTGGCCATATAATAAGATCAAGCTCCACCATCCAACAATCTCCCACTTGGAAATTGATTACTGCAACTCCACTACTACAACTCTTCCTTGGAATTTTATTTAAACTTTGACTTTGGCATGTTTCTCATCTTCATTATTATCCTTGAATACCCATTGAAGTTGAAAAACTCTCCAGAATATCCTTTGTGATTACCTTTGTTAGCATATCTATAGGATTTTGACTTGTATAGATCTTTTACAACTTTAGTTGACCATTCTCCAAAACTGAACGAATGAAGTGATACTTGAGTTTTATATGTTTAGTTCTTAAGTGAAATGTTGAGTTATTTTCTAAATGGATCACACTTTGGATATCACTATACAACCTAGAATATTCCTACTTCTACCTCAACTCTTCCATGAACCGTTGTATCCATATCATCTCCTTGCTTCTATAGCTACAACATACTCTGCCTCTATAGTTGACAAAACAACTATCTTCTATAATTTTGAAATATAACTAATTATTGTGTCACCAACAATGAATACATAACCTATGGTGCTCCTCTTACCATCTAAATATCCATCCATATCTACATCAACATATCCTTGTAAGGTAATATCTGACCCTTCATAACACAACTATCTATCAGTGGTCCCTCTCAAGTACCTAAGAATACACTTGATTGCATCCTAGTGCTCCTTTCCTAGATTATTCATACACCTGTCAATAACTCCTACTACATGAGCAATGTCTGGTCTTGTGCACACCATATCATACATTAAACTTTCAACTTCTAAAGCATAGGGCACTTTAGACATGTAATTGATTTCTTCTTGCATTTTAAGACATTATTTCTTATTCAATTTCAAGTTCCCTCTCAAAGGTGTACTCATTGGTTTTACATCTTGCATATTGAACCTAACTAATACCTTCTTGATGTAGTCTTCTTGAGACAATATCAATTTTTTATTTTTCTTGTCTCTTATTAGTCTCATACCAAGGATTTGTTTTGTATCACCCAAATCCTTCGTTACAATTTTTTTTTTTAGTTTTATTTTGATCTCATTTATATTCTACATGTTAGACCCTAAAACAAGAATGTCATCTACATAGAATAACAAGATAATATAACTGCCATTATTGAATTTCTTAAAATAAGCATAGTGGTTAGAATGACATCTACTATAACCTTGTTCTATCATAAACATGTCAAATTTCAAATGCCACTACCTTTAAGCTTGATTTTGGCCATATAATGTCTTATTCAACCTACACACCATTTTCTACTTGAATTTTACTTCATATCCCTATGGATGATCCATATATATATTCTCCTTTAAGTCACCATGAAGGAAATCAATCTTCACATCTAACTATTCAAGGTGAAAATATTCTACTGTTACCAAACTTAATATAATTCTTATAGAAATCATTTTAATAACTAGAGAAAATGTTTCATCAAAATCTATACCTTTCTTTTGTTCAAACCTCTTTACAATAAGTATGGCCTTGTACTTCTTTTTTCCTCCATATTCTTGTAATGTACCTAGAGGGGTATAATAGGATAGAGAATAATCCCATATGCATTAGCATTTGGAGAGAGATAGGTATGAAATAGTATAAGTATAGGGGTATATGTTGTTATATAATATATAAGAAGAATTTTAATAAAGCCTTACTCTAAAGGAGGTAGCCCCCTCGAAGTGGCCCATGATATAGAACTAGTGTTGTAATCTACATTTTGGTTAATATATGATTCATTTTCTATTATTTAGTCTATGTGAGTAAGAGGTTCCTGACATTGGTATTAGAGGACTTTCCACAACCAATTTTTTTCCATCACAATAAAATTTGAGGTATTTTTGTAATGTGTTTATATTACAAGCATATTTTGGAGGTTCATAGTTTAATTCCAATTTATCCATTTAATATTGGGTTTTTTGTTTTAATAATCATATATACATCTCTATCTCTTTCTTTAGTCAAAATTTGAAGCCCAAATCTATTATTTTCAAGTATTGGTTTCATTTTTTTCTCATAAAAAACATAACTAGTTTTTCTTAAACTGATCTCAGACTATAAAAGATCACATCAAACCATTTCTAGGTTTTGTGTACCTTATTTTTAGATTTCTATAATAGTTTGAATTTTTAAATTTTGTTAAGGATTGTAGAAGTTATCATAGTTTTAGTTACTACATGTATTGTAAAAAAATAAAAAATAAATAAAATAAAAAAAAATAATATATTAGTCAGTTTGTAAAGGAAACATTTTCAATTGAAGCCAATGACCTATCCATAACTTTAACTTATAGTTCTCATAGGGTTTTCCACCAATTCATTGAATAATATTCAACAAATCAACATAGTTCAAGAATATCAGACTGAGTTCAAGACATTCACCAATGGAACTTCTACTGCATTCTTCATTCATTCCTTCATCAATGAACATCAAGAGTAGATTTGAGTGGGGGTCCAAAAATGACAACCTTGGACAATGATGGAAGTATTTGGCTTAGCCAAACTCACTAAAGACGACATCCACGAGCAACATATCCAAAAAACAAAATCACTATAACAAGCACCAAAAGTGCTCGAACACTCCTCCAATGAGTCCATTTAGGCAAACACTATGCTTGAGCAGACCCTAGATGAGCCCAAGCTGACAATCATAGATCTGAAGTAGGGAATCAAGGTTCCACCTCCCTTGATAAGTAATGCTAAGGGGGATGGCATGGACCCTCATTTGGTTCACAAGGACAACTATTTTATGCACCCATTTTCTAGATTTGAAGTGATCATCATCAAGATTCAACTTTCATTGCTCAACTCTCACTACCAGATTCTAGTTTTGTTTAGTCCATGCATTAATCTTTATGCACATCCACATCCTATTTCAGTGCTTATGTTTACTTTATTATTGTGCATGCTCCTATCATAGCACAAACATAAGAAGTGGAAGCAGAAATACATGCATGGTAGAGCTTCCATCTAGTCTTCACCTTATTTTTGGTTTCACTTTCATTTGGTCCTCCTATTTCTCATCATGTTTTAAAGGTGAAATATATTTATGGAGGATGGAATTTAATATACCTAGAGGGTTATAATAGGATAGAGAATAATCTCACATGCATTAGTATATGGAGAGAGATAACTAGGAAATAGTATAAGGGTATATGCTGTTATAGAATATAGAAGAAGAATTATAATAGAGCCTTGCTCTAAAGGAGGTATCTCCCTCAAAGTGGCCCATGATATGGAACTAATGTTTTAATCTATATTTTTGTTAATAGATGAGTCATTTTTTATTATTTAGTCTATGCGAGAAAGAAGTTCCTGACATTGGTATCAGAGCACTTTCTAGGGCCGATTTTTTTCCATCGCAATAAAATTTGAGGTATTTTTATAATGTGTTTATATTACAAGCATATTTTGGAGGTTCATGGAACAATTATAATTTATCCATTGAATATTGGGGGGTTTTTAATAATAATATCTACATCTCTATCTCTTTATTTAGTCAAAACTTGAAGCCCAAATCTATTATTTCAAGTGTTGGTTTCAATTTTTCTCATAAAAAACCTAACTAGTTTTTGTTAAACTAGTCTGAGATTGTAATAAATTGCATCAAACCATTTCTAGGTTTTGTGCACCTTATTTATAACATTCTATAAAAAAATTAATTTTTAAATTCTGTTAAGTATTGTAGAAGTTATTTTAGTTTTAATGACTACATGTATTATAAAAATAAAAATAAAAATAAAAATAAAAAAAAATAAAAAAATAAAATTATATATATATATATATATATATATATATATATATATATATATATTGGTCATTTTGTAAAGGATGCATTTTCAGTTGAAGCTGACATCCTCTCCATCACTTTAACTTATGGTTCTCATGGGGTTTTCCACCAATGCATTGACTAAGCTTCAACAAACTAGCATAGTTTGATAATATCAGACTGAGTTTGAGACATTCACCAATGACACTTCTACTGCATTCTTTATTCATTGTTTCATCAATGGAATTAAAGAGGATATTCGAGTGGAGGTCTAGATATGGAAACCTTAGATAATTATGGAAGTGGTGGGATTAGCCAAACTCATTGAAGACTACATCTACTGGTAACATCTCTAAATAACAAAAACACTAAAAGTGCCTGAGCACTCCTCTAATGAGTCCATTTAGGCAACCACTATGCTCGAGCAGACCCTAAATTAGCCCAAGATGAAAATCATAGATCTCAAGTAGGGAATCAAGGCTCCACCTACCTTGATAATTAATTATAAGGGGGATGGCATGTACCCTCAGTTGGTTCACAAGGAAAACTATTTTATACACCCTTTTTCTAGATTTGAAGTGATCATCATCGTGATTCAACTTTCATTGTTTGAATATCACTGCCAGATTCTAGTTGTGGTTAGTGCATGCATTCATCTTTAAGCACATCCACCTCCTATTTTAGTGCTTATTTTCACTTTATTATTATACATGCTCTTATCACAACACAGACAAAATAAGTAGAAGTAGAAACACATGCATGGTAGAGCTTCCATCTGGTCTTTACCTTTTTTTTGGTTTAGATTTCATTTTCTCCCCCTCCTATTTCTTATAATGTTTCAAGGGAAAAACATATTTAAGGGGGATGGAATGTAATGTACACAGAGGGGTATAGTAGGATACAGAATAATCCCACATGCATTAGCATATGGAGAGAGATAGGTAGGAAATAGTATAAGTATAGGGGTATATGTTGTTACAGAATATAGAAGAAGAATTATAATAGAGCCTTTATCTAAAGGATGTAGCCCCCTTGAAGTGGTCTGCAATACAAAACTAGTGTTTTAATTTTCATTTTGGTTAATAAATGAGTCATTTATTGTTATTTAGTCTATGTGAGTAAGAGGTTCTTGACAATTCTTCCTTCAACCTATAAAACTAGTTATTCTATAATGTTATTTTACTTGTAAGAAATTGAACTAAATCCCAAGTTTGTCTATGTACTAAGGATTCCATCTCCTCTTTCATGCCTTGATCCCACATATTTTTGGTTTTTATCGGCATTGCTTCTTCATAACTTTCTATCTCACCAGCATCAGTCAACACTAAATAAAAAAGTGAAGGAGAGTATCATTTAGGGAGTCTACTTACTTTGATAGATATTTTAACTACACTTTCAAGAGTTTGAGTTACTTGTTGTTTTTTTTGTTTCACATTCTAATTTTCTATCACTTTTAGAATTTCATTTCCAGTGATTTCATCAAGTACTACATATTTTGTATTTGGCTTTTCTTGTTTCTTTCCCTACAACTGATCTCTTTACATGAGCTTTTCATTAAAGATCACATATCTAATCATAATGATTTTATTATTTTTAAAATCCCATTAATGGTAACCAAAATAATTAACTCCATATCCAATAAAAGTACATTTCTTGAATTTTATTTCAAGCTTGGTTCTTTTTTATTTATCAATATGGATAAATTATTCATAACCAAAAGTCTTTAAAAAGGAATAGTCTACCTTTTTACCTTCCCATGATTCCTCTAGAATGCCACCATCCAAAATAATTGAAGGCCCTCTATTTATTAAGTAATCAATAGTATCCATAGCATCTACCCAAAATTGTAAGGGCAACTTTGCATGCAATCTCATGCTTCTTGCACACTCCATGATTGTCCTATTCATCCTTTATGACACAATATTTTATTGTGGTATTTTTAGAACCGTATTCTCTATATGAATCCTATGGGATGAATAATACTTATCAAACTCCTTATTGTAGTATTTACCTCCATTTTTTGATCTAACACACTTCAACTTATTTCCTATCTCATTCTCAACCAAAGCTTTCCATTTATTAAAAGTATCAAAAACATCAAATTTTTTCATATGTAATAATCGAACTTTTTCTAGTTGAATAATTGATTAAAGTAACATAATAAAAAGATCCACTAAGGGATGATACCTGAGCTAGTCCCCATACATCTATATGCACAAGCTCAAACTTTTCATCCTTATTTATCTTCTCAACTCTGAGAAATGTAACTCTAATTTGTTTTCCATACACACAATGCTCATTGAAATCTAATTCCACCTTCTTCAAATATGGAAACAAATTATTTGATTGGATAAGTTGCATCCCCTTCCCACTCATATGCCCAAGTCTGTGGTGTAATAATTTTTTATATGCATCCATAGAAGTTAAACCAATAGAAGATTCAACATTACCAATAAATAAACATAATGTACCTACCTTATTTCCTTTTACTATTACCAGTGATCCTTTAGTGACCTTCCATAAATTTTATACAAATATAACTATGCATTCCTCACTTCCCAATTGACCTACTAAAATTATATTTATTCTCAACTAAGGAACATGCCTCACCTCTTTTATCAACCATTTCTTTCCATTCTATAATTTTATCTATATCTTACCCTTTCGAATAATTTTACAACGTTCACCATCACCCAAATAAACTTGTCCAAAATCACCTTGAACATAGTCTTGAAAATATTTTCTATGGGGTGTAGCATGAAATAAAGCCCATGAATCTAACACCAAGTAATCATTAATATTGTCAAATGAAAGGATTAAAACATCTTTCAACACATCACCTACTACAATTGCTTCCTGACTGTTATATTTTTGTCCATCTCCTTGTTTTCCTTTTTAAAACCAATAATCTTTCTTCAAGTGTCCTTTCTTCCTACAAATCCAACACACCAACATTCCTCTAGATTTGGATATACCCTTTTTATATTTCCTACAATTCTATGGGCCCTTTTCTTTATCTTTTTGTCTTCCACTATTCTCCATAGTCAAAGCATTACTTGATGTCTCACCTATACTCTTTCATCGCATTTCCTCTCTAAAAGTTATACAATAACATCATCAAACTTTAAAGTGTTTGAATGAGATATATAATTACTCGTAGCCATGACCAATACATTCTATCTTTTTAGAAATGAGCACAAAATCAAAAGATACCTAACCTTATCATCAAATTTTAATCATAGAGAGCTTAACTAATTTTTTATTATGTTAAATTGAATTAAATGATCAACAATAGACCCACCTTCTGACATCTCCATATTAAATAAATGATTCATAAGAAATATCTTGTTGGAGGCTGAAGGATTTTCATACAATATATCAAATGCCTTTATCACATCCTCTATTATCTTTTCTTTTGAAATATTGAAGGCTATCGATTCTATTAGGCATAGTTATTATATTCCTAGTGCTTTTTTGTCAAGAAACTCACATTCTTCATCGTTCATACTCACCAGCTTCTTTGTTATTCTACCCACTGGTAGGTAAATATCCTTCTGATACAGATAGTCCTACATGTGTATCTTTTATAGATGGTAGTTTTGGTCATTGAACTTCTCAACCTTTAACTTGCCTTATTCTACCATTGTTCCCACTTGAATCAGGAACTCTCTCTTCCTATGATTTTATCTACCAAATAAACATTCAGCTCTGATACCAGTTGTTAGTAATATATAACATAGTGCAATATAAATGAAATAAATATTGAAATAAAATGTAGAAAACATAATACAAGAGAGACATATATTTAATGTGGTTCACACAATATGGGCTACATCCACACAAAAATAACCAGTTATTATCTTAATCATTCCAACAAATGAAGGGATAAACTTGAAATACATCCGTTGCAATATCCTATTCACTCACACACACAGTGCATCACTATGATTAAAATGCCCTCATATCAAAGGAGGGTTACATATTAGAAAAAAATCACCAACATAATTTATATTATTAGATCTATGATCTAATAGTGAACAATCTAGATTTAATCTAAAATTAAAATATTTTACAATGCATTTTTTCCAAAAAAAATTGCTTTAGGGGTGCTACCCCAAAATCACTACCTCCATGTATGGTTGTTTCCCCCTTGGACCCCTATGGAGGCCATAGTGGTAGGTGATACTCCTCACACCTCCCCTGTCAGGAACTAGGCATTATAATATGATCATGCTCCACCATCCAGTATTAGTGTATTCAAATCTAGGTCATGGAATATCACTCTTTGTGAAATGACAAAACCTTATAATTCCATCTTCAATGTGACCTTAGGAAAAAATGAGTTAGTGGGCATACATTGTCAATTTGACACCAATGACCCTATTATCAAAGGACCCTACCTACATATCCAACACTTTGAAGAGGGCCTTAGATTGATGTATTTATCCCATATGTGTTGGCTTGTGTGTAAATCGTGAAATGTGTGTAAATAAATTATACTAGTGATTTAGCTTGTAACTTAGAAAATCAAGATCTTGGGCTCCTACTTTAGTACTTTAGACATGTAGATGTTTTGTATCTACGATTGGTATGTAAATAGGGAGGCATTGATCAATTGAATGCTTGATAGAGTGATTTTTGATAAGTGCCTTAGTCTCTTTGGTATTTTTTAGGTGAGAAATGAATGAGGGTTGATATTTTATTTATATCAATCCCTTTGGAGTAATAACTTGCATTTAAACACTTAGGCTGACATTGGAATATATTTAATTTTTAAATTAGATTACTTTAGGGCATTGTACACTTAAGTTTGGGCAAGACAGTAATGCCAACATTACTGTCTATCCCAAAAATTAGTGTTTAGGGAATATAAACATAGGTACATGATCATAAATTTTAGAGGTGTAAGATAAATACATTTTAACCATTATGGGCAAGAAAAAATGTTTGTGTCATTAGTATAACACTGTTCATACTAAGAGATAGGACAAGGGGCACAATATAGATCAAATTTGAGGATTTTGGAATTAAGAAGAGTGTAGAACTAAGAATAACAACCAAGGTCTAAGTTTTCCAAGTGTATAAGACTAAGGTGATACATAAGCACAAAATATAATTTACATTCTACCCCCTGCTCCCCTCCCCAATTTAATTTAATAATGAAGTTTCTAGTTTAAAGGAAATGAATAAGTACATGGGTGTGTATGCACACCTTGTGTTTACTTGAGTTGAATTTGAGATATTTTATTGTAACTGAATTACAACCAATAATATATTACATTGTAAAATTGGTACATATAATATGGGTTAAAACTACTTGAAATAGATTGAAATGAAAGAGTAAGGTTTAGGAGTACACCTATGTGTTGATGTAACTACCTTCCTTATTAACAAGTTGATTTACAAAAGTTTTATTATTGTAAGGATTTGAAATTGATATTAGGATAAGTATAGATAAATCTTTAAAGTGCATATATGCAATGAGATATATATAGAGAGAGATATATTAAAAGGCACATACCCCAACTTTGTATAAAAAATGAGTTACCACCTGGTAGTTGAGATTAGCTCAACCATGCAACCCAATGATACATAGAACCTAGTAAGGTTGGATGATCAAGTCCAACTTGAAAATTTAGAAAGATTGAGTGATTTGATAACCTCAACCATACTATAAGGTGAACCAACTACTATAGTAAATTAGATCAATATGGTTCATAAAAGTCCACATGGTATTAGTATGTGCAATGGTTTTATAATCTAAAAATAATTTGAATTTTGAAATATAAAACAAATTTTTCATAGCATATGTACCTTAGATATGTCTCATGTTGAATCTAAGTATAACAATGATACAAATGCATAAAATTCTACTATAACTATGAATTTTAATTATATAAATGTCTACTTTGACTAATCCAAATAAATATGTAAGTGTGGAGGACATGATTATAAATCATGACCCATTATATATGGAGAAATTTGAAAACTTATCTAATTATAAATGTGGAGAACATGTTTCCAAAACATGCCCCCACCATAAACTAGAGATGTTGAGTACTGCATAGTTATGGAGAATGTGCTTCCAAATCATGTCCCCACTAAATATGATAATATATATAATTAACATATACTAAATAAATGTGAATAAAATGCTTCCCAAGAATGCCCCCACTAAATATAAAAACTATGAATGTGTGGAAGCCATATTCATATTACATACCCCCACTGATTCTTTAAAGTGATATAAGTACTAAATACTGAATGAGTGTGGAGAACATGATTCTAAAGCATGCCCCCTATATATATAATAACTATGCCAAGTGTGGAGAACATTATTCCTAAGCATGCCCCCACTAATATGCCTCCTTTTAAGGTGAGGTAAAGACAAGAAATAGGATTTTCCTAACTTTAAAAAGGTAAGATAACTATAAAATATGTGAATCTAACCATGTAGCATATAGAAGGAACATGTCTAGGTAAATATATCATTGAAACACATAGAACCAATGTGATCACATGTAGACCTAAAATGAATGACAAATATAATAGAAATATCTAGATAGTAATAGTACAAGCTCAACAATCAAACAAACACACATAATAGAACACTCAAAAGTAAGTCAACAAGAAATGATCCAAAGAGACCACTAACAATGGGCATGTTCAGATGCCACACAATCAAAGGGTCACAACTTATTAGAATGTTCATAAAATCAAAAATGACATATTAAAATTTCCATAAAAAAAATGATGACATATCAAAATGTCAATGAAAGCAGACATAGGCATAGAGGTCACAAGCAAAGTAGCATATTTAAATTCTTTAACAAGCAAGATAAGATACTCAAGGAAGTGCATAAAGTAAAGCATAAGCAACCAGTATAAACATGTCATAGTGGTCTATGGATCCAATGTGATAGAAAATTGTGTAAAGTGTATAACATATAAAGTACCCTGTTAATATATAGTCAGGGATAATAGGCATATATATATATATATATATATATATATATAAAAGATCAAACATGATAGTTTAGATTGATCATCAAATCATATAACATGTGTGTATCAATATCAAATAAGCAGATGCTCCTAATGTTCATATGACATGAGTAGAGGGAAAGCTCAAAAACTAAAATATGAGTGTATCATATATCTATGTATGCCTATATCACACCCAATGTATAATTTGACACATATGTGTATGTAGGATTAATCGAGTATGTGGTCCATTTATATGGAAGTAACATATAGATTCCAAAGAACCAATAGAATATGTAAGTGTCGAGTTATTTTTGGAATTTTTTTAATGTTTTTTCTATTTTTATGGTATTTTTGGAGATAGGAAATATCATCCTTTTATGTCATCCAATTGACAGTCATAAACATCCCCCCACTATAAATCTAGTTCAATAACCCATGTATGTGGCTAAAGAGCATATATAGGTGTGATATATGTCATTGTAGTATTGATGGTGTTCTATGTATGTAAAATAGGACTTTGTGGTTGTGAATTAATAGTAGAAATAACTAGAGTAGAGGTTTTTAGAACCCATCAATGAGTGTTTGTTTGTTCTTTGGAATAGTAGTACGAGGAACATGTGTAGGTGTTTTGGATATTTGAACATGGATTGTAGTAGAGGATTGGGATTTCTTGGAGTGCACTATATGTATCTAATGTAATGGTTTCTCAATTACCAATCGCCTAATAAAGGGTATTTCCTATTACTTACCCTTTTATGTTGGATTAACCTTACTAGGCTTGATTTCTAGTTATCTGGGTATAATTTTATTCTATTCAAGAGGATGTTCATATGGAAATTCAAAAACTATTATTACCCAATTGGCATGAATGTATCTAATAGACACATTCACTATAGAAGGTACTACTTAAATAATGTGTATATGAATGATCAACCTGTAAAGTCAAGTCAGTCTTGCCAATAATGTTTTGGGAGGTCCTTTTGAATGATCTAAGTGATCTGATAGATGGGTGTAAATCATGATGAGTATAACCCAAGTGCATAATTAATGTCATGGGGAAAACATTTTCACTTGAACCATAATAAATCATAATACCACATATGGGATTTTTATCAAGGTATGCTCAAATTAATAGGGAATGAAGATCAAATTCATCATCCTTAATTTCACTTTCATCAAAGGAACTACAAGTTATCTAAACCATAGAAGGTACATATCGCATGTAAGTGCCAATAATCCCATCTAGTGGGTGGTTATAATGTGATGAAGGAGGATTACATTATATATCATTTGGACTTCTGGTCCCTTTTTAGAATGGTTTTGTAAAGGATTATTAAATATTTTCTATTTATGGTGATCACTAGGTTGTGAACCTAATTCCTTTGAAGGATCCTTGAATGAAATATTTTGGTCATTAATAAGATCTTGGATCTTGTGATTCAAGGTAAATCATATAATTATATAATGTCCTCATCCTTGATGATAATTGTAATAATCATTCTCATCATATCTTTTGGGTATAGGTCGACTCATATCAACCTTAATAGGATAAAGGATAGATATAATATGACACTCTAGTAATCACAAGATTAAAAAATTTAGAGACTTAGGTAAATATCTAAATTATCTCTTTGATTCATTAGATAAGACAAGATGATTAGGTTTTTATGTAATTGTGTTAACTATGGTGGTTATTTATTTTTTAGGCTCAATAGGTTTTACATTATAACTTGGTTTACTTGAAAATTTTATACTATATGTAGATGTAATTTGTGTGTTTTCTACATACCTGAGCTTATTCAAAGATAGAAGATTCATTTCACATTCCTTTACAACATGGAATAATTTATTAAAAGATTGAAACTTCTTAAATATAATGGACTCATGTAAAGGAACAAGCTAACTTTAATTTAATATGTCATATAACTCTTTATCTTTCATAGGATTGGTCATTTTGGTTAGCATTGTATTATATCTCAAGACATATTCATTGATAGGTTCATTGGTTCCTTGTTTTATTTTGGAAATTTCGGCATAGGAAACCTTTTTAGAAATAATAATGGAAAATTATGCTAAAAAATGGTTTGAAAGAGGTCTGAATATCTTTATGGATTGAATAGGTGGATCATATAACCACCTTAAACCATAGTCCTTAAAAATTATTGGGAATAATTTGGTCAAAATTTTATCATTAGAAACATATTCAAGGCATGCCACATAGAAGGTTTGAAGATGTTGTTTAGGATCACCCTTACCGTAATAAAATGTGAACTTAGGCGCAACAAATCTAGTTAGAAAAGGGTACAAAAAGATTTTAAGTGTAAGAGGGTTATGCAACACATCTTGCAAATCTATAGCATAAGAATATTTTAAATATTTTTATTCAATATTTGAAATATTATCTTCCAAGATATTTATAACTTGAAGGAATGATTGAATTTTAGGCCTAGTGGGAGTTTGATTAGCAATCCAAGTAATCACCAAAGGGGGTGAAATTTGTTTTTGAGTAATAATAGGCATTGAAACCAGTACTTGTGTTGAAATAATAGATAAGTCCATAATCTATATATCAATAGTAGTTTCAAGGAAAAAATGTTTAAACACATAATTTGTGCCCCCATTATATGTAGGTGGATTCATAAGTGTCAATTGAGTTATAATACTTTCTAAGGATTCACCATTACTAGATGAGGCAGCCTTAGTTTTATTTGTTTACTTATTTCATCTCTTATAACATATAAAAATGCATATTAATCTCTTGTTATTATTGAGATGAGTAATCAATGCCTCTTGATATTTCATTTAGAATAAATATTTTGCACTAACATTTTCCATTGCTTCACAAATGAAAATTTTAAAATTTTCCAAAGTTAAATAATTAAAAAACTCTAATTTGCCCTAGGGTTTGATGTCATAGAATGGATTCACCAAATGTTTAAACCTAAAATGAAATGTTGTGGGTATGTATTTAAATTTAATATTAAGGTTAAGAATATAGAAATTAAATGACACAAGGGTGATAATTAGATCTATAATAGGGAAATTAAATGCTAAACTCATATATAATCATACACTAAATTTATTATGTTGAGATAGTCTAAATATAGAAAGTACAATTAGGATACATATAGAAATGACAAAGAAGAGAAGTAATTATCTTATTTTGATGATAATATAATTTAAAATATATAACAAGCTAAAATCAAGAGGGAATATAGTTCCAGAATAGTTGATAGATTGTAGATCTGGTGTTTATGGCTATATACATAGTTGTGTCAGCCCTAAATAGTTACATCGACACTATTATCTAAGTCTAAAGATAGTGTCTTGTACATAATATATAGTGAAATAAGATGAAATCACCTGGATGCTTCTAGGTTTGGCTTTATCTTTATTCTATGCATTCAGATCTAGGTCATAGACTATCTGTAGACACCAAAATCGTGTCTACGCTTTGGTCCTTTCTCCCCCCTTGGTCCCCTTTCGTCCACTTAACCACTCCTAACCTATATTTTATTAATTTGAAATAAATATCCTATTTTAAATTAATAAAATCCCTTTTCCCTCTCTCCCTTGCCACCTCACCACCCTAGGATACCCTCCTTGGATTCCCTTCTTTCCCCACATGACCATATTTAACACCTAGACTCCCATTCCAACTTCTCCCCTCGTCTATTTAATCCCCTTCGACCGTTTCTCCCTCGGACTAGCTGACCCGGTGGTTGAAAAATGGATGAAAGGCTATTTTTAGCCTTTCTCCGACCTTTTAGCCGCTGACGTCGGTCAACTGTCGACCGACGTCGGCGATATTGCTGGCATCGGCGGCCTTCTTAACGATTTTCTGCACCGTTATCCTCTTCTCTTGGCTCTCTTCGTCTCCTCTCGCATAACAGGACTCTGGGATCTTGCACTCTAATCTTCAATCCGTTCTTGGACCCTGCCACTTTGCCAATCTTCAAATAAAGCCTCTCATTCTCTCCCTCAGGTGCAACAATAGGTATTCTGGCTTCATCAACTCCACTAGCAACGGGACTTTCATCACCAGCAACACCAACAATAGGTACACCAGTCTGCAATTCTTTCTTCAGCACATCACAGGTAAGTTTTCTTCTATGTTTTCATTTGTGTTTTTTAGTCATTTGTTTCTAGACTAGATTCAGCACTCCTATTCCCCAGACCAAACTCTGACCAAACTAGACCAGTCCCGAACCCTGTCTCTCTACTATCCCTGTCTTCTGTTTGATCCCTCTGTCGGACCATATACACTGCCCATTCAACCAGACTCTCAGACCCAGACCCTAGACCATTCACCCGAGCCCAAAACTTTGTCTCAGGCCAATCAAAAAAACCACAGACTCGTCCACAGACCCATCCACAGACCAAGAAACTCGACCAGAACCGACTACAGACCACTGCCCCGACCGATACCGGTCATTACCCCAACCGACGTCGGCAGACTAACCGACGTCGGTAGGACCACCGACGCCGGCGACTGTGACCAGTCCGACAGCATCTTTCAAGTAAGCCTTTGCTTCCTTTTTCCTTTTCAGTCTTTTATCATATCAGTATTTAATCATTCTATATTTTATCAAACTTTTCTTTTATCAATTAGTGGGTTGACATCCCTTAAGGAAGTTTTCATACTTCTGGGATCAAGCTTTCGCTTGGCAACCCACCATCTCTTTATCTAACACCTCCTTTGTCCAAGTCTCTTTCTTTGCAGGTGTCATTCCTCCACAGCCAAAGACGAGTACTCACAGCGTCTGGATTACGGTGCGCAGACTATATCTAGGTACACATCAAGCCTTGACCATCTCTTAGTTTCTTAATTCTTCTCTTGAATATAGAAAGCAAAATTTGAATAGAAAAATTCTGGCACGCCCGGTGGGACCCTTAAGGGCCTTCCTTGGGTTCCTTTCCTTCTTTTTTCATATAGGGTGCACTAGGATTCTCTCTTTTCACCTCGTTCTTCTTTTCCAAACGACATCATAAGCAGGAATAAAAGGAACTTTTTCTTTCTTTTCTTGCATTTCTAGACTAGTCAAAAAATCATTTTCTTCACCCTTTCTCCAACTTGTTTTCATTCCAATTTAACATTTCAATTTGGGGCTTTAAAATATACTGCATTCCATTTCCTGCTTTCTTGCATTTTCTAGTCCACACTTAGTAATCAGTAAAACGCATATTGAATAAATCATAGATCACTTGATGTTACACTACCAAACCACGTGCACTCAATAAAAAATAAAACTCACTTGAGACAAGGCCCGACTGGGATTTCATCACCCAACGGATACCTTACCCAACCCGGCAATCCTACTTGGATTTCACCACCAAGGGGAAAGCCAACTCTGTTCTCTGGCAGAGTCTAAACTATAGTGAAAGTATATTTTGGCTAAGCAAAACCAGCTAACCACTGGAATCGTGAAGTGAGGGGAGCTTGCTCCTTAGCACCAGGCCTGTACGAAAGCTAATACAGATTTTTGAGCACCTTAACATACCTTAAACCATATTTAGATTACCTATTCTAGGACCCTTCTTACAGCCAACTTCCTCAAACATCACATTAAGGCATAAGCCACACGATCTTAATAAAATTATTTCTAGGGATTTAACGCTAGGATTTGTCTGTCATCATCTTATTTTCTATTTTTATCTATCTTTTTTGAGCTGGTAAGGACATCTTCTTCATTTCCAAAAACTTTTTTTCTGAGTTTCTAGAAAGCATAGTAACCGACATCGGTTCTGTAACCGACGTCGGCAACTTTTCTATACCGGCATCGGTCATCTGACTGACATCGGCAGTCTCCTTCACCGACATCAATTTTTATACCGACGTCGGTCACTGTCACAGACCTTTTTTCCAAAATAGCAACTTAAAACCTGACCCCTTTTTCTACCAAAACATCTATTCTGAGTTTCTAAAATTGAAAAAACACAGTTTTTGGAACCTGACCCTCTTCTTGACCACGCTCCCTCGTCTCTAACCAGTCCTATCATGGAGTTCCACTCAGAGACTGAAAGAACTCCTACAGGACCGACCTCGACTCAGATTCCCATCATCCCTGAAGGGGACCAAGATTTCGAAAGATTCTTGGACCTCAACATCACAACCCTTCAAAACTATCTCGCAAGAGACCCAACGCGAGACCTTTCAGGTGAAGCGGTGATGACATTAACACCGTCCGCTACCCAGCCTTTTGCCTCAACTGTTTACCCGACCATGGCCAATACGCAAAGTTTGGCCTCCCCATCCATTTTTACACCAACCTCCATCGGGGTTCCATTACCCCCTCAACCACACGCAATTCAACCAAGTTCTACATCATACCAGAACTTGATTGTCTCGACCCCTCACACTCTTGCACCCATGAATGCAGGAGTGCCAACCTATCCTTCTACCAGTGTCGTCACGCAACCACCCTTGGTGATATCTAGTCAACCTATACCCTCGACCTTCATAACTCAACCACTTTTGGCCTCCACTTATGTCCCTGCGACTAGTCATCCGTACGTTGCCCCCTTACTGGTACAACCGACTACATTGTATACCTCCTCTAGCCTCTTTCAAGTGCCCTACAACCTAGGGGGCGCTTCATCCACCAATCTGTCAACAGACATCATTAAAATGCTGATGGATAAAATGTCCAGTCTCGAGACCTTTATCTCTGGTTCACGCAATGCTCTCTCGTATGAGCAAATTTGCAACGAGCCCATTCATCCTTCTGTCCCTATCCGACCATACCCAAACCAATGGGAGCTTCCTAAATTTACTCACTTCCAGAGTAAGGAGGACCCGCAACAACATCTACGGGCATTCAGACCTGCCTGCTATCTTATTGCCCACGATGATGCGTTACTTTTACGCACGTTCCCTATGTCCCTTTCTGGCTCCACCCTTGACTGGTATAGTTCTCTTGCCAGACATTCTATCTTTTCATTCATTCAACTTGCCCAATTATTTCTCGACCATTTTTCTATCAACATCACGAAACAAGTCTCAATCACAGACCTTTACTCCATCAGGCAATTCGACGACGAATCAATAGTCGATTTTTTCGCCCATTAGAGAGGCTTGATTAACCAGCTCTCCTTCTCCTCACCTCAACCTGAGCTCATCGAGCTCTTTTCTTGAGCATGTGCCAACCACATCTCTTCTACTTTGTGGATTCAGACATTCTACACTTTCGACGAAGCTTTCACTATGGCTCGAAAGCTTGAACTCCATGCCATTGAGGAGGATAAGGTCAAATTGCATAATACCAACGCAAAAACCAAAGACCATTCTTCTTCTAGACCTTCTTCTTTTGCCAACTCCAAACCCAAAGGAGTGGCCAACACTATGGTCATTAGATCACCATCTTCGACGACAACTAATTACCCTCAACCTTCTACATCTCCAAGCATCACCAAACAATTCCAACAATGGTACATCCAACGTTCATACACTCCACTTGGAGAATCATACGCTTCCATTTTTGAAAAACTACTCAAGCATGGGGTCCTCAATCTCCCTCCAATCCGACCACCTCAATTCGACCCTTCAAAAGCCCTCCCTACATGGTATAGGGAGGCCGACTTCTATCACTTTCATCGCGTCCACGGCCATGACATCGACAATTGCCAAACCTTCAAGAACATCATCCAAGACATGATCGACAAGGGGGATCTTATTTTAGATAACCCGAATGCCCCACCAAATCAAAACATCGACATCTTCAAACAACCATTCCCTAATCATCCACCCACTCAAAACAATGTCTAAACCACGATCAATGACCCCCAAGACCATGATATTCACACAATCAACACTATATTGCCTCTTGTCCCTGGCCCACCTCCTCCATCACAGGATGAAGAACTTTCTTCTCCTATTAGTCCTCCATCTACCTCTCTTATACCAGAGGACACCTTCACCATGCCTACGCCATTAGCCTTACCTTCATCCGAAGACCTTACCTTGCCTACTCCTCAAGCACAAGAAGAAGGCACGATAATCCTTGCCTTCTTCTCTCTTGAGGAGCCTCACTCTCCTATTTCTTATCCACCAAGAGAAGACCCAGTCACGGTTTCCTCTTGCCTTTTGCCTGAGATTGTTACATCTTACTCACCTCCATCCACATCTAAGCCTAAACCCACACAAGCGCCCACCTTACCAAAAGAGATTGAACCTCTTGGTCTTCGCCCCACATCTAACCTCGCCTCTCGCAATAATGGCTCTCAAACCATATCGAAGAAGGCCACTAAACCACACCGGAGGACTCCTCCCCCACCTTCTTCATTACCTTCAATCTTGGGCCCACATCCATCCACTTTAATAGGAGTTCTTCCTACTCCCATACTTCATAGAGGCAAGTTGCCTCCATTACTCCCTCAACCCGTCAAACATATATCTTCTCCAAACCATCGACCCCTACCTCTTATGCATCCCAAACCAAAGTCATCAATACCCACTGCGACAAAACATCCAGACCCGTTAGCAGGTTCTTATGCTTTGCTGTTATGGCAATTGTTGCAGTCCTCTTGCATCTATCTCCCACCTCTTAAACCATATCAATCTCTCGGACCAAAACCGCCCTGGTTCGACGACACCCACATTTGTGCGTATCATCACACGCTTGGACATGACACTGAGCATTGTTGTGCCCTCAAGGTTGTCGTCTGCCAATGTCTGGGAAATGACACCCTTCTTCTCAACCACGTTATCAACAAACCTTCAACACCTCCCCACTCATCAACTCTCGGATCAAGGCCATCTTGGTTCGACAACTTTAAATTCTGTCATTATCATCACACTCCAGGACATGACACTAAGCGTTGTTGCACTCTCAAAGCTATCATTCGTCAACAATGGCGAAAGGATTCCCTTATCATCAAGGACCCTCTTGCCCACCTCTTCAAAAAATTATCAACACCAACCCATGCCTCTCAAACCTCATCGCCTAAATCGGGATCTCCACGTCAGACTATGATCCCTTTGCCACTTTTGACCCCATTATTTGACATCAACACAGTCCATTTAGCCACCAAGCCTCAACCGACCTTGACCAATCTATCCAACATTATCCCTAAGAGATTGGGAGAATCCAACCTTATCTTGACCTCGACCAAACATTCAACCAAGCCTTCGACCATGGCATTGACCATGACCTCGACTAAACCTCGACCACACATAGTCCAATCATCAACCAACTTTTTTAATCATGACCCCGACAAGCATCAACCAAACCTCGACCAAACTTCAATTATCAAACACCACCCAACCAAGCACCTATCACTTCTTCAAACCGTCATTAATCATTGTGACCAATTTGGAACGAAGCAAATGGGGCAAGTTTGCTCCCAATTTACTCGGACCTTAACACCATCATGGGTCAGGATTTGGTCAGAACCTGAGCCCCTTTTATGTCTTGCTTCTTTGACCAGTCTACTGTTAGTAAAATAACTATTCATTTGACGTTTAACTTAAGCTCAATCCCTTGAGCACTCCATGTCACCGTCATTCCTATTCCCTTCAACCCTCAATCCTAACCCTTTTGGCAAGCATGAACACTTTGTCTTAATAACAGGGAAACCCTCTAAACCTCTATAGTCAAGTCCATGACCAAAAGTCCAGTCAGCAAAATAAATCAAATATATATCAAAATGGGATGCATATTCCAAGGTCATAAAACTATAAATGTAGACTGCTCCCTCGAAGGACAGCTGCACCATCATTGTTGTATTTACTAGATTGCTCCCTTGAAGGATAGCTAGGCCAAAGTCATCAAATATATCAAAAGCAGAATATAGACCACTCCTTCGAAGGATGGCTATGCATAAATTTTGCTACATACATAGCATTATCTCTGAAGCTTCCCGCATCGATCAGCTTCATGACATGACCACCAAGCAAGACAATATCCCATCACAGGCTTCCCGCATCGATCAGTCTGCCTTCAAAAAAAAAAAAAGAACTGACTGACAAAACTTTAGAGTCATGGACTTGTCTATAGTCATTCTCAGGGTCACCTATAAAAGGGGTAAAGTTGTTCCTGCCAAAAAGGGTTCCCCCTTCCATCTCACATCCATCCTATCACCCCTGCACACTCAAGGGATTTCAAGCTCACTTAACGTCAAGTGATTCGATTACTTCTCTAACACAACCTGGTCAACGACGTGATGCATGAACGGGTCTTTTGTTTCTAAACAACCCCTATCTATGATGGCATTCTGGTCCTTGTCAATGAAAGAGCAATTTCACCTTTCACTTTTGACACATTTTGGTCACGCATCCAACCAAATCATTATCTATCTAACTAAAACCCAAACCAAACCAATCAAACATTTTCAGACTATGACATAACCTAGACCATTCACATAGTTTCTATGGACACCAATACACATGGAAACTATCAACCCGACACAATTTATGTTAAGCATAAACCAATACTTGCTGAAGCATAAATAGACCTCAATTCATTTTTAGCATACATCCATCACGAATATGGAAAATTGTTAGGGATGAAGAACCCCAACTAATGTTACAGAATACACCATTTGGAAAAGGCTGTAACATCATCTTCTCCTCACCTTGATCATAACCACAACCAGCCTATTGACCTCTTTGACCCTCTGTCCGAACTACATTGGTCTGAGGCCCTTCACACGAGGGCTATGTAGGCAGCACTCAATCTTCTGAGGTTAGCTCGGCCATTCCTTTGCCCACTCATTTGCTCATTTGTCTCTCTCAAGACATCAACCTTTCATCTTCCATCATGACCAATCAACCATCCCCGCCAATGTCGAAGTCATTTCTGACTCCTCCTGGGGCACATTTGAGATCACTTATATCTCAACCCGACCAACAACCATGGAGATCACGCATATCTCTTTAGACCTTGACCACTTTCGAGACAACTCTGTCTTGGTTTTGTTTGCACTCATGCTACCTCATGAATAGATAGCAAAATTGTTCACAGATCTTATTTTTGGACACTCACAAGTATAGGATCACAAGCCGGTTGATCCGCACTACTTGTGACTTTTTTCGTGTTTTCGGGAGCACTTCCTAAGCCTGGGATACCTGGAACATGATGACCATTTGGAGCTTCAGCCTAGATTGAATAACCCGATCAGCTACGACTAATGATGGGGCCCAGTTATTTCAATTTTGGCACTCCTTGACCTTTTAACTGCGACCATTTGACCTACCTATCCCGTGAAGTGGTATGCGCACAATCACGACTTTTGCAGCGTTCACCCTCACTCTCCTTCTCATTCACCTTTTTTCAAATCGGCACTCGACATCAGGTTCCCTTCCCTCGACTCCCACTTTGAGGGGGAATACCTCATCCATATCTCGAGGCAATCCACATCATCCCACACTTGGGGCAACCAACCCCTATTTTTGTCTTGCAGTTCGTCCAGAACAACCAACAAGACAAAAAGGGGCAAATGTAGACACCGAAATCGTGTCTACGCTTTGGTCCTTTCTCCCCCTTGGTCCCCTTTCATCCACTTAACTAATCCTAACCTATATTTTATTAATTTGAAATAAATATCCTATTTTAAATTAATAAAATCCCTTTTCCCTCTCTCCCTTGCCACCTCACCACCCTAGGATACCCTCCTTGGATTCCCTTCATTCCCCACATGACCATATTTAACACCTAGACTCCCATTCCAACTTCTCCCCTCATCTATTTAATCCCCTTCAACCGTTTCTCCCTCAGACTAGCTAACCCGATAGTTAGAAAATGGATGAAAGGCTATTTTTAGCCTTTATTCGGCCTTTTAGCCGCTGACGTCGGTCAACTGTCGACTGACGTCAGCGATATTGCCAGCGTCGGTGGCCTTCTTAATGGTTTTCTGCACTGTTATCCTCTTCTCTTGGCTCTCTTCATCTCCTCTCGCATAACAGGACTCTGGGATCTTGCACTCTGATCGTCAATCTGTTCTTGGACCCTGCCACTTTGCCAATCTTTAAACAAAGCCTCTCATTCTCTCCCTCAGGTGCAACAACAGGTATTCTGGCTTCATTAACTCCACCAGCGATGAGACTTTCATCACCAGCAACACCAACAATAGGTACACCAGTCTGCAACGCTTTCTTCATCACATCACAGGTAAGTTTTCTTCTGTGTTTTCTAGTCATTTGTTTCTAGACTAGATTCAACACTCCTATTCCCCAGACCAAACTCTGACCAAACTAGACCAGTCTCAAACCCTATCTCTCTACTATCCCTGTCTTCTGTTTGATCCCTCTGTCAGACCATATACTCTGCCCATTCAACCAGACTCTCAGACCTAGACCCTAGACCATTCACCTGAGCCCAAAACTTTATCTCAGGCCAATCAAATAGACCACAGAGTCATCCACAGACCCGTCCATAGACCAAGAAACTCGACCAGACCCGACTACAGACCACTGCCCTGATCGATGCCAGTCATTACCCCAACCAACGTCGGTAGACTAACCGACGTCGGCAAACCTCAACAACTGACGTTGGTAGGACCACCGACGCCGGCGACTGTGACCAATCCGATAGCATCTTTCAAGTAAGCTTTTGCTTCCTTTTTCCTTTTCAGTCTTTTATCATATCAGTATTTAATCATTCTGTATTTTATCAGACTTTTCTTTTATCAATTAGTGGGTTGACATCCCTTAAGGAAGTTTTCATACTTCTGGGATCAAGCTTTCGCTTGGCAACCCACCATCTCTTTATCTAACACCTCCTTTGTCTAAGTCTCTTTCTTGGCAGGTGTCATTCCTCCACAGCCAAAGAGGAGTACTCACAGCGTCTGGATTATGATGTGTAGACTATATCTAGGTACACATCAAGCCTTGACCATCTCTTAGTTTCTTAATTCTTCTCTTTAATATAGAAAGCAAAATTTGAATAGAAACACTATCACTCCTTGTGAAATGGCAAAAACTTAATTTCCCATATTCAATGTGACCTTTAGTAAAAATGGGTTAGTGGGCATACAATGTCGATATGACCCTAATGACCCCACTATCAAAGGATGTTTCCTTCATAACTAATACTCTAAAGAGGGTTTTAGAGTAATGTAATTATCCCCTACATGTTGGCTTATGTGTGAATCAAGAAATGTGTGTAAAGAAATTACAATAGTGACCTAGCTTATAACTGGGAAAATTAGGCTCTTGGGATGCACCGTTAGTAACTTAAAATTGTATATGTGTTGTACCTATCAATGGTATATAAATAAGTATGCTTTGATTAATGCAATACTTGATAGAGTGATTTTTGATAAGTGACTTGGTCTCTTTGAGATTTTTTAGGTGAGAAATGAATGAGGGTTGATCTTGTATTTATATCAATACCTTTAGAGTAATAACTCACATTAAAGCACCTAGGCTAACCATTGGAATACATTTCATTTACAAATTCAATGAATTTAAGGCACTAGACACTAACATCAGGGGAAGACAACAATGTTGATTTTAATTATCTATCATAAACATTAGTGTCTAGGGAGTATAAAAATAGGTACAAGATCAAAACTTGTATAGGTGTAATATGTTGGATTATGATCCAAATATATTTGTAGTTTATGTTTTTGTTATAGGTTTGTTTCACCAATTAGCTAGTTTTATAACCAAATTTATATTCATGTAAGATTTAAATGCTTACCTTTATACAAAAATAAATAACTTTATTATATTGAATATTAATTATTTTCCTCCTTTTTCAATTTTTAACAGTGGTATCGGAGCCATGGGAAAAAAATTGGAGGAGAGAAAATATGTATGGTATTTCCATTGGATTGAAATTAAAATTTTCTATAAGAATGGATTATGGTTATATGGTCTGATTAGTATTTGGATAGAGCTTCAATAGACCCATTCACAACCCCCTCTTCTATATTGTGAATTTCAAAAATATTATGCAAGTTATTTTTTGGTGTATACATGTGCAACACAAAAAAAGGAATTTCATCATATCATTTAATAGGAGATTCTTGTTTGATAAAAGTGGACATCTGCATTGAATAAACTCTCCATACTTTTGTGTTGAATAGAGATTCAATTAGAAAGCCTTCAAGATAGTTAACAAGTTTAATTCTTCAATCCAGATAAGTGCAGATCTATATGGTGCAACATGGAATATGATGAGTAGATAATATGAAGAAGCATGGTTGATCATTGGCATACCCTTATTGATCACTATAAAAATGTAGTGGACCCCAGATGAAGCCATAAGAAATGGCGTAATCTTTCAGGTTATGGAATTAGAGTGGCACAATGTAAAAGTGATTTTTTTATTGTTTGTTTTGATTTATACATTGGGTCCCATCTATAAACAACATAGTAAATACATGGGTACAAGTTTTATATGCAAGTGAAAGATTTCAAATTTTACATGCAATTGAAATATTTGACATTTATTTAATTTTTCACATCCATAAGACAAAGATATTATAAAAATTTCTACCTATTTATTTTTGAATTATTGATGGGAAGATGGATAAGCAATATTTTTTGAGTCACTTACAATAGGGAAGTCTAGGTTTCAAAACTCATTGGTATTTTTTTTTCTGAAAAATTAATTTTTGTTATTATTTTGTATAAAGCAGTTATAAGGGTGTAAAAGGAGATATAAGGTGGTATAATTGTATATTTTCATGTCTCAAAAATGTCTTGTATTCAAAATATATTTGGAAGGTCAAGGCAAAACCTAAATAACATTCCCTTTTGACTTGATTTCATTTTAGCACCATGGCGAAAATTGTGAGTTTGATCTTAGAAAGTAAATTATAACCTAAAAATGATAAAAAATGGATTATAAACATGGAGAACAACCTAATATTTAATGATTTATGGGAAATAATAGAGAAATAAATCATACCACCAATTGAATCTACAAAGTTGGTTGAATACTAGAAATGTGATAAGTGTGCACTTGCCCTATTGAAATCATCTTGCACTAAACATGTTCACATCCATATTGAGGAAGTTAAAATTGGTGCATGGAAAACATGAAAATCATGGAAATATTGTTATGATTAGCAGTATGCATACAATATGATTAACCTTCTTATGTAGCTTTTGAATAATAAACTAGCAAATGATGAGGACATCTTTGAATATCTTTCTTGCATGAAAACTCTAAAATAAGAGTACTACACCATAGAAAGTAAAATTAATGATATATGTTGATTTACATCACATTTAATGGGATTAGTTATACATACACCATTGTTTTTGAAATGCTACAACTTAGTGATAAGATTAATGGTACCACATTTTACACCATCTATGAGTTATTGACTCAACATGAGAGATAATTTGAAAAGAAAAGAGGTGTGCCTATTGAAGAGGCTCACTATATAAATAATAGGTCCCAACACATAGATCATTACCATGTATAATTAAATTTTTAGAATCATTCTCTGAAACACTCTCAATGACATTCTCCACATCATTCTCGATGATCTCCATAACATTCATGTCAACACTCTCCAAGGTCTTCCAAATGTAGACATCATCATAGTCACTCTTCTCACTGATGTATTTCCTCTAGTTAGCTTATTATAGATATAAAAAACATAGGAAATATCCCACCTATTTCAAATGTGGTGGCATTGGGAATCTTATAGATGTGTGTCCTTCTTAACAACCCCATTCTCCACATAAAAAGAAAGCTAAGGCAAATTATGTGGATCATTTTAGCCACCACTCTTCTAGTTACTCCAGTTATTCTAGTTATTATAATAATTCATGTTGTCACTTATATTTTCACCCTTTGAGGAGATGTCTCAACTTTCCTCATCCAAGTGGCATAATTAAAACACCTCTAGGTTGTGTGTAGCCTAGTAATGAGGTGAATCTCTAAGTAGGGCTATCTCCCTTGATTTACCACTTGTAGAACACTAATACACCTAAACTTTATGAGGGAAACGTGAGAGACAAAACTGAAATCAAATTATCCTAAGGGAGGTGATACATCAAAATACTTGATGACTACCAACCAGCTCCATGTTACACATGAGAAGAAGGGACTAACTCAACATACACTTCTCTAATCTGCATCTTCCCACATCAATATTTCATTATGAGGTTATGGATGAATGTTTAGGATAGGATGACTAGAAAAGAGGTCTAAAATGACACTATTGAATAGGCTAACTCACTCAACCTTGCCACTTCCTATAAAACTTCACTTGACTTGCAAGAAGAAGCTTTCCAACTACAAATAGGGTAGAGAATGAGACAACATGCTAAGGAAACAAGAGTTATCACTAATAAAGATATATCATCCAAGTAAAACACACTATGAATAGTCATAAAAGAGGTAAAAATAAGTAGTATTATTGGTCAAATGGTATGTAAATGAGTAGGGCTTCACCATACTCAAGTGGAGCGTAATTTACAAAGGCCAAAATGGCTAGTTCTTATAGAACTTGAGAGAGAGGTGAAGAGAGAAGTCTAAAGGTAAAGAGGACACTTTTAAATCTTAGAAAAGTATTTACTTGTGCATGAAAAGAGGGTGTGAAATGGACCGTGCAAAGTCAAAAGAGACAAGTGGCTCTCTAAGTCATGAAACTCATGAAAAGTGGCCTGGAGTTCCCTTTGAAGGCTCATAAAACTACCTTCATGATTTAGACCTATTTGAATATCCCAAAACTGACTAGGGATAGGTCTGATTATTGGAATGAGAGGGAAGGGTCTTTAACATGCCTCTTTATGCATTAGTTTCAATCTTGGTCATCTGTAATCTTCCCAAAATGAGCTATAACCATTTAAAGTTAAAATAACTCTTCTTTCACACACCTTGCACACTTGGCCTCAAATTTACATTTATTTTCTCATAAAAATACTTAAAAAGAGGTTAATGACATGTTTCAATACCCTCCATGGCCTTATATGCACCAGGCACACCTTAAATTCAACCCACTTAAAGCTTTTCACCCTTCTCACTACCATGTTCACTATGCCAATTTTGACTAGCTGAGATGAGATCTATTATTTGAGCACTTAAGAGTTTTAAAAAGGAATTAAATAGACATGAGGAGTTATCTTAAGTCATAATATTCCTTACAAAGTTTATTTAATCTCTTGAAAGCTTCTAAACCCTACACAATACACAAAATAATATGACTTAAGATAACTCCCCATGTTGGTATCTCCAAATTCTTAGGTCAACTCCATGAATGATGCAAGAGCTAAAGTCTGTGATAGGTGAATGTATATAAAGGCGAGGACACTTGTAGGTGTGTATAAGAGGAAAAACATAATATTTCATTCTCCTTGAGTGTATTTTATATCAAAATTAACCCTTTCAATTATTTATAATCATCCAATCATAGTGGCATGGTTTAGTTTTACAACTTAGGCAGATGTCTCTTTTGGATCAAAATACTATAGATATCAATGCTTGAAATTAATGCATAAAAATGCAATTTTGGGATTCTCAATAACCAACCTCAATTGATCATCTACCCCTAAAAAATTATAATGTCATTTTACTATATGGTTAATTCAATAAAAACTCATGAGGATGCATCAAAATAATTGGCAACCATGTTAAAAAATACCAACAAAACATCAAGGAACTCTATTTTCATGTTTTAGGGACAAAGGGCTTGAATGCCACAGTCATCATCTTTTGAAGTGACTGAATCAGTGGATTTTACGAATCAAGTTCGGCTCAACAAATGATGCCTACATCTCCGGGTTCTCCAAAGGAGTGGACCATTTCCATTAAGGGCATTTCAACAACCTAGAGACAATAAAAAACCTTCTTGCAAGTTGATCTCTCAATACAAAAATTCACCTTCACCATGACTAATAATCAAGCCCGGCACCTTCAAATTTCATGAGTCTTCACACCTACAAAGTTGCTTCAAAAGTCCTAAAAATCTCCTCTATGGGCTTAAAACTACTCTTCAAATATGAAAATTAGATAAAAAGAGTATTAAGACTGAATATTACGGATGAAAAAAGGATAAAAATTCATTATCTTAGCTTTCTCAAAGCTTTTACAAAGTCTCAGCCTTTAAAAATAAAAAAACATAGTCAAGAACATGTTTAAAACAAATACAGATTCATGCTTTTATAATTAGTTTAAAGCCTGTGGCGTAGTGGCTAAGTCTCCTAACTTTTTGCCATAAGGTGAGGGGTTCAAAACTAGCTGCCCACCTTTCTAGGCACCTTGACTGATTTTAAATTTGTCTCCTCCTTATTTGGCACATCGGCCTCCTCCTTGGGTGCTTCAAACTTTGTCTTTATCCCACATGTGTGGGTTGAGCAGTTAAGTAAGGCTTAAAATAGCCTTTGACCACCATTTTCCAATGTGGGTTCATCCACATGCTACGTTCTTGGGGAAGGGAAGAGTTTGAAATGGTCTTTCCTTGGAGAGCGCATCATGCCACAAGACTCGCCATGCCACAAGACTCACCACCTTGCTTGGTCTCCCCTTCGAACTCGGTCTTTCCTTCCAACTTGCCACGTTAATTGCCACATGGCTCAGTCAACGAGATTATATATGAGCTTAATCATGCCACATGTCAACCTAAAATTGGTCCACTTTTCACATGTAAATAATGCCACGTCACTTTACGATACCAAATTTTAACCTATCGAACTAAAACTTCAGCAACCTATAACTTTTGCATACGATGTCCATTTTGCAAACCACAAAAAGTGTCAGAAAGCTCTCGATGAGCTCTACACTGTGAAATAATTTTTATTATAATATGGAAAATTTTATTTTTTCACGAATGGAGAGATCCACCTGGATCAAACCTCCCCACTAAGCTCTTTTGGACCCCAAAAGCGTGGTCTCCATTAAAAATGATTCTGAAAAAACATCACTGCAACATATCATAGTAACAATTCAAATTTCAAACTAAATCCTTGAAATTTTAGTGAAAAACAAATATCTACCCATTGCCACATTGTGGATAGAAACACAGTGCTTGCTCAAATGTCACATCTCAAAAATGGTGCATCTGCCAATCACTGCAAATTGTTCACCAAGTGCAACTGCAAACCAATTTGTTAGTGTAATAATTTTACACGCTATTTGTAACCACAATTGACAATTACAATAAAATGCCCAAAAATGAATAAGGGTCTTAGAGAATGTGCAAATATCATGCATGGCTACAAATAGTTTGTATAATTAGTACAATTACAAATGGTGCCCATAAAGGGTCTTATAAGCCTCTATTTGCACAATATAAAAGACAACATATAAACTTCAATGCAAATTTCTCAAAATAGACATACTGCTCATGTCCATATAAATTGCATATACTATTTTCAAGGTTTAAAAATGAAGTTTCAAAATCCTAAACATGAGAAAATATTCCAAGTATGTTTAACCTGTCCCTTGGTTATTCTCTACGGGCCACTCCAATAAACCATATCAACATTCAAAGCATGGTGAATGTCCTTTATACATACAATATAGATTCCAAAATTTCTTTGCAACATGAATGCATCCACTAATCATGACAACATGAATGTCAAAAATTGTTTACCAACCCTCTTAATCCAATTTTCCTGATTAGTTGGTGAGATTTCTTTAGTGGATTTAGTAACATTTGTATGATTTGATTTAAATTCATTAATTACCTCATTGATAGGTTTATAGACGATCTTAATCTTACCATTTATAGGATGGTGTGATGGTTGAAGTCTCCAACACTTTTCAACCCGATGTCCACTTCTGTTACAATGAGTAAAAAACCTTTTGTCCACTCTATTGGAAAACATATTCTTATTGCTACTCTCAGAACTCTATCTAGGATAATAGTCTTTCAAAATATTTCCTAACAAAGATTTACATTTCCAACATTTGGCTACACAATGATTAGATAATCCAAAAAAACTGCATGGATAAACGTGACAAATTTTTTGTGTGCCATAATCAAAAGGAACATTGGAATATTTATGTTGTCTGGTAGAATTAGAATCAACATGATTGCAAGTGTGTCAAAAAGAATGTGTTTTACCTTCCATCCAAGAGGATTTACAATTCTCCATAACACATCTTGCTTCTGCTTTCTCAGAGCATTCACTTGTTTCATTCTGAATACCAGATCTGTATCCTAACCCTACATGATTAGGCTTATTCTCTACCTGAATGGGGTTAGTATCACCTTGGCCATCTTTTCCTAGGCCTTTTCCATTAAATCCCATTTTAACAAGTAATTTTGAACCTATTCTTTTTGTATATTGTTCAAATTTACCAAAATCATTGTTACTAGATTCTTCATGGGAAGGAAAATCAATTGATGACTTACATGCACTTACAATGTTTTCATCCGTCATAGTGCTTGCATCTATAGTGGAAGGCAAATCCTTCACTTGTCCACCATTCTATAGTTTTTCCACAAGCTCATCCTTGGCTCGTAACTCCATTTTCAAATGGGCAATCTCCTCTTCTAAGGAGTTCAATCTTGCTCTCAAGAAAGCATTCTCTTCCTAGATTTTTTGGTTATATGCTTCAAGCTCATCAAGCTTGGCTCTGTTTGATAACTTGCCCATTGCACCTGTTGAATCACAAAAATTGAAACAAATGATGAAATAGAAGCAAAAACAACAACCAACTGTTAAATCCCATTGATTAACTGCTCTGATACTAACTTGATCCATAAATTCCACTGATTCAACTCAAAGTGGAGTTCAAAATATGAATACTGATTTCTCAAAACCGATACAAATTCTCGAAAAACTCAAAAGAACTTGAAAAATGTTTTTGCATAAAAAATTCTTAGTTATTGAACTAATTTTTTAATAACATTGTGTTATAATTGTCATAATGAGAATTACTTGCATGAGTTCATTTACTATTTAAACCAAATCAGCAAACTGAAATAAAATCATGCATCAAAATGACAAATTACCAAGAAACACGAGACGTGATAACGGAGTTCGGCTCAACAAATGATGCCTACATCTCTGGGTTCTCCAAAGGAGTGGACCGTTTCCATTAAGGGCATTTCAACAACCTAGAAACAATAAACAACCTTCCTACAAGTTCATCTCTCAATACAAAAATTCACCTTCACCATGACTGATAATCAATCCCGGCACCTTTGAATTTCATGAGTATTCACACCTGCAAAGTTGCTTCAAAAGTCCTAAAAATCTCCTCTATGGGCTTAAAAATACTCTTCCAATATGCAAATTGGATAAAAAGAGTATTAAGACTGAATATTACGACCAAAAAATGGATAAAAATCCATTATCTAAGCTTTCTCAAAGCTTTTACAAAGTTTCAGCATTTAAAAATAAGAAAACACAGTCCAAAACTTGTTTAAAACAAATAAAAATTTGTGATTTTATAATCAGTTTAAATCCTATGGTGTAGTGGCTAAGTCTCCTAACTTTTTGCATAAGGTGAGGGGTTCAAAATTGGCCACCCACCTTTCTAGGTGCCTTGATTGATTTTGAATTTGTCGCCTCCTTGTTTGGCGCATCGGCCTCCTCCTTGGGTGCTTCAATCTTTGTCTTTATCCCACATGTGTGGGTTGAGCAGTTAAGTAAGGCTTAAAATAGCCTTTGACCACCATTTACCAATGTGGTTTCATCCACATGCTGTGCACTTAGGGAAGGGAAGAGTTTGAAAGGGTCTTTCCTTGGAGAGCGTGCCATGCCACAAGACTCGCCACCTTGTTTTGTCTCCCCTTCAAACTCGGTCTTTCCTTCCAACTTGCCACCTTGCTTGCCACATGGCTTGGTCAATGAGCTTATCTCCAAGCTTAATCATTCCATGTGTCAACCTCTGATTGGTCCACTTGTCGCATGTAAATAATGTCACGTCACTTTACGACACCAAATTTTAACCTGTCGAACCAAAACTTCAGTGGCCTATAAATTTTTCATACGGTTTCCATTTTTCAAACCACGAAAAGCATCAAAAATCTCTTAATGAGCTCTACACTGTGCAATCAATTTTATTATAATATGGAAACTTTTATTTTTTCACAAATGGAGAGATCCACCTAGATCAGGGACCCTCAATCTTTTCTATCAATATATAAACTCAAATAAATCTAAAATGATATTTTTAACCTACTATGACATCAATATGGGTTCAAGCACTTATTTCAACACTTCAAAATGGCTCTTTAACTCTCTGGCGTACCACTTGTAGGTGGTTATTCTATAGTGTAGGTAAACTGAGTTTAGGTAGTGAACATGGGTGGACAATTTGCATGTTTTGACCTCATGGTTAGACCTAGACTCTTTACCAATCCTCCAAATGGGTTTTTATTCTCATGAAGATCTTTTATTACCCTTTTAAACACATGTAGATGCATTTAAGTTGCATATGGATAATGAGCATGAAATAGTCCATGTATTAGAAGAATCTACCTTCATAATCAATTTATATCACATAAATGACATTTAAATGAAAAATTAATATGTTTTAAAACCCAAAAAAATATCTCACACCTATTTTCAATGTTTAACCCTTCATGAGAGCACCTATAGGTGCATATTAATGGCATGAAACTATGTTAAGTGCTAAAAAGGTTACCTCCTATTATCCACACATTATTTTATGAACTTAAATTGATCACCCATGTGATAAATATGTTTAAAACACCATGTAACTCTATTTAAATCTCTTAGGAACATGTTCAAGCTTTAACACATCTCATTCCAATGACTGTATATGACAATCCTATAGTAGGCTGACTGTATGGCACTTTAAGACTACATCCTCATGAAATATTTCTTTGGAGAATGATATTTAAAGGTGAGATAACTAATAGGGCATTGAAAACATGTAAACAAATGTATCATCACCCTCAATATTCATTATCAAATCATGGAAATATGAAAACGGTGAAAATAGGCTTGTAGAATAGAATGGTACCTTTTCCTACAATAGGAGATGATTTGCATATCCAAACACCTTAAAAAAATAAAAAAAGGCATGTAAATCATTTTAAGAGTGATTAAAAATCATATGGAAACAACATCATCAATTTAATTGTATGGACTTGTCCAAAATAGAGAAAAACCTATAGGGTGCACGAAATAGTGAGCAAAAAAACATAGTCTTCTTGTAAAGGATGGTTCATAAAGAATGGTTAACCAATATTGAAACTCTTATCATTTAAATGGATATATATTAGTTTAATACCACCTCCCAAAGGTGTTTTATTATAAACCTCTTCAACTGTCCATACTAAGCATAAACATGTTAATCACTTATGTGTGTCTAGAAAGACAAAGAAGGAAAAAAATAGTTTTAGCTCGAAATTGGAAATTATAAATAATTTTAAATGTGGAATTGAGTTTTAGGAAGATTAAGATACATTCCATGAACTTCTCCCATGTGTCACCTTCCCTCATGGGCCGTACAAGTACCAAACTCTCTCTCATTTAGTTGGTTTCTTGAATTCCAGTTAGATAACTTGCAAGATTTAGATTGGACTAACACCTTAATAGGTAATATGAATTATTATATTTTTGAGAGGAAACTAGGACACTTAGACACATAAAAAATTATGTCACTTAAATTTATGACCCATAAAATGACTCTAAAAGACATAAGGATTAATATAATTAAGACCAAGGCTAAAAAAGCATTAAATGACATCAAAAGACCTATAATATACCCCATGAAAAAATATTAGACCCATAAAACATCTAAAATTAAATTTTTAAACCTATATGGGCCTTAATTTGATTTATAGGGTCAAATTTTGTCAACAAATTGGTGACTCATGTGGGTAGTATGCATGTTATACTAATTAGACCAATAGACTTATCAGTCTATTGGGATTAGGAGTCATTTGAAGTTTGAAACACAATAAGAGGACCTGAAACTTGACAACAAGCTTTGATTAAGACAATACCAATGACTACCTCAACCACAAAATAAAAGACATACATAAACCAAAAGTAAACACACATGTGCTTCATGAGACTTATGGAACACACACACCAAACTAAACAAACTAACTCAAACACTAACTAACCTAAGATGAAAAATCCCTCCTGGATCAAATGGTAAGTTTTAAACACTTCTTGCTTCATGACATGAAGGAATGAATGAGACATAGTCTTTTGATCCTTGACATTGATGCCTCCAAATTTTTCATGATGTTTGCCAACTTCATTGGCATGATGTACAATGAGAACCAAGTAGTTAAAAATAGGTTGGATATGGAAATGAACTCTTCTTTCATCTAAACATCCTCAACTTTCTCACATGCATCCTCAATTACAACCTCTAATGGTGGTTCAACAAGGCATAGCTTCTTGATTTCCATAGTGCTCTCAATAATATTAGATTTCTTCTTAGCTACAAGTTATTCTAGCTCATTAAGGGGATTTGCATATTCTACCCAATCTTGGTCATTTTCTTCCATGAAAGACTCTTTCTTCACCTTGTCATGTACTTGACTTCAACTTGACAAATCTCTTCAAGCTCTTGAAAGAACTTCATTTTTAGTTTCCAATCATCTTTATCATCTAGAACCACTACCTATTCAATATTCTCTTATTGATGTATGAGGTCATCAAGATGGTGTTCTTAAATATCTAATGCATCATAGGGTTATTCAAAATTTGGTTGATGTGTTGGGTCATCTTCAAGAAAATAACTTCCACCTTGGTCTCAAGAGATTTTTCTAGGACTGCAACCTCTTTAGGGATGACTTGAAATTATTCTCCATCCTTAATAACACATCCATCTTCATGCTTTAGATGATTATCCACAAATTTTTGATCATATGTATAATCCTCTTCAAGTACTTTCCTCTTCAAGTGTTTGTCACATTCTTCATAAACAACTGTAAAAGAGTCTTCAACATGTTTCTTTTCATACAAGAAAGTAGAATTACACTTGTTATCACGAAAGGGAGTCCCTATAATGATTTCCTCTTATTAAAAATATATAACCTCTTGATAAATATCAATTTGTAATTCAACCATTGTAACCTATCTTTTCTTCTCAATGACTTCAAAATCTTCAATCTCTATCTCCTTCTTGGTGATGCCAAGACTAGGCATCTTGAAATCCGGTGACTTAGCCCAATGAGGTTGCCAAGGAGCTACAATTTCTTCAAGAAAGAGTTATAAATTATCCTCAACTAAATTATCCTCTTTAGGTTCCCATATAATATTTACATCAAGGCAAAGGGTGATGGGGTGAGAACAAGATGAACTAGTTGGTGGAAGTGGAACATAGAACTCTAAATAAGATTGAGAGTGAAATGTAGGGGATTATTTTGGAAGATCTTGAGGAAGAAGAGGTAAACTTTGGGATTAAACAACTTGATTTTATTCCTTACATTTTAAAATCACTTCATTTACATCTAATTTATCTTTAACACTCTCTTGAGGAAGGTTATATGGGGTGTGTTTATGCATAGGATCTTTTTTGGGCTCTAAACCTTCCATCACACTTTGACTTAGCAGTTTCATCCTTGACTCTAACTCTTCAATTTTCTTGGCTAGGTTCTCTTGGAAAATTATATATTTAATTTCATAAGAATGTTCATGAGGATGAGGAATAAAATAGGTCTAACATGGAGAAAAAGAGGTCTCTTGAGGAAGGGTGGGGGGGACTTGCATAGGATTAAGATCTTTCTCAACCTCACACTCTTTGTTTAAGATTTTATCCTCTTTCTTTCCTCATGATTCCACTATCTTACTCTAGATTAAGATTTTAATATTAGGAGTCTCCTCTTGAGGTGGTGATGTAATTTTAGGAGTAGATGAAGTGTTCAAGAACCTTAGTATCTCCTTAGGATTAGATTCTCCACCTTGTCTCCAACTTGGAATCCCTTATCTAGAAATCTCTCCTTGAGGTGGGGTTGTAATGGGAGAGGGAAATGAGGGATTAAATTTTTATTCATTTCATAATGATATGGATTTATACATTTTCTTAATAGACAACTCAATTTTTCTATCAAGATTTGCTTCATAAATAAGGTTTGTCATCTCGACTCTCTCTTCTAGCTGATTGGGAAAAAGATGGCTTTGATAAGCTTGAATGGGATCGTGAATATCATTCAAGTAGGATTAACAGAAATCTTGGGAAAGTGGATATGAAGGCTGATAGGTTTGGTGAGGCTTCTTTTCATGAATTTTTAGCCTATCTTCTAAGGATGAAACTAGGCCACTCACATCTAGCATCTCACTTGTGAGCCTTTACCAATTAGCTCTCTTAATAGGTTCCCACTCTATTTTGACCATCTCTAATGAATCTCTCACCTTATGAATGAAATTAATAGAGAAATCTGGACAATGTCCCCCTAGTGTGTCAATATCTAACATATACTTCTCATATCCCAAAAGAGTTTACTTAAAAGTGGAAATAGATTGACTTGAGAAGTGATTATGTTGACTAGGAGGAGCAAGATATTAAGGAGGCTAGTTACAAGACTGATACAACTCATGATAAGGTTGAAAATGGTCATATTGGAGATAGTAAAAATAATATTGGAATTGGTATGGATCATAACAAGGCTGATATGGAATGCCATAGGCTTGGGATACCTCACCAACTTATTTAAAATAGTAATCAACACCAAAATTAGCCATAAAACTTCTTTAGGAAGCAAGAAAATAAAGAAAATATTACCAATAATCTTCAAAAGGAAAACCTAGGATGCTTGACCAGCTGATGTAACTTTATAGTCATCATTGATGCTTGGATAGATGGTTCCAAAGGTTGATTATTGAAAGATAACACCAAAAATCTTTCAACCTATTGGACTAAGACTCCCACTAAGCATGCCAAAAACTATTGTCACTTGGATTTACACCCTTTGAAGAGATGCATCAGCACTCCTCATTCAAGTGGCACAATTGAAACACCTCTAGGTTGTGGGTAGCCTAAGGATGAGGTTAATCTCAAGATAGGTCTAGCTCCCTTGATGTACCACTTGTAAATCACTACTACACTTAAACTTTCTAAGGGAAAAGGGAGAGAGAAATCTGAAAGAAAACTATCTTAAAAGAGGTGATACACCAAATTTATTGATGACTACCAACTAGTTACATGTTACACATGAGAACAAGGGACTAACCAAACATACATTTCTCTAATCTGCATCTTCTTACATATTGTTTCATTATGAGTTTATAGATGAATGTTTAGGCTATGAAGACTAGACAAGAGGTCTAGAATGACACTATTGAATAGGATAACTCACTCAACCTTGACACTTCCTAGAACACTTCATATGACCTATAAGAAGAAGCTTTCCAACTATAAATAGGTGAGAGAATGAGAAAACATGCTAAGGAAACAAGAGTCATCACTAAACAAGATCAATCATCCAAGTAAAACACACTATGAATAGTCATGAAAGAGGTAAAAATGAGTAGTCTTTATTGATCCATGGTATGCTCCACTTGAGTATGGAAAAGCCCCATTAATTTTCATACCATGGATCAATAAATACTACTAATTTTTACCTCTTCTATGAATGTTCATAGTTTGTTTTACTTGGATGATTGATCTTGTTTTGTGATGACTCTTTTTTCCTTAATATGGTGTCTCATTCTCTCACCTATTTATAGCTAGAAAACTTATTCTTGTAGGTGATATGAAGTGTTCTAAGAAGTGTCAAGGTTGAGTGAGTTATCCTATTCAATATTTTCATTACATACCTCTTGTCTAGTCCTCCTAGCCTAAATATTCATCCATAACCTCATAATTAAATGTTGATGTGAGAAGATGTAGGTTGGAGAAGTGTCTATTTGGTTAGTCCCTTGTTCTCAAGTGTAACATGTAACTGGTTGGTAGTCATCAATTAATTTGGTGTATCACCTCCTTTAAGATAGTTTTATTTTAGTTTTCTCTCTCCCTTTTCCCTCACAAATTTTAGGTTTAGTAGTGATTTACAAGTGGTACATCAAGGGATTTTTCCCTATCGAGAGATTCACCTCATTCTTAGGCTACCCAAAACTTAGAGGTGTTTTCCTTATTTTGATTTTGAACATAAAATAAGTACATTTTAATCATTTTTGGAAAGATATAATGTTTATTTTATAAATTTAATAATGTTCATACTCAGATACATGCCAAAGGACACAAGATAGAGAAGATATGAGGCTTGTAAAAGCAATGAAAGTGTAAAACTAAGAGGAACAACCAAGGTCTGAATTTGCCAAGTATACAATATTGAGGTGCTACATAATCACAAAATATCATCTACAAAATCATATTTAAATATAAATTAGGAATATAATGAAAATGGAACATGAACTATTTTAAAAATTTCCTCGTTAAAATGTGTTGACATGTGGGCTATAGTGGTTACATGACAAAAAATGTGGGCACATTTACAAAAGGAAAATGAGATGTTTGAAAAAATGTCTCAAGGAAATGTGAAAAAATGGAATTTAAAAAGATGTATTATAAGTATTCAAACTATTGATTCCATATGCAATTAACAAAATATATAATGAAAAAATAATATTTTCATACCATACACATGTACATGCAACATGTGGTAGCATACACAACTCATGTGACCTATTTGAGAAAATGAATTAAAAAAATGATGTCACCTATGATGCAACGATGAACTTCAAAATTACTTGTGTTTTATGAAGAGGAAAATATTTTATGATTTTGTCCTAATATGTTAGTGATTTTATTGGAATTTTATATCAACATATGAACATTTTAGATTTTCAATCAATTCATGCCCCTCCTCTATGCTTCCACATTTTGAAACTAATATTATATTAGAGGAATTTTACTCTACATATTATTTTAATGTTGATATATAAGAGTATGTACATCCATCAAAGTATAATAAGAATATGTTTTTAAGTTGAAAAAAACTTGTTAGACTTGTATGAAGAATTTGGCAACATATCAAGACAAGTGAACAATTACATGATAAAATGAATTAAATAAAGGTGGTCACCTAGATTTAAATATTGGTTGTAGGAAATTTATTTGTATTTTTAATGGAAAATGATCCTATCATTATGGAATGACATGTTGGTCATTTAAGGATATGTTTCTATCAATATATTGATGTTGTATTTTATCAAAACATTCAAATCCTTTCTCTAAGGTGCCAAAATTTTCAATTAAGACTGTATTATAGGGCTTGCATATTACATATTATTTCAATTTTTATGCATAAGAGTGTGTAAATCCGTCAAATCATAATTGAGTTAAAACATTTCTCATAAATTATAGTTGAAAAAAATTTGATAGACATGTATGCAAAATGTGGAAACATACACAAGCAACTTGAATTTTATTACAAAATATCTCAAATAAATGTTCTCATTGGGGATGCAATGGTTACCTTAGGATTTATATTCTTGAATATTAGAATTATGGTTTAACATGATAGTGATTTTAGTAGATGTTTCTTTTAATGTAGTCACATATGAATACTATAGTTTGTCAAATAATTCATGTTCCTTCTCTATGTTATCAAATAATTCAACTGAGATTGAATTAGAGTGACTATAACTTATATTAAATTTTAATGTTTCTACATAGGGGTATGTACATCCATCAAGAAATAACTAAAGGAATATATGAATAAAGAATATAGAAGGATACAAAATAAACATATATACACACACCATGATTTAGATGAATGAAAAATGTGGTAGGGTACATAAGGAACATGATTTATTTGAAAAAATATATCAATGGAATGTAGTAACCTAGAATTCAATGGTGGAATTAAAACATTTACTTGTGTTTTGAGAGGAGGAAAGGATCTTAGTATCATGGCTCGATATGTTAGCAATATAAGTAGATGTTTCTCTCATGCTTTTTAATATTATAAACATTGATATAGTTTAATAATTTTTAAATAATATTATTATTTTTATTATCAAGAAAAGGTATACTTTTCAATTAAAAATTAATTAAAAAAACTGATTTTTCAACAAAAATTAAGGCCCACAATTTTATTTACAATTTATACTAATTTTTTTTTTAATAGTTAAAAATGTAAATAGAATCAATATAAAGGTTCCATTTATGATTAAAAAAATATATTAAACGATGTTTCATGGACCTCCCTAATTAAATAATGAAGGTAAATTTGCTCCAAAATTATAGGGTCTAAAAATGGTAGAACCATCCAAAAATAAAATATGATTATTTGAAGGAACATCTACCTATGAAAATAAACATACCCATATATGAACAATAATAATACCCAACCAAAACAAACTATTTGTGTGAAAGTGTTATTAAGAAAGTTTCAAAGAGTGCCATAATTATTTTTCTCATAAAACATAATTTTTATCAAAATTTTAATGTTTAATTGGGTAAAACATAGATAAAAAAATGGTCTAAATTATTTGGTCAAATTTTTGAAAAGCGTAGATGGATGCCAATTTTTTGAAATAAAAAAAATGAAAGTTAAAAATTTGATGTCATATCCAAGGCTAAAATTTCAATATAAGATTTCAGATATGTGTTTCAACATATTTAACACACATAAACTTCAATTTGTAATATACACATTGAAATCAATGTAAAATTGGTTCAAATTTTGTAGTAGGTGAAATCACCACTTATTAACTATCACCTTTACCAAAAGTACTTTCTATCTCTAACATGCCAAGATTGATGAATTAGAGTCTTTTAAGAGTGTTCCTAGGGTGCCAAGAAGAGGTAGAGAGTTCACTTTCTATCTATAACATAATAAGATTGATGAATTAGAGTCTATGAAGAGGTTTCCAAAGGTGTCAAAAATAAGTAGAGTGCAACGAGTTTTTTATAGGTTGGGGATGGGTATGTTTAAAGGATTAAATTGTACTCAGACATGTTTATGTATATTTAATTATTGTTGGGATTCTCTAATTGAATAGACTAATGACATATGTATGGATAAAGAAGTATAAATTTTTAAAATTGAAAGATACAATAAGTTATGAATGGTCATTCAAAAGAAATGAGGATAAAAATATAATACAAATACTATGTAAGACAAAATTTTAATTCAATAATATAAATTAATAATCATAAGACAAAAACAAACACAAATAATGAAATAGAGAGATTATTCAAAAAAATGAGAAAGGAAGGTTAAAATTATGCCCAAACATAAGGAGGCAATGATAAAATATTGTAATAAAAACTACTAACATCATGGAATTTTTTGAAGGAAATAAAAATTTCTAGAAAAGAAAGAACTACACGATATAAAAAGTGATGAATAGTGAAAAAGGGAATAAAGATTTGAAAATCATAAATGGGGAGAGAGAAATTATAAATTGGTAGAATCAGTTAAAAACTTAGGTCATTCCAATTTTCCACTAAAATATTGGTTGGTTGATTATAATGGAACAACTAAACTAGATGTTAACATATAAGATTTGAAACTATGAATTTCATTTTGGATGCCTCTATGAGTGAAACTAGCTTTGTTAGGGTTTTCCATGGTCAACTTACCTTTCCTTATGTGATTTATTTACAACCTTGCATACTAATTATGTGTGATTTTATATGGGTCTTGTGCATTAATTTCACTCAATGCTTCACCTTTGTGGGTGGGCTAACCATAAATAATGACTTCCCCACTCTCGATTGAAATTATTGTTACAAGAGACAAGAGGAATGTCACCCAAAAGATATTGAAAGTTTATCCTAAAGGTATATGATGAGGTAATCCCTCTTCCTCTCCCTCTTGGATAGAGGTATGTATTTTTGGTGATCTATTGGAAGTGTATGTAAATGGTATGAAAATTACTCATTTATTTATTACTTTTTCAATTGATTCCCCTTAGAAGATTCTATTCATAATTGGCTTCACTACCACTGGGAGCCTAAAGGAATCCATGTAGATGGTGTCAAAAACCTCATCAAATGCTTTTTCCTATTTACTTTTAAATAGTCATCTGATGATCTGGACAACAATTTAGGTGACGGGTCTACCCCAATTAATGATGGAACTTTCAGGAGCCATAACTTTTGCACCATAGCTCTAATTGACTCATTGTTTGAACCGTTGGAAAGATAAGAATGAGGATAACATGGTGAGATGGCATGAATATTTTCTCAATGAAGTTTGACCCTAGAAAACCTAATGGAAGTTCCCCAAATTTCAATTTTAGTAGTGTAGTCTAAAAATAGTAAGTTTCTAAAAATAGTAATTCCTCAAATTTTGTATTGTTGTAAATCGTAGAATTCAAAAAAAATAATCTACATTTATATTTGTGACCTTAAACATCCTCTCCCCACCTTAAAAACATGTATAAATGAATATGTAACCCAAAATTGAAATTAGACATCTCTTCTCAGAGATAAACATATGTTTGGGTCTACAATTTTGATCAATAAAACATCTCTTCTCAGAGATAGCATTATTTGAATTATATTATTCTTTTTTATTGAATTATCTTTCAACCAAAGCTTTTGAGTTTTGGAATATATGAAGTCTAATCTCTCCTTTCCAAATCAAGATAATGGTTTTTACAAAAATACACTTTTAATTTTATCCAACTAGACTTAAGAATTCAAGCCTACAGACCATACCTCTTTGAGAGTGGTCATTTGGGTTGAGATTCTTGGTATATCAATGCACATTTGTTAATTTATGGAGTAAATTCTTATACCTATTGAAAACATTGTTTACAAAGAATAAACCTAGTGGTCATCCTCTTGCCCTAACAAATGGGTTTGAATTAGGGTGGACCTATCCAAATACCTAAAGGAATTTATTAATATCCAAGTTGGAAATCCCCATTGGTCAAAAAACATTATGTACTTCAACCTAGATAACACTTAATTTCATTATCATGGGTTTGACCATCATATCAAATATTATTCCATTATGGGATGTTTAAATCTTTCCTTGGCCCTTCTACAACTTGAGAATCCCAAGGTGTTATAAAATGGGGATGGTTAGACCATGGTTAACTCTAAAATATTGGAGAAAGATTAAAACCCTCCTCTCTAATATCTTTTCTATTAATCAAGCCTTCTCAAGAGATACCCACCTTTCTTCCCCCTATTTATTCAGCCCCATAGGCTTAACAAAGCTTATTTTATAGTAATTCCCATGATTTTATGGAACCTTGTAATGTGAAATCCTTGAATAGTGACTCATTGTCTCCATAGTCATGCAAACCACCCCATGGTGGTGGTGACTCTCCCTAAGGTGATCATGGGACTAAACACCACTCCATCATGCCAAGAGGTACTTCTTTCCCATACATGCATAATATTTACGTAGGGTTATTATATTTCAAGGAGGATAGGAGGAGTTCCACATGGAAAATATTTCCCAATGAAATTGTTATCTTGGAATGTTTAAGATCTTACAAAGTCCTCCTAAAAATACTTTGTGCATGTTACCTATCAATGAATAGGTTCTCTAGATTTTGTTTGTTTACAAGAAGTTAAGGTTTCAAATTTTATTCAAAATATTTATCTACATTGTATTTAGCATAGATCCACCCATTATTGAATCTATATGAAGATAGACATGGTGGTGTCAACATATTAGTTTCACCTTTCCCCCTTCATTATCTACAACAGGGAGGACCTATCACACCATGTTATTTGGCTACTCTTGTATATTTATGGCCATTGTATAGACACTAAATATGAACTATATAGCACCTTATTCTTGTATACTTGGTATGTAATTCTCAAGGTTGTACCCTTCATTTTAAAAACCTTCCTGTTATTGAAAGGCTAGCATATACTATATATTATGCCTATTTCTTATCTCTTAGTTTTACCATATGTTATTTTGATGACTAGGCCTTCTATACTATGAAAAATCTATAAATCTATTTATTATCATCCTTTGTAAGTTTTAGACCTGTACATTCTTTCCAACCTCTTGGATAGTTGCATTTGAAATAAACACCTGTGTTGATGGTTTTGTCCTATACTAACCATCCCTTTTCTAACCTTGCAGAAGTTGATAGCTACCATCCCTGTAACTAGTTTCATGTTATCACTTCTTAAATGGGTAAATTGGCCCATTCTATAATTCCCAAAGAAAGTAACAAACAAACTCTTCATAAATACGTAGATATTACGTGTATACACATTCAATTAGAATCACCTATGGTTTTTGAAGCCTTAAAATACTAAGCTAACACTGTAAGAAAATTGATAGAATCACTAAAAAAATAAACCAAAATTTGGACTTAAAGCACACATCACTATAAAATCTTCTTTTTCATATACAAAACTCAAAATTTGCTATTAATGCCTTTACATCTTCTAATAACAATAGATCATTTCAAAAATAAGTATTCAAAGAAAACACATTAATGATAACTAATTTACACAAGGTTAATATAAGTCAAAGTGAGATTCTAGGGGTACTACTTTGACACAAATTGATTATTTTATCATCTTTATAACATCTCAACATAACACAATATTATTATAAATATCATAGAATGTAGGGGCATCACCCAAACCATTGTTTAGCCCTAAATAATAGGATACACCACATGGTCTATAGTGGTGAATCCATACTTTATACCTCTCACTTAGGGACATAAAGGGCCTAAATATTCCAAAAATACTAAAAAAAACAAACAAAAACAAAATTCCAAAAATATTTGTAGTTTTTGCATGTTTTAATAGCTTCTTAGAATCTATGTTGTTAGTTACATGTTAGTGGATATCATATCATTTATGTCTATATACACATATTTCACTCATATTTTAAATGTGATAGAAGCATACCCAAGCACATGATCTATGTAATTTCAAATGTTGGGCCTTCCCTATACTCACAACATTTTGACATTGGGGGTATCTACTTCTTTGATCATGATACACCTAGGTTATATCATTCTATGATCATTTTAAATTATCATGTTTGAGATTTCATACTTACACGTGCCTTTATCCATGCTTATATCTTTTTTAGTGTACTTGATATGTTATATTATTAACATTTTTTACTAACACATATATCAAGGGACTAATATGATATATTTATGTTGGTTTCTTATACTTTTCCTTTATGAACTTCCTTGTGTGTATTGTTTTTCCTATTCAAGCATTTAAATGTGCTCAATTTTTTATTTCCCTCATGAATATGTTTGCCTCTTTGAGATTTTAATATGACATTCTTATATTTTTAGACATTTGACTAAGTCATGTCCCTTCGATTTTGTGGCATTTGAACATGCCCCTTATTTCCAGTCTCCTTAGACCATTGTATTTTTATTTGCTTTTGAGTGTTCTTGTGTGTGTGTTTTATTTCCTGATGAGCTATTACTATTACTATCTACATGTTTCCATGATATATATCATGCATATTAAGACTTGACGTGATCACATTTATGTTCTTTAATGATATATATACATGCAAATGTTCCTTATATATGTTACATGATTCATCCACAAATTATATGATTATCATATATTTTTGAGGTAGATTAACTACTAGTTGCTACTTTTCCTCACCTCAAAAGGGGCAGGGGGATCAGGGAGCAGAGGTATATTAGTGGGGGCATGCCATAGAGTCATGGCTTACACTTTCTTCACAGATTGAAATTATAATGGGGGCATGTTTTAGAAATAAGTTATCTAAACATACATTAGTTTTAGTTTCATATTATAGTGGGGGCATGTTTTGAAAACATGTTATCCACACTTAAACAATTTAAAACTGGCCAAATTAAATAGTTACATTATTCAAATACACTTTATAGAAGAATAATATATATTGGTACCATTATTATACCCAAGTTTCAGTATGAGACGCATATGAGGTGCATATGGTATTAAAAGAGCACCTAAATTACAAAATCAAAATCATTTTTATATTTCAAAATATTTATATGGAATTTAGCTTACTAGGTTGGACTGTTATGGACTATTATTAAGCCAATATACTGTAGTAGTTGGTTCAATTTTTGTATGGTTGAGGTGATTAAATCACTCAATCTTGATAAGTTTATAGGTTGGACTTGATTACATCAACCAATCACTCAATATTTCCAAGTTATCTAGAAATTCAATTATATTTGATAACCACAAGCCTTCACCGATCTCAACCTTTAAGAGAATCATAGCCCTGGTGAAGGAAAATTGGCTATCTTATGCTTATTCTTTTGATAAGCCTAACTCCTGTCTCCTCTATGAGATTCTTTGTCATCTAAATCTTGTCATACCAGATACCCCCCATAAATAGAGAGTATATAGATCAAAATTTAAGTGGTCTCACCCTCTACCTAATAGGCTTAAACTAAATTCTAATAGAGTTGTTAAAAGTAACCAAAGCCTAGTAGGTACATGAATCATCAGGGATTATTTTGGGAATCTTATTATGGCCTACATGGGTTCCCTAGGAACCCAAATGAATCATGTTATGGAAGCAAAAGCAGATCTTTGGGGAATCAACCTTGCAGTTAAATTGGGGATGGAATTTCTTTAAATCGAATGTGATTCTATGAATATCATAAATTTCCTAAAAGGTCTGAATCACTCATCCTAGAACATTATCAAGATAATAAATGATGAAAAAATATTATGTCTCATTTCAAAAGGTTGTCATTGGTGCACATGTATAGAAAGGTGAACAAATGCACTGATATGATGGAAAATATTAGGGTTTAGTCGAGTTCCTTTAATGGTTGGAATTATAATAATTGTTTGGTTGATGTCACTCCCCTTATTGAATTAGATAGAGGACAACTCACCCAAAGCAATGATGACCCATTTAATGTTGAATCATATCAAGCCTAAGGGAATAAATGGTAATTCATGCAAAGATATTATTCTCTATCCCTTTATTAAGTTATTTCATGATTGACTCAACTCAAAGTTCAACAACGATAAAGGGTTTAAATAGGGGAGCCTACTTGTTGAGTTGTGGAGCTAAAAGCTACACTCGATGAGAAAATTGCAAGGTTGTCGATTTTACACAGTCACCGACGTCGATCAGGGATTGATGAGAGGCTACCAACATCGGTTATATATCGGCCGACATCAATCATATGCAGACTGACAGGGACCGACGTCGGTCACCTGTGTGTTCCAGAAGTCTATTTTTGTGGATGAACAAGTTGTTTGCATGATAAGTTTAACTGTTAGTGTTGAGTCCGCATTTCTATTTTTGGTAGGACTGATTTGAACCTTTGATTAAGAGGTGTATCTAACAGTGGAGAATGCATAGCTCATAATCCCTAATTCTATATAATAGGGATAGATTTTAATAGCTTGTAGACTTATGTATGAGAAAAAGGGTGAATCAATTCAAGTAGTTGAATTATGTTTGTAATTGTGAGAGAACTCTTGAGGGAAAGAGATCTATACACCTGAGAGGTGTGGAAGAAAGAGAGATTTCTTCAATTTTATTTCTTTTTAGAAGAGTTTAATACAAATTTTCATTGTTTCTTGTATCTCTTATTCTTTGCTGATTCTGATTTCTAGTTACTTATAATTCTGGTTTAATTTCGTGTTTAGTTGCTTACACAAAAGTAATCAATTGTATCTGTAAGATCCTAACAAGTGGTATCAGAGGTTGGGTTCACTAACAGGTTGTATCAAATCGGGCTAGTGTGTGTTGATTATAGGTCACAGGGGTTTTTGTTTGAGTGGGAGTATAGCAATGGCAGAAGAAAGTAAACTAAGAATGGAGAAGTTTAAAGGAAAGAATTATCAATTATGGAGGATGCAAATATAAGATTATCTGTATCAAAAAGATCTTTACTTACCATTGGGTGGGGTTTCAAGCAAGCCCACAAATATGGAAGATGAAGAATGGAATGTTCTTGATAGAAAGGCTCTGGGATCCATAAGGTTGAGCCTGGCATCTTCTGTGATTTCCAAGTTGTCACAGGCAAAGACAACGGTAGAGTTAATGGATACTTTGGCAAATTTATATGAAAAGCCCTCAGCTTCAAATAAGGTATATTTTATGAAGCAATTATTTAATTTGCAAATGCAGGAAGGTGGATCTATATCTAGTCATCTTAATGATTTCCATGCAATAGTAAATCAGTTAAATTCAATCAAAATAGTTTTTGATGATGAAATTAAGGCTCTCTTAATTTTATGCTCTTTACCTGAAAGTTGGCATAGTCTGGTAATGGCAGTTAGTAATACTGCATCTGCTACAAATATCTTAAAAGTAGATGATGTTGTTAGTGTAATTTTGAATGAAGAAATTCACAGGAAAAAAACAGAGGAAACATCAGGTAATGTTTTAAGTATTGAAAGCAGGGGAAGGTAAAAAGAGAAGGGCAAGCAAGGGAGATCAAGGTCTAAGTCAAAGATGAGAAGTAGATATAAATCTAGAAATGGAAGAAAAATAACCTGTTGGAATTGTGGAAAGAAAGGGCATGCAAAGAAAGACTGCTGGTTGAAGGTTAAAGAAGAACATTAGCATGAAGGTAATGAACAAGCAAAATTTGCAGGTATTGTTGCACAAGATGCTTTTACACTTTCTTTGGATACTAGAATAGAATATTGGGTTGTAGATTCTGGTGCCTCTTTCCATACAACCCCAAATAGAGAATTTTTTAATGATTATGTCCAGGGAGATTTTGGAAAAGTTTATTTAGGGGATGATGAGCCTTGTAAAATTGTTGGCAAAGGAAAAGTGTATCTGAAATTGCAGAATGACAACACATGGGTGTTGAAGGATGTCATGCATGTACCCATCCTGAAGAGGAATCTGATTTCTGCAGGAAAGTTGGGGGATGAGGGTTGCATAGTAACTCTCACAGCTGAATCTTGGAAGGTTTCCAAGGGTGCACTTGTATTAGCCAGAGGTAAGAGAGTAGGTACTCTCTATTTATGTAATTGTATTACTGATTATTCTCCTTCTGTATTTTCTACTTTAGATGTGGATGCAAAGTTGTGGCACTATAGGCTTGGCCACATGAGTGAGAAGGGAATGACTATTTTTAAGTCAAAAGGTAAGCTTTCAGATTTGAAAAGCATAGATCTAGATTTCTGTGAGCATTGTATTTTTGGAAAATAGAAGAGAGTGAGATTTCTCAAAATTGGGTCAACAAAGAGGAAGCACAAGTTGGAGCTTGTTCACGCAGACATGTGGGGACCAGCTTAGGTAGCTTCAATTGGAGGATCACAGTATTATGTTACTTTCATTGATGATGCTACAAGAAAGGTATGGGTTTATTGCATAAAGAATAAATTTGATATTTTTGATACATTTAAGAAATGGAAAGCTTTGGTTGAGAATGAAATAGGTTTGAGATTGAAGTGCCTTAGATCTGACAATGGTGGTGAGTACTGCAGCAATAAATTCAAAATTTACTATTCTATGAGTGGAATACGCAAGGAAAGGATAGTTCCAAGGACACCTCAACAAAATGAAGTTGCTAAAAGGATGAATAGAACCATATTGTAGTGTGCACAAAGTATGAGGTTGCATGCTAGTTTGCCCTTACAATTTTGGGCAAAAGCTGTAGATACTGCAGTTTACCTGATTAATAGAGGACCCTCTACTGCTTTGGATGGTGGAATTCTAGAAGAGGCTTGGACAGGTAAAAAGATAGATCTTTCATTTCTTAGAGTTTTTGGTTCTAAAGCTTTTATGCATGTTGATAAAGAAAATAGAAAGAAGCTGGATGCTAAGTCTATTAGGTCCACTTTTATTGGTTATAGCTCTAGAGATTTTGGATTTTGGTTGTAGAATCTAGGAACTAACAAAATAATTAGAAGCCATGATGTTGTTTTCAATGAAAAAGTGATGTACAGTGATCAGCTCAAGAAGCTGAATAATACTGAGCAGAGAAATGTTTATTTGGATGAGGTGATGATCTAAAATGAGCTCATGAGGAAAAATAATCACAGACAGGAAAACAAAGACACCAACATCGATCAGGAAGGAACCAACATCGGTTAGATAGTAACCGACATTGGTCAGACAGTAACTGACGTCGATCAAATAGAAACTAACATCGATCAGGTGGAACTGACGTCGGTCAAGTACAGGCCAGGAGATGACTGAGATCGGTCATTGACAGAGAATTTGGGCAGACAACAAGCAGTGAATGAGTCTCATACACCCATGAGGAGGTTAGAAAGGGTAAGTAAACCTCAATTCATTATTCCCATTATTTATACTACTTTTTTCCAACTGATAGTGGAGAACCAGAGAGTTTTGATGAAGCAATGCAGGTAGAATCCTAGAAATAGTGGGAGCTTGGCATGAAAGAGGAAATTGATTCCTTGAAAGAGAACCAAACGTGGGATTTGGTTGAGTTGCCAGTTGGTAAGAAAACACTGAAAAAAATGGATTTATAGGTTAAAGGAAGGTGAGAATGGACAAATGAGACATAAGGCCAAGTTGGTAGTAAATAGATTTGTACAAAAACTAGGTATTGATTTTGGTGAAATTTTTTCTCCTGTAGTAAAAATGACTTCTATTCAGACTGTATTGTCTTTATTTGTTATTGAGGATTTTCATCTTGAGTAGCTTGATGTTAAGATAGCATTTCTTCATGGAGATTTGGATGAAGAGATATATATGGATCAGCTAGAAGGTTTTGAGATCAAAGGTAAGGAGAAGCTTGTGTGCAGGTTGAAGAAAAGCTTATATGGTCTTAAGTAGGCTCCTAGACAATGGTATTTGAGATTTGATAGGTTTATGACTGAGCATGGTTTTAGTAGATGTCAATCTGACCATTGTGTTTATTTTAAGAGATTGGATAATGGTAGATATATTATCTTGTTGTTGTATGTAGATGATATGCTAGTTGCAGGTTCACACATGCAGGATATTTTTAAGCTTAAGGTAAAATTAGCTCACACATTTGCCATGAAGGATTTAGGAGTAGAAAAGAAAATCCTTGGCATGAGTATCAAGAGAGACAGGAAAAATCATAGTTTGATTTTGTCTCAAGAGGATTATGTGAACAAGGTGTTGAAAAGGTTCAATATGCAGGATGCAAAATCGGTGAGCACACCTATGGTTGGACACTTCAAGTTGAGCAAAGAACAGTGTCCTAAATAACATGATGAGGTAGAGTACATGAGTAGGTTCCATATGCTTCAGTAGTTGGAAGCTTAATGTATGCAATGGTATGTACTAGACATGATATTGCCCAAGCAGTGGGAGTTATCAGTAAGTTTATGGCCAATCTAGGAAAGGAACACTGGAAAGCAGTTCAGTGGATTCTCAGATATCTAAGAGGGACTAGTAGTAGGCATTTATGCTATGGAGGGTCAAACACTTCTCTACATGGATATGTAGATTTGGATATGGCAGGTGACTTGGATGGTAGGAGAAGCACCATAGGTTATGTTTTCATTGTTGGTGAAATGGCGGTTAGCTGGATTTCAAATTTATAGAAGGTTGTTGCCTTGTCTACTATAGAGGCAGAATACATTGCAGTCATAGAGGCTAGCAAGGAAATGATATCGATAACACGGTTCATGAAAGAGTTGGGAAAGAAGCAAGAGAGTTACAAATTATACAGTGATAGTCAAAGTGCAATTCATTTGGCAAAGAATTCAGCGTTTCATTCAAGAACCAAACATATACAGCTTAGGTACCACTTCATTAGACAGGTATTGGAGGATGGTGAGTTGAAGTTGGAAAAGATCCATACAAATAAGAAACTTGCTAATATGTTAACAAAGCCGGTAATAAAGGCGAAGTTGAATCTTCATTCAACATTTGTTGGTCTTCAAGATTGAGCTTGAAGATGGAGAAACAAGCCAGAAGATGTTGCTGTACATGTCAGGTGCAGCTGTTTATCTTCAAGTGGGAGATTGTTGAGTTGTGGAGCTAAAAGCTACACTAGATGAGCAAATTGCAAGGTTGCTAGTTTTACACAGTCACCGACGTCGGTCAGGGATCAACCAGAGGCTGCTAACGTCAGTTATATATCGGCTGACATCGGTCATATGTAGACTGACAGGGACCGACGTCAGTCCCCTGTGCATTACAGAAGTCTATTTTCATGGATGAATAGATTGTTTGCATGATAATTTTAATTGTTAGTGTTGAGTCTACGTTTATATTTTTGGCAGGACTGATTTGAACCTTTGATTAAGAGGTGTAGCTAATGGTGGAGAATGCATAACTCATGATCCCTAATTCTATATAATAGGGATAGATATTCATATCTTGTAGACTTATGTATGAGAAAAATGGTGAAGCAATTCAAGTAGCTGAATTGTGTTTGTAATTGTGAGAGAGAACTCTTGAGGGAAAGAGATCTGTACATCTGAGAGGTGTAGAAGAAAGAGAGATTTCTTCAATTGTATTTCCTTCTAGAAGAGTTTAATACAAGTTTTCATTATTTCTTGTATCTCTTATTCTTTGCTGATTCTGATTTCTAGTAACTTATAATTCTGGTTTAATTTCGTGTTTAGTTGCTTACACAAAATTAATAAATTGTATCTGTAATATCCTAACACTACTATAGAATCTTGTAGAAATAAATGATGAGTAAGGATCATGACTGGTTTGAGCCAATTTCCTATGAGGAAGCTAAATTAGATGAGTATGTTTGGTATAAAATGGTGAAGGGTAGTTTTTCAACCTTCATGGAGTAATTAGTAGGCCATGACATGGGTTTGTCAAAGGACTTCACTCGAGGGTGGAAAGATCGAGAGGTTTGTATACATGGACTGAGGATCTTGATAACTGAATAACTAATTGGGGATATAATATGAATGGATTTATTTGGGATTAAAGCATTCAAGGACAAGAAAAGGAAGGAGGATCTCATAAATATCTTCTTTAGTAAGGAAAATAAAAAACCCAAGACAATGTCCCAAAAAGGGTTCATGAGGATAGAGATACCAAGGAAGTATCCTAAGGTCTATCTACAAATTATGTGGTATATTACCTTGGAGGATAAATATAATTTGATATTCTCCCATCACTTCCTTTTACTCAATCATTTTAGAGGGAATATCATCGGCCTTCCATTCTTTCTGCTAAAATCACTAGAAGCTACAACGATGAACTTTAAGGAAAATCCATCAGTAGACATCACTCATCAAGGCCTAATTATCTTGTTTTTTAATAAATGGGAACTATTGTGGTTCAAAATAGTCTTGGAGATGATCAATATTCCAAGTGAATAGGAGGAATCAGATAAGGATGAGGGTTTCTTCACTGATTTTGATGCCAAAAAAGAAGGCAAAGAAAAGCTTGAAGGGGATAAAGGTGAGTCCTCCCAAGGGGAATCCAAATCATAAGGAATTAATAGGGGCATCATATTTTATGTGTCTCCAATTTATATTAGGGGCCAGGGGACCCCTAATCCCAAGCTCAAGGAGGGTATTGAGCATTCGATGGATAAGGTGTTCACAAAGATCTCAATGTAGAAGTTTCTTTGCAATGAAATTGTGGAATAATCTTACAACCTAAAAGGGATGTTGGGTCTCAGGTTGGTAGATTCATAGGTTGGAAAATAACAAGTAGGTACTGAGGATCTCATCCCACAAGATAACACTCAGAGTGGTAGGGAAAAATATAGTAGGGAGATCGAGTAGATGATGGATGAAACAAAGTTAACTAGCTTGAAACATAACAAGAAGGGATTGAACAAAGAATAGTTCATGATAAAATTCACTAGAGGTAAATAGAACATCAAAGGTGATAGTTCATTGGCCAAGAAATTGGTCATTTATTCTAAATCAAACTAGTCAAACTCTTCTCAATTTCTTTTTGTTTTCCTGGGTCTTTTGGCTGAAATTTAGTGTCTTTTTAGCGGAAGGGTGTTTCCTTCTAGTTATATTTTTATTTATATAGGTTTTTTTACTTTATCACACCTATATTTTAGATTATTTTGTATAGGAATGGGACCTTGTAACCCAATTTTAACCAATCTAATAAAACACTCATTCTCACTAGGTTATAAGTATGATTGGGTTGTACGATTGAGATAATCTCAACTATCAAGTGGAAACTCATGTTTTCTCCAAGGTTGGGGAAATTTTTTCCCTTCACATCTCTATATAAAATCACTTTTTTATTTATGTTTGTTCTAATATCAGTTTAAATGGTTCATAATGTTACATCTTTTCAAATCAAGCTACTAAAAGGCAAGGTGGTGGATCGATACATAGGTGTAATCCTAAACTTTGCTCTTTCTATTTCAATCATTTTAGTGCTTTAAAATTTAGATTATATGTATTGAATATATATTTTTAAACACTCTTATTTTAGGTTATTCACCATAAAAACACTCAAGTGGGACTTATGCAAAGATAATGTGTGTTATACACACCCAGGTATGTATTCCTTTCCTTTAAACTCACAATTTCCTTGCTAGATTAAAGGGAATGGAGGTAAAAGGATGGAATATGTAGAAAATAAATATAAATTATATAACACCTCAGTCTTATATAGTTTTCAATTACTTCTCATGGTTGTACCCTTCAGTTCTAAGACATTTATGTTGTCAAAAGGCTCACATCTACTATATCTTTTGCCTATTTACTATCTCTTACTAACCATACATTATTCTAATGACTAGTAATTTTATACCATACAAAATGATATAAAGTTATTTATTATTATCCTCCATGAAATTTGGACCTATACCTAATTTTTAGCTTCTCAAACACTTACATCCCATTTAGATAACTATATCGATACTAGTGTCATGTGCAAAAATAAGTGTCTAATGACTTGAAGTCATAAATTTTACAAATGAAACATAAAAAATATGTTATCCTAACCTATTTAATGTGATATATTCTCCAAAATTATTAGTATATATTCATGATCAATCCTCATTCATTTTTTCACCTAGTACATATCAAATAAATCATAAGGAATCTGGATCAAGCACTCAAGTGAGAGTAGCTTCCCTATTTTACCTTATTTCCATATTATTCATAGGGATAATTGATCAAAAACTTGAATTCTTCTGTTGAAAGATAATTCAATAAATAAGAACAAGACAATTCAAATAATGCTATCTCTGAGAGGAGATGTTTTATTGATCAAATTTGTAGACCCAAACATATGCCTATCTCTAAGAAGAGATGTATGATTTCTATTTTGGGTTAAATATTAATTTATACATGTTTTTAAGGTGGGTGGAGGATGTTTAAGGTCACCAATCTTGAGGGAGATGAATTGGTTTGACTTCCATGATTTACAACAATACATAATTCAAGGAATTACTATTTTTAGAAACTTACTATTTTTAGACCGCACTTCTAAAATTGAAATTTGGGGAGCTTCCATTGGGATTTTTGGGGTAAAAATTCATCAATAAAATATCTATTCCATCTCACCACATTATCCTCATTCTTATCTTTCCAACTATTCAAACGATGAGTCAATTAGAGCTACAGTACAAAAGTTATGGCTCCCAAAAGTTCTATCATCAATTGGAGTGGACCCATGACTTGGATTGTCACCTAAATTGTTACCCAAATCATTCCTCCCTCCTTGAGAATAAATGGTCCCCATTGCATCAATATTTTTCATCAAGTGTGGTAGTTGTACTTTGATTTGATTCCTGATGCATACTTGGAATGGAATGTGATTTATGGAACTGTGCAGGGCTCGATTGTTCACCATTTCTATTTGACCATCAGTCTATGGATGGAAGGCCATGAATTTCTTTAGCTTGGTATCTATTTGATTTTGTTGTTGTGTTTTTTGTGTAGTCATGGCTAAAATAATTAACTTTTTGGATTCTTGTGGCTTGACCACCATGAGAGCAAATTTCTTGGCACTAATCAGAGAGACAAATGTAGAAGGTGATACCTCTAGCACCCTGTAGTGCCATGTTCCAAGAGTGAGAGTAAACCTTCAAGTTCTTGATTCATATATGCCATGTCGATCATATATGAATGGTTAACTAAAGAGTACATCAAAAACATCTAGATTGACCACATCACATAAGACCTCATCTTGGAAAGGTTTTATTGCATATGAGAGAAGACATTGGTGGGTAACACAAAGGTTTATCCCTAGACTCAACCATCCAATATTGTATGGCTTTGGGTGAGGCTTCATGGAAAGATGTAGGCTTTTCACAATATTAGCAAAGATTAAATTCTTTTTACTTCCACTATCAAGAATGAAATGCAGAGACTTACCTTTCACCCATAACTTAGAGTGAAAAATCCTTTCCTTGTCATCTAACCTCTTCTCATGGGTCTGTGATGAAGCAATAATGGCTTTGGGCTCAACATATATAATCTCTTCTTCAACTTCTTTGACTGCAGGGTCTGTATGAGGTAGACTAGTGGATGTTGAGGATTGTGATTTAGAAAGTAGGGACTTGATGGCTTGACATTCTTCTTCGAAGTGAGTTCCAAATTTGTGATAATCATACCACTTCCCAGTATTTCCTTCCTTTTGCTTCCAATTTTGGCCTCATGTTTGAACTTCTTTGTCACTTTTCCATTTTGAAGGCTGACTCTTCATATTCATTCTTCCATGCTTCTGCTTAATCTTCACTGTGAACTTGTATGCCTCACCGATGGTTTCCAAATTGAAGAGTTCCATTTATCCCCATATGTACCATTGTATTCCACCATGATATGTGATAACCTTATGTTTCTCACTTTCTTGGATGCCCAATCTCACAGATAGAGAATGAAATATGTCAGTGTAATCTTGAATAGACTGTTCCTCACCTTGGTGAAGTTATTGCCACTCTATATATAGATTGTCATATGCTCCAATGGGGTAGTATTCTTCCTTTACAGCTTCTATGAAATCATCCCAGGTAGGTTCCATCTCAAGGCCAATATCATCTACACTAAATCTCTTTTTGTACACTTTCCATCAATTTTTGACAGGCAATGATGCTTTCAAAAGAGCAAAAGTGATCTTCTCTTTATCAGTGAATTTATTTACAAAAGAATAAGATGACAATTAATCCAACCAATTTTCTACTACATTAGCATTGATTTTTCCCTCAAATGTAGGGATATCAAAATTCACCTAAACCTTGAAGGTTGTTGGGGCACTGAAAGGATGTGGGGGTGCAGATGAGGAGCCATAATTTCCCATCGAGATTTGCTAGAGAATTTGAGTGAATTGTTGTAGAATATATGATTTCTAATTTTGGAGGGCTTCATTCACCATTTTCTTGAAAGGATCAGATGTCTCGGTGTTGTCTACCATTTGAAGTCATTTGGAGTGAATAGGTAGATAGTCTGTTGGTTCTATTTTCCCCCCAAGCTTCCTATAATCTGACCTCATCCTCAGGATCATACACTCTAAATAAAAACCACTCTGATATCACTGATCCAAAACTCAAAATCTTTAGTTGAAAGATAATTCAATAAATAAGAACAAGACAATTCAAATAATGCTATCTCTGAGAAGAGATGTTTTATTGATCAAATTTGCAGACCCAAACATATGCCTATCTCTGAGAAGAGATGTCCAATTTCCATTTTGGGTTACATCTCTATTTATACATGTTTTTAAGGTGGGGGGAGGATGTGGAAGGTCACCAATCTTGAGGGAGATGAATTGGTTTGACTTCCATGATTTATAATAATACAAAATTTGAGGAGTTACAATTTTTAGAAACTTACTATTTTTAGATTACATTATTAAAATTGAAATTTAGGGCACTTACATTGGGTTTTTTGGGGTCAAACTTCATTGAGAATATCTCAATGCTATCTCACCATGATATCCTTATTATTATCTTTCCAATGGTTCAAATGGTGAGTCAATTGGAGCTACAGTGTAAAAGTTATGGCTCCTGAAAGCTCTGTCATCAATTGGAGTGGACCCGTCACCTAAATTGTCCCCTGAATTGTTACCTGGATCAATATTACATATGTAGATCTGAATTAATGAAGGATCATCATATAATCCATATTTTTAAAGTTATAAATTAGGTCACTCTATGCACTTGATTATTAGACATTGTATCTTTATGCACACACAAGATAACATGTAAGGGAGAACTATATAAGTATTAGGCCCTCTTCATAGTATTAGATATGTAAAAAAAAATCATTTATAGAGGGATATTGAGGGTAGCTCAATATTTTATGAACACTAACCTTTTTTCTCATAGATACTATGAAGATGAATAATTAGGGTTTATCATTTCACCAGGAGCGACAATCCATGACCTAAATCTAAATGCACTAGAGTGAACGAGACACAAAACCAATAATTATTCAGGTGGTTGCATCTAACTTTAGTAGGTAATCCATATTAGAAACCTAAATAAAATTCAAAAAGAAGTGTTGATGCAATCGTCCCAGGCTAAAAAAAGTGTCCACAGTTATAGAGGTATACTTTCTAAAATCATTTGACATGTCCACAATGTAGATCTAGTTTCTTCTCTTCTTGTTCTAGATATAAATTTGTATTAGCATCAAAACTATCTAAGTACCTTATTTTAATTATCATTACAATATCTAGCATAGTTATACTTTTTATTTAATCATATCTTAGCATAATAAATGTATGCATTTAAATTTGCTTGCTTCATTTATCATAACTAATATTATTATTAGTCAACACTAACATTGTTAATTTTATCTAATAATCACTAATTTCACCCAAATTCATCTAATTCATCATTAATAATATCCTTCTAATCATTTCTCTAACATGCCCTCATAATTCTAACCTTATTACTACCACAAAAGTCAATTAATCCTTCTTCTAATAAGTCATATATCTTCTAATCTTATTATAACCCCAATTGTCCATTATATTGAAATTTAAAATTACAATCCCACCTGTCTTAGCTTATTCCTAGGATATCCTACGTTCTTAGTCCCCAATTAAATATATAGTCACTTCATCTAACCACCTGCTAATCTTTATTACCTCTCAATGGATTCTAGAGTTCTACAATTCTAGAATCCTCCCCTATTCTCTCATTCTCTAGAAACCTCTAAATCTATAGGATTCTTGGAAATTTTTAATTTCAATTTATTCCCCCACTCCTTATATTTAAACCATGACACCTCCATGCATTGGGTTAAGTATTTTCAATGATAAAACTATGCTATTAGAGCTTCTATAATAAATATTTTCAACACTATCTTTATGTCAATTAGCTTAATTGTCAAGCTATCATCATCCATTCTTGCTAAAAAATAATCTTAGTCTATAGTAACAATTCCCTATCAATAATCATTATTATTTTTGTTTAAATATTGTTTGGTAACATTTGGATTTAGATTATAATGTTGTTTTAATTGTTTATTTTATTGCATTTTGATCTAATGGTCCCCAATTTTGAAGTGGATTGGCAATTTGAGTTAATCTTAGTATATAATTACATAATTTAATCAATTTATCAAATTTATCATCTCATATTTGGTGTCCATAGTGAGATCCCTCTTTTAAACTAGTCATTGTGTGTGAAGTGTGAATATTTTTCAACTTGTAAGATTTCCTAGGAAGAAATTGGGCTCAATTTTTCAAAATTGTCATGTTCCAATGGAAAGGCAATTTTGTTTTGATAACAGTGATTTTATAGTCACATTTTTACACTCCATAATTGTATTTTTGACTTAACCATAATAGTTATCTATTAGAAGTTAGTCTATCTAACTATTTTGTCGGCTATTTTCAAAAGTGCTTATAGATATATGTGGTTTTGATTTCCATATGTGGTTTCACATCTGAAAGTTGTGATTTTGATTTAAGTTACAAATTAATCCTAATCTAACTAAACCTAGGTTTTTTTACTGGATCTTTGCTTTCTAATTAACTTTATCTATTTGTAGGATTAAGGGCAAACTCTGCTAGTTTAGGATTGATAAAGTCTTTAGCATAAATCAAAATCTCTTTTATCCCCTTAAAATCATGATTTCCATACATGATATTGACATTGTATTAGCAATTTTGAAATAACTAAATGTAATCCTATTTTAATTATAAAAATATCTGTTAATAATTTAATCTAACACAAGTATAATTTACTAGTTCTTATAAGTCATTTTTAGCCCTTTCAAATCTTTACATAGTTTAGTTTTTATATAAAATACATAATCTCTTGTATTTAATTATGATTTTGAATCCTATTAGCAATTTTGAACTATTAATTATGAATTTTATTCATCTATAATTATCATTTTGAAAGTAATCATACATGATAGCATTTACGGTAATCTATCTACAATGACATTAGTCTATCTATCTTAGTCATTCTGAACATGGTAGTAGTATTGTACTATGGAATATTTTATTTCTTGTAATATTGCTTATCCATTTTTGTGATTTTATTTGTTAGTTTTAATTTTTCAAAAACTATTAATGATTCTAAATAGGCTAACCACATAGTAATAATAGCATTCTACTAACTATTTTCAATATCGCTTATTTAATATCTATGATTTTAACCTGCTATCTATAATTTTGTCTTTGTATGTAATTTTGAATTTCACTGACTATGTTTTAAATTAGGTGACTATACATAAGCTATTTTGAAGGAAATAGAGGTGATTTTGACTTAAGATTTTTTTTTAAATCAAAACTACTGATAGTATTTAGTGCAAGATGGACTGTTGAAGACCATAATTCAAACCCCTAACTATTTACTTGTAGTATGTTGGTCAAATACATTAGTTTAAGAATTAAATTCTGATACGTTTAATCTTTTGCTTACCTTATTTGCCTCTCATAATAAATTAATTGATTACTAAACTATTTTGTGTATGTATGTGTTACCTGAGGGCTACAATGGTGTATGTTATCCTCTTTATGTACTTGAGTCTATTCTTGGAGGATAAAAAACCATTAATAAACCCTTGCCATTTTATTTTTATGGTGAAACATGATGTGTATTTAATCACCAAGTACTTGCTGAAGTATTAGGGATTGGTGATGCATATTTCATCACCATGAAACCAACCACACTTTGTGTTATAGTGGAGTATAACAATTAAGGAGAGTTTTTAGGCCAAATAGGAGACCCCATATAGGATCTCATGAAGTTGAGTTAATTATCCAACCTAAGAATTATAAAACACCCTATATAGATTCAGTCCCCACATACCTAGTGTTTATCGAGGATGCCCTTAAAAATCCTATATAACTTAGAATAAGACATTTGACCATAAAAGGTGACTTATTATCATATTTAGTATCATCTCTCATAGTGATCATTATGTTAAAATGGGATTGAGAGAGTTTGGGAGATATTGTAATGGATCACTAGCTTATAGCCTCACCTATGAAGTCGTTAGATAATGTAGTCATTGGGTTACACTATTGAGTCAATCACTAATTGTAGGTTTGTGACTTGCTTATTTTATTATGTGTTATGTAAGTTTGTATAGTTTTCATACCTTATACCAAACACACAAAATATTACCCCCTAGTTAAATATAACTCTTAGGTCAACCATCATTCATTCTTCAATCACTTCATGATCATGACCATCGTAATTATCCCTTATCCTAAAATTTATTATATAATCCTAGTAATCTTACTTAAACATAGTAACATTATAGTCATCCCCTAAACTTTTCATATTATAGTCCATCTCATCCTCTCATCCCAACTTCATCTTGTCTTACTAATCCTTATGGTCCTAGTCTAAACATGTTGTTCACCTTGTCTTAAACACACCACTCATCTTGACATTATCTAGCTTAATCACCTTATTCATCACCATATTCCTTGCCTATAGAACCTAGTCCTAATCATAGTCAAAATCATCCCATTTTCTATACTAGTCATCTCAGCAAGTCTATAATCGTATACTAGTATCAATTCTAAGCTTGCTCATGTCTAATCAAGTTTGATTCATACACACCATCCTATCCTACCATCCTATCCTATGAACCAAGTCATTTAATTCAACTTGAGACAATCATCATAGCCTTGATTTAGTCTACATTTTCAAATACAGTCAACCTTAGTAAAAAATATGTCTCTTAGTCCAATCTATCCTCTTGTCAAGTCCTAGAGCTTGTTATAGCTCACTCAGTCAAATATAGTATAAATCATCAAAAGTCCAGCTCACATTATAATTTGTTTTATTTGATCTTATCTCACCCTATCAGACATTACATCACATCAAAATATCCAAAAATCTTGAAATTAGACTAAATCAAGCCTTTGTCCAGATTTGTTCCACACATCCCATCTTCATCTCTCAATATTTCCATTCAATCCCCTAGACCTATTGATTGGGGCTGACAAACCACATCATTTTTACCTTGTCCTATCTTGATCCATAAAATCCAAAATAGATTTGGTTGATACCCTGATTGAGCAATGCCTCATGGCTAATAGGGGTTGATATTAATTTGGATAGTTTATATGTAGATTTAATACATATAGAGGAGCCAAATGTAGAGATAGTAATATAATTAATATATTATATTGTTCACTCATTAAAATAATAATAATAATAATCTTACATATTTATAGGAATGCCTTTCATATAAATATGGATATTTACTTAACCAATAAATCTCCATAAATAACTCAATCTTAACAAACAACCTATGGACATAATATTGTTGTTACTCACAACAATATAACTCTCAAATAATATCTTTTAACCACTGACCCAATAGACCTATTAGTGAATTATTACTCTTGTAATTATCCACATTACAAATCAATGTGATGACTAACATTTCCTAACATTCTCCTTAGGCCTTACATGGTAATTTATGTTTTCATAGGAATTAATGAAAGTAGAGAAGGAACGCATCAAGCTCTCATCAACCATTCACTATCAAGAACACATCAATAAAATCAGTGTAGGAAATTTGAACAAGAACCATCTAACATCAACCCTTTACTAAGATAACCTCATCAACCTTACAATGTGGGAACTACAAGTAGGAATAATATATTCAACTTTCACTCATGCATATCTTAAACATGTTTTTATGTAGTACACTATATGGAAAATTAGGAAATACACTTTGTATTTGTCACATATATAAACAAGTACTATAAATAAAATAAATGTGCCACTATATTAGAAGTGCCCTTTCATTAGTGGCTAATGAGAGGCATAAAAAGCCTCCAACCTCTTGTGCCTCTGACCTCTTTCACAAGATGTTGGTTACTTAGCTAATGAAGATGTGAAGCACAACCTTTGCATGCCATTTTTTATTATGAGACCACAAAACCTCCCCATAAAATTAAAACATTCATTACAAATTTGGAAGTTGGGGTTATTGGATATTGCTTCCATTAAAACTAAGTGGATGTGTAATTTTGACACATTTAACATAAAAATGACCTTAAACTCTTACATTAATAAATCTATTTCTTTGACTCTATACTTGATAGACAAACCAAACTATTTTCAAGACTAATATGACATATATAAGGATAGCTTTGACTATGAATTGATAAAATACCATTATGATAGACCAACTTTACCATTACTAACCTCAATAAGTGATATTAGATTTTCATAAAGAGTTGATTGAAAATATATATGATAATATTTATTATACTAAATAATAAACAAAAAGAATTTCAAACTCAATGCTATAAACTAACATACACTAGATTGAATATAGACACATGATCAATTTAACCAAAAATAATTCTTGTCATAATAAAAGTAATTAATTTTTATCTCATTTACCCTCACCAATCACAGGTTTTGATCTTATCTAAATGCTTTGATGTATGACTAAGTCAATGAGATTTAGATCCTTGTTCCAGTTGATTATGATGTGTCCATAATGGTTGGGAAATAGCTCTAGAAATTTTTTATAGTTAGCACATGGGTATGCAGATGTGTTGAGTAATTGGATGACAAGCAAAAAACTTTGAGTAGACATATATTTGGATAGTCACAGGTAATGACTAGTCTCATGATCATGTTGCCTTTAGAATCCTTAAAGGGAACTTACTTGTTGATCTTTAATGGTGCTAAAATTAGTGAAGAAATTAATTTCATGGTTTAATAATCCATCTTCAACATAATTATATGCATGGTGAGTCACTTGAAGAGCTCAAAAATGTTCATCAAACCTGTATAATATCTTCTACGAACAAGAAAGACATGATCTGATCACTACGCATATAATTCCCATGCAGATCTTTATGGTGTTAAAAATCTTACTAATCATTGTAAGCAAGACTAGTGAAGATGATTTCAATGTTTCAACACATTCATAAGATGTAATTGAATTACACACATGATTGTGGCACTACTCCCTAATCCAAGTTTTTTAGATCAGTATAAGTTATAGAAATTATCAATATCTTTAAATTATAATACCACATTAACATCAAATATACCACTGTTATGCCCTTCTATTCTAAAACTACACATTAATCATTATTTTATCCTCCTATCAGTCCTTATAATTAACAATGGTGGTTTATATCACTTACTCATCCTCTAACTGATATTTTAATAGTTGGTCACTTAGATATTTCTCTGCATGTATATCCTATAACTATAGGAATCATTTCTCATAGAATCTCATGACTTGGGGAAACAATTGATTTTTATGTTTCCCCTTCATAGATTTAAAAGACCATTGATCTGCTTAGATACTAATGATAGAAATTTGGAGAGTTTATATGTAGATTTAATACATATGAAGGAGCCAAACATAGAGATAATAATATAATTGATATATTATATTTTACACTCATTACAATAACAATATGAAGCTTAAATATTTATAGAAATGTCTTTCCTATAAATATGGATATTTACTTAGCCAAAAAATCTCCACAAATAACTCAATCTTAAAAAATAACCTATGGACATAATATTGTTATTATTCACAAAAATATAATTTTTAAATAGTATATTATAACTACTAACCCAATATACGTATTATTGAATTATTACTCCCATAATTATTCACATCACAAATCAATTTGAGGACTAACATGTTGGAGAATTGTTAGTGATGTCATGGAGGTGTCCTTGTAAGTGGATGAAGTGCTTTGATAGCCTAATTAATAATGAAAAAGTGTACAATGTGCTTGTCCTAGTGTGCTTAAAGGTGGATTGGTTGATCATCAGTCTTTGCATGATTAGAGGTGTTTAGGGATGAGTATGGTGATTGGAAAATGTGCAATAGGTCCATAAAATGTTATATATTATTTAAGAGATTATGTGCATAAGTGGAATTCATCTATTAGTCCATATTTTTCATCTAAATAGTTGGGGTCTAGTGGCAAAAAATTTGAGTAGGCAATTTGATGATGTCATTATTACCATGTGGGAATGAGTCAAGGGGAGTTGGTCATATTTTTGTGATCACATTAGTCCCTAGTTTTTATGCACCATATCTCAAGTAATGCATTGTTGTGTGGTAAAAAATATGATGGTGCAAGTTGCCTTATCAGTCAGAATTCATTATTTTCCCATTCTTAGCCAGATTTGTATGTGGCCAAAAAGAGTCGAGTAAGAATTTTGATAATGATATATCTCATACATGTGGATGTTTTAGGAGAAGGTGATCATATGGGTTTTTTAATTTTTAGTCTTATTTTATCTACACTAAAATTTAGATCATGCACTGAAGCCAGTCAAAAGATATACATATGCAAAGTTGGGCTCCTTAGCAGTTTGATTATGTTTTCCCATACTTAGCCAATTTTGCAAAGTGACAAGAAGAGTTGAGTTATATTTTTGATGATTTCATATATTTCACATGTGAAGGTTTAAATAAAAACTGATCATATGGGTTTGTTTAGTTTTAATCCTAGTTTATTTGTACTAAATTCCATATCATGCGCTAAAGCACGACAAAAGTTATGTATGAGCAAAGTTGGTCTCCAAGACAAATTCTAAGCATGATTGGCTCTATGACAGAAGGTTTTGATAAGGCATTTTAATGGAATTATATCTCACATGCATGAATGTTTTATGAGTATTATGTCACATGGTTGGATTTTCCTATGTGAGGAGATCATATAGTCAAAATTTGAGATCATGTGTCAAAGCACAAAAGAAGTTATTAAGGTTTAAAAATGGCTACTCAGACATATTTAAAGGGTCCCCAAAGTCAATTTTGAAAGAGCTAAATCTCAAGCAAGATCAATGGTAACATTGCTCTAAGAAGTTAGAAAGTAGCAAGATGAGGATAGGTGCATGATGTTTAACAACTGAGCAAAGGTATAAGATATGGATCTAATGACAAGTGGGTGTTCATAAAAATTGATTGGATGGTGAGTGTTGATCACTAATGACCTAACTAATCTTTAGAGATCAATGGAGCATGTTGGGTCAACATTTCAAGATTTCATGAGATGAGGTCAAAGTGATAGAGGTTTAACATTTGACCATTGGTGCCTATGTGTTAAATATTGAACAAGATAGATGGAGTATATTTGATCTGAGTTGAGAGGACATGAGATGCAAGTATTGTCTTTAAGGTTTAACTATGACCATTGCCATTTGAATATTTGAATTTTTAAGAGAAAAACTAGTGTCTAGTCTTTAGGCCACATCTTTCAATAAAATTTAAATTTGTTATTGTAGTAAAAAAAGTAGTGGAGGGATCTAAGGTGCATCTGAAAAAATGGATTAGATGATTTAAAAGTATCTACAAACATAGTTATGAAGGTTAAATGTTAACTTTGTGTTTGTGCATGAATTTTAAGTGATCTTAAAAGAGTATTTGAGCTCATATAGATGTCATTTTGATGTTTTATGGTGAATTGTCTATTGGTGAGTATTGTATACTCCATGAGGATGTTCTATGAGTATTTTTGAGGTGTAATCAATCTATATTAAGTATGAATAATGCTTAATAAGCTGATTATATGTTCGTTAATGGTGTTCCTATGTATAAGGTCTCTATTTGAGTTGATTAAGGATATGTAGAAGTGAGAAAAGGTGATTGTAATCACTTGAGGATGTCCTAGAGGACATAAAGTGTGGACCTATGTATTTGTAAATGGTCATGTGTTCTTATTATGATTGGATAAGTGTCAAAGAAGTTGAATGGGTATCCATAGGACCTAAAAGTGACTTAGGCCTATTTGAAAGGGGATTGTGCTTAAGTGTCACCCATATGAGATGCCTTAAATATGAAGGCATGTATTATGGATAAAAAAGATTATTATGGACTTGATAGTTCATGATTTCTCTATATATAGTGAAACCAAATGTGTTGGATTCTAGATTTTTATTGTGAGAGACTTTGGTGTGGAAGATGTGAGAGATTTGGAGAGCGAAGGAAAGGAGAGGAGAGTGAGAGTACCTAGCTATTGGGTTGATGAGTAGAGAAGATTAAGGATTATGTGTATGATTTATAGATAATGTTTTTGTTGATATTATAGTATTATTTTAGTTTTAAGTTGTGTGAAGAGATCTGAGTATGCATATGAGGACTATTTGAGTGAAGAAGAAGAGAGATTAAAGAATGCCTATGTGAGAGGCATGTATGAGTTATAGAGAGAGTTTGTGTAGTTATCAAATAATCAAGAAGTCATTAATCATGTGTTGAAGACATTAGTTCTAATTTGGAAGTGTTCTTTTCATGTAGGATCTAAAGGACTTAATCTTCCTTAGGGGTAGTTTCTCCTTGTGAAATAGGGTTTCACTTCAGACCTTTGGTTAGAAGGACTTGATTAAGGTTTTAGGTCAATAGGACTTGACCCAACAAGTGGTCAGAAGGACTTGATCATCTTAGGTGTAGGTGATCCTTATGGAATAATTATTTCACTAAAGGCCTTTGGTCAGAAGGACTTGATCAGTCTCTTATTTGTGATCATTTTATAAGACAATAATCCATGTGTTTTCAAGATTGAGTGTGGGTTTTATTCCCAAAGAGGGTTTCCCATGTAGATCTTGTGTTGTGTATGTGATCTTACTTTATGTTTATTATTCAATACTATGAATTATTTGTATGCTTCATGAATGATTGTGTTGAATGTTTAAGTATTTATAAGAGTTTGGAAATTGAATTAAATTGTTTACCACCACTGATTCACCCACCATCTCAATGGATTGTACCTATAATAATGGGTATTATATCAAGGTCCTTTGGTAAAATATTGATAGCTTGAAGGTGATCCAAGGTACAATGGCTAGTCAGAATGTGCAAGGTGGTTTCTCTACTAAGCAAGCATTAATGTTCAATGGATCTAATTATGCATTTTGGAGTGCTAGAATGAAGACATACATTATCTCCCTAGGGTTTAATGTATGGAAATCTATTTTTAATGGTTATGTTACTCCTTCTATTCTTCCATCTAGTGTTGTAGACAAGAATATATTTGAGAATAAATTTAAGGCAATGAATGTCATCACTTGTGGTCTTACAAAAACTAAGTTCACCAAAGTAATTCATTACACATCTACCAAGGAAATATGGGATAAATTGAAGACTATCTTTGAATGATATTCAAAGGTTAAACTTTATAATTTGTAGACTCAAAGAAGGAAATTTGAATGTCTCAAGATGAATGAAGAAGATATTGTGGCATCCTTTTTATAGAGAGTTGATGAGATTGTAAACATCATCATAGGTCTTAGAGAGAATAGTAAAGAGACTACTATTGTTCAAAATATATTATGGTCTCTATCCTCCAAGTTTTATCTAAAATTATCTACTATAAAAGAGAGTCATGACATTACTCAGTTGAATATGGATCAATTACATGGCACCCTTATTGCCTATGAGATGATGAAGAATGATGATATACCACCAAAGAAGGAAGAAAATTTCAATATTGAAATGAAGACAAAGAAGAAGTTCCAAGGTAATAATTTCAAGGAGGATGACATTTTTGATATAGATGAAGATGAACTAATTAATTTGATTTAAAGAAAATTGAGAACAGGTTCAAGCAAGTATAAAGGTAAGCTACCCCTCAAATGCTTCAATTGTGGTGAGATAAGACATTGTGCTAATAAGTGCCCTCATAAATATAATAAGGATGACGATGAAGAGAATGATCAAGTTCATGATGATGGAAAGAGATATTTTAGGAATAATAAAATAAAAGTGGATTTAGAAGGTTTGATAACAAGAAGTACTTCAAGGACAAAAAATGTCTCTACACCAAAGAAGATTGCAGCTCATTAGATGAGAGTGAAGATAGTGACTCAAAATGTGATCATGAAGATGATGGTTCTATTGAATATGAAGCTCTATTCATGCCTGAGTAAGGAAGTTACTCATAGCAAGAGGGGTCTACTTGGATTGATCTAGATGATGATGAATATGAGGTAGACTATGAGACTACATTGACAAATGCTCATGAAGAACTGAAGATTGAGAAGAACATCAATAAGAAGATGAAATATAAACTCAAGGAATTTGAGGAGAAATTCAATGTGTTTGAGGCAAGAATGGATGAATTTTCCAAGGAACATGAAGATATGATCAAGCATCTCAAGTGTCAATTGGAAATTATATCTACAAGCCTAAAAGCTAAAGAAGATGAAGGTTCAAGGTATGTTTCTAAAAATGAATCTTTGAAATTTGAGTTAGAGAAGACATCTAGTAAGGTGAAGACATTTGTGAGATTTGAAAAGAGTTCATATGATCTAGACAATATTATGAGTGATCAAAAGCATGCAAGTGATAAGATTGGTATTGGATACAAAGAAGAACCAGAGACTGTAACTCAAGACAAGATAAAGACTAATGTGAACAAAGTAGATTAGCCTTTGAAGATAGATCATCAAACAAGGAATGGAGGTACTAGCAGAATAAAGAAAAATTAGCTCAGACAGCCAAATATCATGAGGTATGGAAATTTCAGTAGTTACTTCTATACTTGTAATTAGTTTGGGCATAGAGCTAGAGAATGTAGAATAACTTTTAAGAATGAATTTTCTTAAAAATATGATTGGGGTCATCAGTCAAATGGTGTAATCAAGGTTGAGTGTCTCAACTATCATGATGTGGAATACTTTGCTAAATGTTGTCCTTTTAAGATAAGAAAAGTTGAGTTTGTTTCAAGAGTTATTGAAAGATATAGTTTTTATGAATTAAGAAACATTGCAAGATTTTGTTCAAATATGGAAATGTTGAAAGATATTCTTAAATAAAGTATGGTGTGCTTTAATTATGATCCGAGAGGTCACATTTATAAATTCTTCAATAAAAGGCCTACAAGATAGAATAGGTTTTATCAAGCTCCTATAGTATAAGACATAAGGTAAGTGAACTCATGGATACCAAAGCTGGTAAGTAGGAATTATGATGAGTATTTAGGTCCAACTAATCTATTTGCTATGGTGGAGAATGTTTCAGAAGTTGAGGAGTCCTAAGAGGTCTCATTGTCTGCTCATGTTGAAAATAAAGAGACTAAGCTCAAAGAAAAGACCAAGGTGCTAGTTGAAGCTAGTTTTGAGGTATGTATGGATCCAAGTGAACATCTTGATATTTTTGAATAAGTTCCTAGTGATGAGGATCCAAGATGTAAGGAAGATTATTCAGATGAAAATTTATGTCATGAATCTATGTTGTCTCCATGTATTGATAATTCAATCATAAAAGAAAATGATAATGTTGTAGTAGTTGAGGAAGTTGTTACTCTAAAGTCAAAGAAGAATAAGAAGAAATATAAGTATCAATTAAGAAAGGAAAAGGAGGAATATGAGGAGTTGTTTTTGTTTTAGAGCATTGAGGTATAGAGGGTCTCTCTATATATGCTTCTTAAGAGACTCCTTTCAAGTGAAGAAGCAAGTGTTTCTATGGTGTTTTTTTTTATAATAGTCTATAGGTTTAGATTAAAGGTTCTCATATGGGAAATGAGGATTTATGATTTTTCAAGGTGGTTTTGTGATCTGATGGTATGATGAAGTCATTTTGGAGATTTTTGTTATATCTCAGGTTTCTTAGTTTGTGTTTAAGAGCTTGTAGGTCTTAAAATGGGTTATAGTAATTCAAGGTTCCCAATGTTTTGCAAACTCAAATCTTAGTATATAAGTGTTTAATAGTTTTATCTAGGTGTACAATAAGTTTTAGAGGTGGACATTGACTAGAAGGTGTTATGTTGACTTTGTTTATTTTAAGATTTTAGGGTTTTAGGCTCTGCTATAAAAGTGGTCTTCCTTATGAGTTGAGGTATGAGGATTTTTAATATGTTGAATGGGCCAAATGGGTTGTCAATTTAAGCTCCCTAGATTTTTTAATGTTTTTGGTTGTAAAGTTATTCAAGTTTTTATCGAATTGGAGGCTTAATTAGGTAGTAGGTTTGTGAAGGAAGAATGTTGCAGAGGATGAGCTTGTTCCATAGTTTGTGAAGGATATTTTTTACATGTTTAGAATGAGTTTTTATAGGTTGATTGAGATCATGTTTATTTTTTGGTGAATGGCATGAAGTTATGATTGGTGGTCCATGTAATGTCTTGAAAAAGAAGGTCGATAAACCTGCATGGTGGATCTTAATGGTGTGTGGAGATCTGAAGATGTTCAAATGGTACAATGGCTCATAAATATTAGAGGGAGTCCCTCTCAGATGTTTCTTGGTAATTTTCATCAATTTTGAGTGTTTTGTGTGTTCTTTATTCATTGGTTGTAGTGTTTGATTGAAGAGAGTGTTGGCATGGAGCAAGAGGATGTTGTCAAGGCAAGATGAAGTAGGCTTAAGGTAAGGGGAAGTTTGTATCATCTTTCTAAGATGGTCATTTCCTATTTTTATAGTATTTTTAGGTCCTTAGGATCAATTGGTGCCCACTTTGTCATTGTGTCAAAGGGGGAGAAAGTTTCGTTTGTGGGAGTGATTGAAGAGAGAGAAAGTGAGTTGTATATTGTTAAATATGATGTTTGTTGACATCAATTACAAAGGGGGAAATTGTTGGAGAGTTATCAGTGATTTCATGATGATGTCATAGAGGTGTCCTTGTAGGTGGATGAAATGATTTAATAGCCTAAGTAACAATGACAAAGTGTGCAATGTGCTTGTCCAAATGTGCTTAAAGGAGGCTTGGTTGATCTTCAATTTTGGCATGATTAGAGGTTTTAAAGGATGATTATGGTGATTGGATCATGTGAAAGAGGTCCCTAAGATTTTATTTATGATTTGAGAGCTTTTGTGAATAAGTGGAATTCATTTGGTAGTCCATAGTTTTCATCTAAATAGTTTGGGTCTAGTGGCAGAAAATCTGAGTAGCTAGTTTGATGACATCACCATTACTATTTGAGAATGTGTCAATGGGAGTTGGTCATATGGTTGTGATCACATTATTCATTAGTTTTTATGCAAAAAATATTAATTCATTCATCAAATAATGGTAAAAAAATATGAGTGTGCAAATTTGTCTTTTCAGTCATAATTCATTGTTTTCCCATTCTCAACCAAATTTACATGTGGCCAGAAAAAGCTGAGTAATTAGTTTGATGATGGAATATATCACATGTGTGGATGTTTGAGAAGAAGGTGATAATATGGGTTTATTCAATTTTTTACCTAGTTTATTTTTACTAAAATTTAGATCATGTGCTCAAGTGCGTTAAAAGATATGCATATGCAAAGTTGGGTTCCCAAGCAAATTGACTATGTTTTCCCATACTTAGCTAATTTTCCAAAGTGGAAAGAAGAGCTGAGTGATATTTTTTATGATGTTATATATTACACATGTGAATATGTAAAGAGAAACTGATCATATGGGTTTGTTCAGTTTTGATCCTAGTTTATTTGTGTTAAATTCTAGATCATGCACTAAAACATGGCAAAATTTATACAGGAGCAAATTTGGTCTCCTAGATAAATTCTAAGCATGGTTGGCTCTATGATAAAGTTTTTGATAGGGAATTTTAATGGATTTATATATATCATGCATGAATGTTTTAAGAATATTATGTCACATGGTTGGATTCTCTTATGGGAGGAGATCATCTAGTCTAAATTTGAGATCATGCAGCGAAGCACAAAAGAAGTTATTAAGGTTCAAAAATGGCTACTCAAGCATATTGAAAGGGTCCCCATAGTAAATTTTTAAATAGTTAAAACTCAATAAAGATTAATGGTATTCATTTATCCAAGAAGTTAGGAAGTAGTGAGATAAGGATATGTGCACAATTATTAATGACAAAGGAAAGGTATAAGATAAGGATCTAATGGTGATCGTGTGTTTGTATAGATTGATTGAGTGGTGAGGGCTGATCACTAATGACCTGATTGATCCACATAGATCAATGGAGTGCATCGAGTCAATATTTTAGGATTGCATGAGATGAGGTCAAAGTGATAGAGGTTTAACATTTGAGTGTTGGCACCTATGTGTTAAATATTGAACAAGATCGACAGAATGTATTTGATCTAAGATGAGAGGATATGAGGTGTGAGAATTGTGTTCAAGGTTTAATTGTGACCATTACCATTTAAATATTTGAATTTGATAAGATAAAAATAAGTTTCCAGTCTCTAGGCCATATCTTTCGATAGAATTCAAATTTTCTATTGTATTAAAAAACAAAGTGATATAGGACTCCAAGGCACATCTCAAAATATGGATTAGAAGATGTGAAAGTATGTAAATGCATAGTTATGAAGGTTCAAATTTGACTATGTGTTCATTCATGAGTTGTAAGTGATCTGAGAAGAGTGCTTGAGTTCCTATAAATGTTGTTTTGATGTTTCATGGTGAATTGGCTATTGAGGAGTGTTGTAGACTCCATAAGGATGCTCTGTGAGTATATTGGAGGTGTAATAAATCTATATTAAGTATGGACAATGATTAAGAAGTTTATTGTATGTTTTTTAATGGTGTTCTTGTGTATAAGGTCTCTATTTGAGTTGATTAAGGATATACGAAGTTGAGCAAAAGTGACTATAATCACTTGAGGATGTCCTAGGGGACATAAGGTGTAGAACTATGTATTTGTAAATGGTTATGTGTTCTTATTATGCTTAGAGAAGTGTCAAAGAAGGTGATTGGGTCTCCATATGACCTAAAAGTGACTTAGGCCTATTTAAAAGGGGATTGTGCTTAAGTGTGACCCATATGATATACCTTAAGGGTGAATTCATGTATTTTAGATGATAAATATTATTATGGAATTGATAACTCATGATTTCTCTATATATAGTGAAACCAAATGTGTTGAATTCTATATTTTTTTAGTGAGAGACTTTGGTGTGGAAGATGTGAGAGAGTTAGAGAGTGAAGAAATAGAGAGGAGAGTGATAGTGCCTAGCTATTGGGTTGATGATCAAAGAAAATTAAGGACTATGTGTATGACTTGTAGATCATGTTTATGTTAATAGTATAGTGTTCTTGTAGTTTGAAGTTATGCAAAGAGATTTGACTATGAATATGAGGATTGTTTAATTGAATAAGGAGAGAGATTATGGCATGCCTATGTTAGAGGCCTATATGAGTTAGATAGAGAGTTTATGGAATTTTTAAATAATCAAGAGGCCCATCATCAAGTGTTGAAGACATTATTTATGAGGTGGAAGTGTTATTTTCAAGGAGGGTCTAAAGGACTTGATCTTATTTATGGGAAATTTCTCCTTGTCAAATAGGGTTTCATGAAAGACCTTTGGTTAGAAGGACATGACCAAACAGGTGGTCAGAAGGGCTTGATCATCTTAGGGGAAAATGCTCCTTTTGGAAAAAATATTTCACTGAAGGCCTTTGGTCAGAAGGACTTAACCAAGCTTCCTAATAAGAAAAAATTGATCATTATTTTGTTTGTGATCATCTTATAGGACAGTAGTCCATGTGTTTATATGCTTGAGAGTGGGTTTTATTCCCCAAGAGGGTTTCCCACATAGATCTTATGTTTTTTATGTGATCTTTCTTTATGTTCATTTTTCACTAATATGAATGATTTATATGCTTCATAAATGATTGTGTTGAATGCTTAAGTATTTTCAAGGGTTTATAAATTGAATTGGATTATTTTCCACCACTGATTCACCTCCCACATCTCAGTGGATTTTACCTCTAACATAACAATTCCTAATAGGTGTGTACTCCTTTCCTACCTCCTTGAGATGAGTAAACCTCATCCTATATAATTTGAACCCATCCACCTAACATTACCTCTAATCCACACCCATCCATGTCAATCCACTTCTAGCCTCCATACTACCCAATGCCATTCAAACATTCCATCTACTAGTCATAACTAGTCATATATTGCTTCCTACACTAGAAAAGGGAATATAATCCCAGCCACTCCTTATATTAGTAGTTAGACCCCTCAATTATGACAACAGACATATGATCTCAAGTCTAATGCTTCAGCATCCAAGTCAAAAAGTGAAGAGAGGCCCTATACTCCTCTTCTTATATCCCTAAAAGCCCTCTTCCATGAATTCTTTTCTACAAACATGATGGTCTATCCACCCATACAACATCTTGATCTAAGTAATCCTAAGCCCTCTTGGTACAAAGGAAACTGATACTTTATATATCACCAAACTTGGGGGCATACCATTAATCAATGTTTCAATTTCAAAAATTATGTCCAAGGCCTCATTGACTATGGTTCCTTCAAATTGAGAATGAATTAAATGAATCTACATATAAGGGTGAAAAATAAGAGGTATGTAAATATTTTCTCTCTAATCATGATCAATCTCTTTCCTTTTTAAGCCAATGTCAACACACCGAGACCATCTTCTATGGTCTACCTATCTTCAACAAATCCTCTATTGATGACAAGCCTGTTTCCCATAAACCTAGTCCTCCCTTATCTCATGATTTCTTCTTCCATGGGTGTATCTTTATCAAATCCACTATCTCCCCATAATCACCTCAAATACCACATTTAGAGAGGTCACTCTCATACAAATAATCTTCTATTAGTGGCATTGCTTCATCGATGCCATTACACCCTCGTCAAAGTTAGAATTAGAGTCAATACAAGTATTATCTACATTATGATCATATCCTACACTAATATATGAATCATAGGCCATGATATAAACATCATCCTTTATATATATTTTAGCCCATAATGCCTAACTATTTGAGAATACCTCCAATCTAGATCTCAACCAATCACAAGGCATATCTTTTGATCCCAACTAGAATGATAAAGTCATAACAAAGTTATTACAAGATTTATTGATTAATGAAGCTTATCTCACCTCATATGTGTGTCCTACAAATATTATTAGTGATCCTTTTGTTGATCATTACGAAATTTTATCTAATGTCAAAATTGTGTCTCCTAAGAACCTTTATGAGGAATATGCTACCCCACCACCACTCATTGACCACATCATACTATTTCCACCACCTTCATCCATCATAGGCCCATTTATTCCTATCAATGATGATTTAATCACCTCCTTTCATGTGATGAACAAGAACATACATTGTTATACCCTTCCTTAAGTGATATAATATGTGCCAAAAATATAAAGGTCCAATACCATATTGAAAAAGTCATACATAAAAATAAAATCATCTTTGATCCAACAAGTCATAATTAATAAAAGCCAAATAATCATCCTAATCGATAAGTGTCTTCCCCTAGTGAAACTCTCTTTAAGGCACTAGGGGACCATCAAATTCAAAATAATCATCATCTATCAAACTCCTTTGGTGATCCCAATGTCAAGCACTGGGGGACAATCAAAATATAATCATGTCTAAAGACCAAATCCTTATCAAATGTAATAATTAGAGAAAATAATAAATAAAAAGTTAAAGTGTCTTATATATCATACAATTTTTATTCTTATATCACCAATCAATTATGGAACATCCAACATGTCTAACGGTGTGTACAACTGCTACTCCCATTTCCCAATCACCCATCACAACTCCCTATCATGATCATATAATCCATTAATTAACTATACATCACCATAAAATCCAAACCCTAAATCCATCCATTCCACACCTCATGAACCTAGGTATTATTGTCTCTTGTAGGGGTGACGAAGACACCTAGTTTAAATGTATGGATATATCTACTTTAAGAGTTAAAAAAGGTCACAAGGACATCAATACATACAAAATCAACAACATGATATATGTATCAAATATATTTAAAATATATATTGGTTAAATATAAATAAATTTTTATCATTTTTTCATCTCATACCCATATCTCATAAATTAAGATGCTAAAAGTAAAAAAAAGTCATTCATCCAATGGTGAAAACTAGTTTTCTAGCACCTTGGGAAAGTACCATGATGAAAAATTGTTTCTAGTGTCCTAGTAAAATAGGAAATTATCCACATTATGCCTCAACACTTGGTGGAAAAATCCATTCCTTTTAAATCCCACCTATATCATCCTTGTCTAATTTATCCCTTAGTCCATTGATCCTACCCATCATCTGCCATCATATATTGTCTCTGATTAGCTCCTTCTATTCTTCTAGTATTTAAATTTTTAAGGGACTATAATATGTATTTAGACATGTTATGGAATCATGTTATCATATCCTCCAATATATACTTGAGAAACTAATTATTTGGTTTCTTCATGATATGATCATTGGCAATCCCTGATCTATTCTTCTTTGGTCCTCATGCCCATTTCAGCCTCACCCTAATATTTTTTGATCCCATCCATAATTATCATGGTTTTTAGGCTCATAATTCCATTTTTTTATTAAGCCCCTTTGTATAGTGTACATACATATTCCAAAAAAATGACCTAATAATGAAATATTCTGAAAAACCCTAAAAATTGTAAAATCCATAAAATCCCAAAACAAATTAGTCATCTTGGCATATGTCCTAAATATCCTAGTCATCATATATAATGTCTTAATGATATTATCATCTTGTTATATTACCTTGTCTTATGTCCTAGTGGTCTTAATCATTATGTCATCTTTTCTTGTCCTATGTCTTAATCTTGGCATCTAAGTCCTTATCCATAACCTTATCCTAATCTAAGTCACTAGTCTACTCTAAATCCATACCCTTGTCAAAATATATAACATAAATCAAAATTCACATCATCATAAAATAACTCAGTCCTAATTATCAACTAATTAATCATCCCGTTAACTCTTATAAGGATAATAGACAAGACAATAAATGACAACACATCTCTATATAGATACTTGTGTATGTTACTTGTATAATTTATGTTGTTTGATTTTTTTGCATCTATTTATCATGTGTGTGTGTGTGTGTGTGTGTGTGTGTGTGTGTGTGTGTGTGTGTGTGTGTGTGTGTGTGTGTGTGTGTGTGCATGCATGTGTGCGCGTGCGTGTGTAGATACTTATGTATGTTACATGTATGTTTTGTGTTGTTTGACTTTTTTGCATGTCTTTTATCATTCGTATATATATATATATATATATATATATATATATATATATATATATATATATATATATATATATATATGTTATGTATGTATGTATGTATACTCATATGTTTATTTAATTATCTCTATATGTACTCTTTTATTAATATTTTAATCAGTATTGCATCATGTCACTTTTTTTAAGGGTGAAATGAATTAGGATGTTATAATTGAGCTAAAAAAGTTGTAATAATGATTTTTGGTTCCTTGCACAAAGTTCATCATTTTACTATTTTATAATCATGCACTTTGGTACAATGTTATTTTGGTTATACTTATATGATGAGGAATACTACCTAGTTCTATATTTATATCAAATTGATTAGACTATGATGATCCTATTACAACAATGATGGATTGACAATGGATTACACTCATCATTTTACCTATCCTCTCTCATGTGTCAAAATATAAAATCATCTTACTCCCATCATCAAGTCAATCATCATAGTCCGCTCATATAGTATCCAATCATTTCTTTAATCCATTTATCATCCCTTGTATATCATCTAGTTACTCATTTATCATCTCTCTATTCATCAACATCTATCGTCTCATCTCCCATCATTTCTACTAGTCCTCTATCTTCATGTCTAACATCTAAGTCACATCCTCTATCTAATAAATACCATGTCTAACAATAATTATCATCCTCTTCCACTAGTATATCTTTTCATCTATCATATAGTCCTAACTAAATTGGCCTAAGGTATTTTAAAACTATGTAGGCAATGCTCGATCATTTGGTGTGCCTAAGGTTAGTTCAGCCATTCTCTCGTCTTTCCCCACCATTCATAATCACATCTCACTTTTCCCTCATCATCCTCAAGTATTGCATTATTTATATCCTTGATCTATAATATCAATAATTAAATAATCCATCTATTGATAAATTACCATCCCACTAATCTTCCCTTTTAATCATCTACACTTGTCGATTGGGACCTATCACAACATCCATCTTTTATTCCATCAATCACCCATTATCACTGATTGTTTAGTTCATCATTTAAATTTTATAGTTTCTTCCTTTGATTGGGTCATTACCAAGACCATAATTTTATTATCATCTCTTGTTCCCTTGCATGTGTCTTTGCTAGGGGACTCATCATTATTAATCACATTATGGTTCATTGATTTGATGCATTATAGTTTGATTATTCCCAGTTGTCTTTTGGTCACTATATCATATAATTTCTTCTCTTTAATCTCCATCATCTTATCATTCACCTTTATCTTTGAGATACACCTATCGATTTATATTATCATTTTTTAAATTTTGGCCTGATGATTTCCCATATGTGTGTCCTTGTTTGGGATATGTTGATAGCTCGTGGCCTTATCTATCAATCATCTTGGTTTGAATCTCTCCCTGATATGTGTCATTTCTTGGGATATGTCTAAATCTTACAACCTTTTATCTTATCATCATCATGTTATGGTCTATTCCCTCTTGGTATGTGTCAACAACTATGACACAATAATTTCTACTCCCTATGCATAGGAATTTTCCAAGAGCATCATCATTTTTTATATCATATCTCATGTTGAGTTAATTTTATTCATCATCGATCTCACATCTAGCATCCCAAACCCTTGATTATTTTCACCTCCTTCCCATCATTTATTCTTTTTGATTGTCCATCCACCTCCTTCTTCACTACATGTCCCCTTGGGGGCATCATGTGTCTACTAAAATCATTTAATAATATTCATACATGAGTTTTATTTATTATTTTAAATACCATTACTCCTACTTGATTCAATTTCAATGCCATTTTAATTATACTTGTGTCAAATTATATTATTTATAGATGCTTTCATAATTAAAACAATACTAAATTTAGTTATTTCAAAGTCACTACTACATTGTAAAAATCATTTATATAAATCAAAATCATAAGGGGATAGAATAAATTTTAATTGAGACTAGATATTTTATCAATCCTAAACCATTAGAGTTTTCCCTTAATACTATAAATAGGCAAGGTTACTCAAAAAAAAAAGAACCAATAAAAAACCCAAGTTAGTCAGATTAGGACTTAGATCAAAATAATAAATATTAGGTGTGAAATCACATTTATAAATTACAATAGTATACATATATAATAAATTTTTAACATAAAAAATCAAACAATCAGATGGACTAACAACTAATGGCTAACTATTATGATTAAGTCAGAAACTCAATTATGGAGTGCAAAACTATGACTGTAAAATCATTATTATCAAAACAAAATCATATTTCCACTAAAATGTGAAAAATTTTAATAAATGATCCTAATTTATTCCTAACCAATCCTATAAGTTGAAAAATATTCATACTTCACACATAATGGTTACTTCAAAGAAGGGCTCCCACTGTGGTTGCCAAGAGATGATAAATTTGATCAATTGATTAAATTATGTAATTATACACTAATTTCAACTCAAATTAACAATACACTTTGAAAATTTGGAACCATTAGATTAAAATGTAATAAATTGAACATTTAAAACAACATTCTAATCTAAACCCAAATGTCCCAAATCAAGATTCAACCAAAAAGACTAAATATTATAGATTGAGGATTATTACCATAGACTCATATTATTTTAAAGTAGGAATGAATGATGATAGCTTGACAATTGATAAATTTAACAATAATATAATGTCACAAATATTTGTTATATAAGATCTAATATCATAGGTTTATCATTAAAAATACTTGACCCATTGCATGGAGGTGTCATGGTTTAAATAGGAGTGGGGGAATAAATGGGAATTATAAATTCCCAAGAAGACTCTAGAGAAGAAGGAGAAAATAGTAGAGGATTATATAATTTGATAATTATATAATCCATTAGGAGGTAAGCAAGATTAGTGGTGGTTATATGAGGTTATTAGATGTATGATTAGGGACTAGGGATGTAGGGGATCCTAGGAATAGGCTAGTGTAGGTGGGATTGGAATTTTAAATTCTAATATAATGGATAAGTGGGGTTATAATAAGATTTAAAGATAAATGACATATTATAAGAAGGATTAATTGACTTTTGGGGTAGGAATAAGGATATCATGATGATGTAATGTTAGATAAATTATTATAATGAAATTAGTAATGATGAATTAGATGAATTTAGGTGAGATTAGTCATTATTAGATGAAATTAGTGATATTAGTGTCAACTAATAATAATATTAGTGATGATAAATTAAGTGATAAAATTTAAGTGTATACATTTATTATGTTGAGAAAGATAAAAATAGGAAGTACAATTATGTTATATATTGAAATGATATTCAAAATAAGATACCTAGCTAGTTTTGATTCTAATATAGATCTAGATCTATAATAGGAAGAAAATAGACTAGATATGGATTCTGGATAAGTTGTATGATTTTATAAATTATACCTGTATATTCATAGACATTTTTTTCAACCTATGATGATGACATCGACACTTCTATCTAACTTAGAAACAAGTATCCAATATGGAATACCTATTGAAATTAGATATGACCACCTAAATGCTTTTGGTTTTTTTATCTCTTTCACTCTAGTGAATTTAGATTTAGGTCATGGACTGCCACTCCTTGTCAAATGATAGAACCTAAGTTATTCCTCTTCATAGTGTCTATGATAAAAAGGGTTAGTGTGCACATGATGTCAAGATACCCCAAAGATGCATCTGTAGATGAGTGTTGCCTAATAGATAATAATTTTAAGAGGACATTATACTTATGTATTTCTCCCCTACATTTTGGCTTGTTTGTGCATAAAGACGTAATGTAGGATAATCAATTATGTGTTGTCACTTGGATTTTCACCCTTTGAGGAGATGAAAAAACTCTCCTCATCCAAGTGGCACAATGGAAACACCTCTAAGCTTGTGGGTATCCTAAAGAATGAGGTGAATCTCTAGATAGGGATATCTCCCTTGATGTACCACTTTAGATCAAAACTTCAACTAAAATTTTGGGCTAAAAATGGAGAGAGATAAATGAAAACAAAATGTCCTAAAGGAGGTGATACACCAAATAGATTGATGACTTCCAACCATATTCATATTACATTTGAAATCAAGGGACAAACTAAACATAAACTGATCCAATATTCATCTTCTCACATCAATGTTACATTTTGAGGTTGTGGATGAATGTTCAAAGCTATTAGGACTAGATAAAAGGTCTATGAGGGTACTAATGAATAGACTAACTCACTCAATCCTTGACATTTCCTAGAAAACTTCATATGCCCTACAAGAAAAATCTTTCCAACTGTAAATATATGATATAATGAAACAAAATGCTAAGGAATCCATAGTCTTCACTTATGAAAAATCAAACATTTCAAATGAACACACAAAGAATAGTCATGGAAGAGGTAATAATTAGTAGTCTTATTGATCAAAAGGTATACATTTGAGTAGGGCTTCACCATACTCAGGTGGAGCATCCCATACAATGCCAAAATGGATAGTTCATATAGAACTTGAGAGTGAGAGAGAGAGAGAGAGTAGAGAGAAGTCCAAGGGTCACAAGGACACTTGTCAAGATGAGAAAATTAGTTACTTGTGCATGATCAGGGTTTACAAGGGTTTCTTTATAGTTTTGATTCTTAAGGTTTGTTTATAGAAACCTAAAATTAAATTTGTAAAAAAATTACACAAATGTGTCCTTCAAGAGCCCTAATAAGATCCTTGAACTCCTTTTGTCTCCATGCAAACCCTCCAAAAAGATGTGAGCATCTGAAATTAGGCTATCGAGTTTTTTTTCACCATTTCCTATAAGTTTGAGTTGCTTTTGGGCCAAAAATGGGTTCCTCATGACTTATATTTAATAAGAATAGTTTTAAAATGTATTAAATTACCTCAAAAACATTTTTTAATTCATGGGGATGTTCATCTAATACCAAAATAGTGGATGGCCCCCCATTTGACCTTAGGCATACACCTTGTTCAATAGGCTTGCCTTCAAATTTTGATGTGTAGGCCATATAACTAAGATTCCTTTCATTAAAAAATATCAAACACCTATATTATGATCTCACAATCATATCCAAATGTCTTATAATTCTCCTCCAATTTTGAAAGTGAAAGTGATCTTCCATTTTGTCTTTAGGCCTAAAAATGCATATCATGCATGACTACAACCCTTGTAATCTATAGAATTATATTGGGTTCCATTCATATTTTATTGTTTTTACATGTTTACCTAGATATATTACAACTCCATACACCTTCTATAAATATTTAGATAGGTCCCAACTCATCCTTTTATCACCTTCTTTAAGACTGCCATGGTTTATTCATAGGGAAAATACCCTCTATATGAGATAAATAGGGGTTACTTACCCTATATTATCAGACCATATAACCATTAGATAATATTATGTAAGTGTTAAATACCTTCTCTAAAAGTTTATAGCTCTTGGTCATATGATCAGACCTTCTAAAATCACTAAAACTAGGACATACTACTAAAGAAAGGACTATGTGTAGGATCTTCCCCAATGGATAGTGTTATGCATGATTGAGGGATCATTTATGCATTTTTATTAATTTATTAGGTTGTTTTCAAGGTATAAAAATCATCTTGGATGTTTTTTAGACTTACTTTTTATTCAACTCACCACATCCCCTTAATACTCCTTACTCTGTCAAACTGAGTTTCCACCCATGACTGTATTTTTTGCTTTTGACTAAGAAAACCTATTTTATAAGGTAAAATTGTAGGTATGTTTCCATCAATTGGGTCTAAGGAAAATTATAAAACCTCCCTATAGTCCCTTAGGATCACTTGGAATGGATTGGACTCCTTTGTTCACTTATTCACTTAAACGTTCACCTTGAAGGGTTAGCATGATTGTGGTAGCCTATTAGGGGCTTGAGGAAATTTGTCTTGAAATCCATAATATTTGAACATATCAAAATTTTTTAACCTTAAAAAAGTATTTCAATCTTTCCTTTAGACACTACACATACTCTATTCATTCATACTTTGCCAAGTGATCCCTAGACAACTCTGAGTTGCAGGTTATAGGGAAACATTTCCCAGTGTATGGACTGGGTCATCTATGAAGTTTAAGTTGAGGAACCTAGTTCACATTTGGTGTTATCTTGGAGTGTGTGAAAATTTTCAAATGTTTCATGGAACATTTCAAAACTAAAGGAAATCCTCTTTGAATCTTTCTAGCACATACATCCCTCAATCCTTAATCAACACTAAGCACTCAATTACATGTGCTCAAAGCCTTGAGAAGTATAGATAGGATTTTTTCACACATGATAGGGTCCATTAAAAATTATCCAAGTATTATGGATTTATTTAAAATCGATTCATCTTGCTAGGCTTTTACTACCCTTCACACACCTTGAGTTGTCAAATTGTGCTTTATCATTCTAATTATGTCTCTTTAAGGTATTTCCCTGTGGGTTCTTATGAGATTGAAATTGGCTTGGTCATGGTGTATAAGGACCTCCCATGAAATTTTATGATCATACAAGTATGTGATTGAACTTTAAATTAAATTTTAAAGTTTTAAAACACCATTTTAGCATCAAATCTAGTGTCACTAGCCTAACTAAGATACCCTTTCCCTTAAGGTCTTGAGTGGAGGTGTCTCTTATATGTTTTAGGTTGAGATCAATGCCTAAGGGCCCCTTTATCTACCTTCATGATCATCTAACATTTATTTACTAATTGGTTCACCTTGAATGACCTTAAATCATAATGTAGCTATATTTATCATCTCACTACCTATTGACTGGCTATAGGTGTGCATTTAGGCCATCTATACAGACTAGAAGGTAGACCTAAGAAATTGAAAAACAAAGCATCATCCCTCTTTATGATATTTTAGACCATATATGTCCTTAAACCATTTGGAACCACTTCACCCTAGATGGCATGGTTTAAGTTTTCAACTTTAGGTTTTAAAGTCCCTTTTTTTAGCTCCAACTGTATGTTTCACTACCTACTCTTAGTACTTTTGTGGGCATATTTAGGCTATCAAAATTTTATCCTCCACTAACCTCTTACTTTACATATTTAAAATAGTCCATGTCCTATGTGAGAGCTACAAGGTTCAATTTCTTAGATGAATTCAAGATCATTTCAACCATGAAACATGTTATTCACAAAATCTCTACTAACCTCAGTTTTCTCTTTTTAGGGATTTAGTCTCAAAACTCAATCATTTGCCATTGGAGGTGGTTTTCAACCTTGTTTATCCATTCATACCTTCTAACAATTTCTCTATGACTTTTTCACCATCTTAAAATTTCAAGGAAGGTGTCAACACATGTTTCAACCTCTCTATATGGCTTTTAATCTCTATGCTTAGGTCACCTGTAAGTGCAGATTTTGAATATGTAGGCAGTGAAGAGAAGTTTAGGTAATGTGTGAGGTTTAGGCCTCATGGGGCAGACTTAGACTCTTTACCAATCCTCAAAAGTCTAATTTTTATCATGGAGTTATTAAAACCAGTTTCTAAAATCCATATTCAATGTGATATTCCCTTACAAGGATGTTTGCAATGTATTTTCATGGCTGCCTAATTGTGTTTTTTTTTTGCATATGACTGTGATTCCATGGAGAGCTACCTTAGGAAATGCGATTATGAGATTAAGGTGATAAAAATAAGATGGAAACATGTAAACCCAAACACATTCACCCTCTAATAATAACACCAAAACAAGAAAAACCTTGAAATGGTGAAGAAACTACCTATTGTACAAAAAAGTGCTCCCTCTTGTAATTCAAGATGATTAGCATATAAATACCTCCTTAAAATTGAAAAAAATAATGGTAATCATCTGATGATGAGATCAAAATCATGTTGCATCAAAATCAACAATTGGTTTGTATAGAATTTCTCAAACCAAGGCAAAACTGATAGGGTGCACAAATAAGTAGGAAAAAATATATAGTCAACTTCACGAGGATAGTTCATGAATCATAAGAAACTATTATTAGAAATAATTACATATAAATTAATTTATTTTAGTTTAATACAACCTCCCCAAGGTGTTTTAGTTGAAACTTCCTGAGTTGTTTGTACCAAGCTAAAACCTGAAGGTCACTTTTGTTTGCCAAGAAGGGTGAAAAGGGATTAGAATGGTTTTGAGCAATAAATGGCACTTATATATCATTTTAAAAATGTAACTAAGCATGTTGAAGTTTAAGAGGCATTGTTTAATCCTTTTTCATATGGCATACTTCCCAAGGAGCCATATAATTACCAAACTTCTTCTTTTCTCAAGAAAATTACCCTTTTTTTGAGGAACCTACCACTTTTTAGTTGGTTTCAATTACTTAGGACTTAATTTAACACATGTGGAATGAAATAACATTTTATAACCTTCACACTTCCAAATAAATCTATAAAAGTAGTTAGGAAGTGTTTTACATAATATAGAGGGCCTAGTCATCAGAATAACATATGTTCAGACTAATAGATAATAAATAGGCATAAGAGATAGTGGATACGAGCCCTTAAATAGTAAAAATGTCTTATAAATAAAGGGTAAAACCATGATAATTAATTTCCAAGTATATAAGACTAAGGTTATATATAATTTAGATTTAGTGTCTACATATGCCCTCCCTCCTTCCCTCCTCTCCCTCTAATCTAGTAAGTAAATTGTTGGTTTAAAGGAAAGGAATGCATACTTGGGTGTGTATAGTACACCTTTTCTTCATGTAAGTCCCACTTAACTGATTTTATGGTGAATGACCCACAACCAATGGCATGTTATAATATATATTCAATGCATATAATCTAAAATTAAAAGCATTTAAATGATTGAAATAGAAAGAGCAAGGTTTAGGAGTACACCTATGTATAAATGTCACCACCTTACCTTTTGGAAACTTTATTTGAAAATATGTAACATTATCAACCATTTAAACTAATATTAGGACAAACATAAATCTATAAGTGCATTTATATAGAGAGTTTAATGTAAAAACATGCCCTTAACTTTGGAGAAAATGTGAGTTTCCACCTGGTAGTTGAGATTAGCTCAACCGTGCAACCCAATCATACTTGTAACCTAGTGGGCATGAGTTGATCAAGTCAACCCACACTATAAATCTAGTGAGGTTAGATGATGTAATCAAGTCCAATATATAAACCTATAAATATTGAGTTATTTAATTACCTCAACCATACCAAAAGTGAATCAACTACTCTAGTAGATTGGCTCAATAATAATCCATAATTATCCAACTTAGTGAGGTAAAGTCCATAGAAGTATTTTGAAATATGAAAATAATTTTGATTTTATAATTTAGGTGCTCTTTCAATAGCATATACACCTCTCTCTCTCTCTCTCTCTCTCTCTCTCTCTCTCTCTCTCTCTCTCTCTCTCTCTCTCTCTCTCTCTCTCTCTCTCTCTCTCTCTCTCTCTCTCTCTCACACACACACACACACACACACACACACACACACACACACACACACACATAATGATGAAAACTAGGTATAATAATGGTACCAATGTATAAAATTATTCTATAAAATATATTTGAATCATATAATTATGAAATTATGCCAATTTATAATTGTTTAAGTGTGGATAACATGTTTCCAAATATTACCCACTCTATAATCTAAAACTAAAACTGGTGTAATTGTGGATAAAACATTTCTAAAAAATGCACCCACTGTAATATGAATCTATGAAGAAAGGGGAAGCCATGCCCCTATGGCATGCCCCCAATAATATGCCTCCCCGCTTTTGAGGTGAGGATAAGTAGTAACTAGTAGTTACCTTACCTTAAAAGGATAAGATAACCATATAATTTGGGAATGAACCATGTATCATATAGAAGGAACATTTCCATGTAGATATATCATTGAAAAACATAAAATGTGATCACATCAAGTCCTAAGATGTATGATATAGATCATGGAAACATATAGATAGTAATAGTACAAGCACATCAAGTAATCAAACACACACACAAGAAAACTTAAAAGTAAATCAAAATATAATGGTCCAAAAAAACTGCAAATAAGGGGCATGTTCAAATTCCACACAATCAAAGGGACATGACTTAGTCAAATGTCCACCAAAATTAATAATGACATATTCAAATATCAAAGAGGTAAACATAGGCATGATGGAAATAATAAATGGAGCACATTCAAATTATTGAACAAAAAAATAAAGACACTTAAGGATGTCCATAAAGGAAAAGTATAAGCAAACAACATAAACATATCATATTAGTTCCTTGATATATGTGTTGGCCAAAAAATTTAAGTACATAACAAATCAAGTACACTTGAAATATATAATAATGGTTTAAGGCATGTGTAAGTATAGAAACTCAAACATGATAATGGAAAATTATCATAGAATGATATCATCTAGACACACTTTAGGTAATGATCCAGGCAATAATTTAGGCAATGGTCCTACCCCAATTGGTGGTAGAACTTTTGGGAGCCATAACATTTGCACCATATCTCTGTTTGACTCCCCGTTTGAACTATTGGAAATATATTAATGAGGGGAACACAAAAATACATGGAAATATCAGTGGGTTTTGACCCCTAAAAAATAAATGGAAGTTCTCCAAATTTCTATTTTAGTAGTGCAATCTAAAAATAGTAAGTTTTTAAAAATAGTAATTTCTCAAATTCTGTAATGTTTTAAATCATGGAAGTCAAACCAGTTCATCTCCCTCAAGATTTGTGACCTTCCACATCCTCCTCCTACCTATAAAGTATGTATAAAAATAGATGTATCCCAAAAAGGCAATTAGACATCTCTTCCCAGAGATAGGCTTATGTTGTATCTACAATTTTAAGCAATAAAACATCTCTTCTCAGAGATAACATTATTATTTGGGTGTTTATTGAAATATTCTTCAACCAAGACTTTTGAGTTTTGGATCATGATATTACCTAGGTGTATCATGATCAAAGAAGCAAATGCCCCTAATTTCAAAATGATGTGAGCATAGGGAAGGACCAACATCTAAAAGTGCATAGATAATGTGTCTGGGTATGCTTGTATCAAACTAAAAATATGAGTAAAACATGTGTATATATAAATAAATTATATTATATCCACTGACATGTAACTAAAAACATTGATTCCAAGGAGCTAATAAAACATGTAAAAACTACAAATATTTTTTGATTTTGGATTTTTTTAAATTTTTGGTATTTTTAGAATATTTGAGATATTTATGTCCCCAAGTGAGAGGTATCAAGTGTAGAGTCACCACTATTAAACATGCAGTGCATCCTATTATTTAGGGCCAAACAATGGTTTGTCCTACATTCTATGATATTAACAATAATATTGTGTTCTATTGAGATGTTGTAAATATGATAATGTGACCGATTTGTGTTGAACTAGTAACCTTAGAATTTCAATTTGACTTCTATTAACTTTGTGTAAACTAGTTATTATAAATGCATTTTATTTAAATACTTATTTTTAAAATGATCTATTGTTAGTAGATGTAAAGGCATTAGTATCACATTTTCAGTTTTGTATATGAAAAAGGAGATTTTGTAGTGATATGTGTTTTAAATCCAAATGTTGGTTTAGTTTTTGTAATGTTTCTATCATTTTAATTATATTGATAACTTGATTTTTTAGGGCTTCATAATCACAAACCCTAGGTGCTTCTGATTGAATATGCATACATATATTATCTAAGGATTTATGAAGAGTTTATTTTTCACCTTCTCTTGGCACTATATAATGGGATGCTTTACCCCTTCTAGAAGTGATAACATGGACCTATTTAGAAAGATGGTAGCTATCCCCTTCCACAAGGTTAGAACAAGGATGGTTAGCACATGACACTAGCATCAACATAGGTGTCTTTCTAGGACACATGTGTTTAATAAGTTGGAAAACACATACAAGTATAAAAATTTGAGAGGATGATAATAAGTTGATTTATAGCATTTTTCATAGTATAGAAGGCCTGGTAATTAGAATAATATATGGTCAAACTACGAGATAAAAAATAGGCACAAGAGATAATGGATGTGAACCTTTCAATAACAATAAAGTATTAGAACTGAAGGGTACAACCATAAGAATTAATCTCCAAATATACAATACTAAGGTTCTATATAATTCATATTTAGTGTCTGCATAATGTCAATCAATATACAAGAATAGCCAAATAGCCTGGTGTGATAGGTCCTCCCCCATGTAAATAGTGAAGGGGGAAAACTTAGGTGAAGATAGTATGCTAGCACCACCACATCCATCCTCATACACAGTGGAAAATGGGTGGTTTCATGCCAAATACAATGCAGATAAGTTTTTAGAAGAGAATTTAAAACCTAAACTTCATGTAAGCAAACAAAATATAGAGAACCTATTTGTTGACAAGAAACACACATAATGTAATTTCAAGAGGCCTTTGTAAGACCTTATACATTCTAAGATAATAATTTCAATGGGATATATTTTCCATGTGTAACTCCCCCTATCCATCCTCAAAATATGCAAACATTAAAAAAATATTATGTTGGTTTGAGCGATAAAAACCTTCTAGCATGATGGAGCAGTGATTAGTCCCATGCTTGCCTTAGGGTGACTAGGAGTAGATGATAAGGTCTAGGAAAAGGGATAATGATGATGGTCAAGATCAAGTAGTGATTGAATAATGGATTATGGTTGACCTAAGGGTTATATTCAATTGGGGGGATAATATTTTGTTTTTTTAGTTCAAGGGATGCAAATAATACAAGCCTTCACAACACACAAAAAAACAAGCAAGTCACAAACCTAGAATTAGTGACTGACTTAGGAGTATAACCTGATGACTGCACCATCTAATGGCTTTATGGGTGAGGTTGTAGGATGGTGAACCACTATAGAATCTAATAACCCCTTTCAACCCTATTTTCACATAAAAATCACATTGAATGTTGATATTGACTCTGATAGTAAGTTGCATGTTACATCCGAAGGTCCTATTCTAGGTTATATAAGATTTCTAAGGGCATCCTTGATATACGCTAGGTATGGCAGGGATTACTCTATATAGGGTTTTATTTGATGTGTGGGTTAGAGAATTAAGTCCTCCCCTTATGGGACCCTATATGTGGTCTCTCACTTGGCTTAACTATATCTACCCTTGATTTTTATACTCTGATGGAACACAAAGTGTGGTTGAATACATAGTGATGAAATTTATGTCATCAACCCCTAAGAATATGGCAAGTGTGTGGTGATCAAATCCATGTCATGATGTACCCTATAAAATAAAATTGGAAGGGTTTATTAGGGGTTTTTGATCCTCTAAGAATTTCTTCAAGGATGTAAGGAGGAGAGCATACACCACTATATCCCTTAGTTGACATAGTGGCAAACAAGGGAAATAAAATATTAAATGATTCAAAATATAAGTCTTAAACCAATGTTATTGACCAACATCCTAAATTAAATAGGTTATAGGTCTGAATTATGGTTTTCAATAGTTTGTCCTACAATAAAGACTATTAGTAGTATTTATAAATAATTTGTCTTATGTCAATGATATTCAAAACTACATGCAAAGACACAAAACTGTAGATAGCAAGTCAAAATCGTAGATAAAAAATAAGTGATATTGAAAATAGTTATTAAAATTCTATGGTTATTCCACGGTTAACCTATTCAATTTTACTAATAGCTTTTGAAAAATCACATTTACTAAACAAAATCATATAAACAAACAAGCGATATTACAAGAAACAAAATATTCAAAAGTAAAATAGTACTACCAAGTTTACAATGACCAAGATAGATAGACCAATGTAATTGTAAATAAATTATAACAAATTCTATCAAGTATGATTACTTTCAAAATTCTAATTATAGATGATTCAAATTCACAATTAACAATTCAAAATCGCTACTAGGAGTCAAAATTGCAATTAACTACAAGAGATTATGCATTTTATATAAAAACTAAAATATGTACAAATTTAAAAGGGTTAAAAATGACTTATAAGAACCAATTAATTATACTTGTGTCAAATTAAATTATTTACAAATGTTTTCATAATAAAAATAGGATTTGATTTAGTTATTTCAAAATCTCAAATATAAATCAAGATCATAAGGGGATAAAAGCAATTTTGATTTATACTAAAGACTTTATCAGTCCTAAATTACTAGAGTTTTCCCTTACTCCTATAAACACACAAGGTTAATTATAAAGCAAAGAACCAATAAAAAATCCTTGGTTTAGTCAAATTAGGATTAATTTATAACTTAGATCAAAATTGCAACTATCAGACATGAAACTACATATGGAAATCAAAACCACACCCACACACACACATAAATAAATGATTTAAAAAAAAACAAAAAACTAGTCAAACGAACTAGCTAATAATAGATCAATGTTATAGTTAAGTCAAAAATGCAATTATGGAGAGTAAAACGTGACTGTAAAATTGTTATTATCAAAACAAATTTGCCTTTCCACTGGAACATGACAATTTTGAAAAATTGAGCCCAATTTCTTCCTAACCAATCCTGTGAGTTGAAAATTCTTCACACTTCACACACAATGCTTAGTTCAAAGGAGGGATCCCACTATGGTCACCAAATTTGAGATGATAAATTTGAACAATTGATTAAATCATGTAATTATGCACTAAAATCAACTCAAATTACCAATCCACTTGAAAATTGGAAACCATTAGATCAAAATGCAATAAAATTAACAATTAAAACAACATTCTAATTTAAATTCAAATGTTCGCAATCAAGATTCAATCAAAAAGATAAACATTATTTATGAAGGATTATTACCATAGATTTAGATTATTTTACATCAAGAATGGTTTGATGATAGCTTGACAATTGAGCAATTTGATAACAAGATAGTGTTGCAAAGATTTGTTATAAAAGCTCTAATAACATAGGTTTAACATTGAAAATACTTGAACCATTGCATGGAGGTGTCATGGTTTAAATAGATGGAGTGGGTGGAATAAATGGGAATTAAAAATTTTCAAGAAGCCTCTAGATTTAAAGGTTTTTAAAGGAGGGAATAGGGGATGATTCTACAATTAGACAATTCTAGAATATATTAGGAGATCAGCCATATTATTAGGTGATTAGATGTGTGATTAGGGACTATGGATGTAGGAGAGCCAAAGAATAGGCCAAGGTAGGTGGGATTGAAATTTTAAATTCCAATATAATGGACAACTAGGGTTAGAGTAAGATTAGAAGATAAATGACATATTAGAAGAAGTATTAATTTATTATCAGGTAGGAATAAGGTTAGCATGATGAAGGAATGTTAGAGAAATGATTATAGGGATATTAGTAATGATGAGTTAGCTTAATTTAGGTCAGATTAGTGATTATTAGATGAAATTAATGATGTTAGTATCGACTAATAATAATATTAGTGATGATAAACAAGGTGAGAAAATTTAAGTGCATATATTTTTTCCCTCTTTAAAAGGGTATGGCGACTGAATGAAGTAGGAGTAATGGTATTTCAAATAAGAAAGACACTCATGGATGACTATTAATAAATGATGTTAGTAGACATAATAAATTCAATATATGTTTATCTAGGTTTTGTGATTAATTAGCCTGTTATAGATCTATTTAACACCTTTGTGCTTTTTCATTTCTATATTTTTAACCTGAGCCCTAAATTCCAAAAAAACTATGGTTAAACACATTCATTAGGCATCCTTAATATTTATGTGCCTAATGATGGTATTGAAAGATCTATACTTTATTGATCCTTAGATGATAACCTCCCTACTACCATGCAACTAGTGTTCAATGATTTTAATATGATTTAGCACTCCAAGGTTGAATTTTGTGCCTTACATATGAGTTGGTGTTTCAAATAACATGAAGCATGGTATTATTTCAAGAATAAATGGGAATGTTTTGACCCACACCTCTAACGTTACTAATTTAATACCACATCTTGGTTTATATAGTTTAACTATTGTGTTAGGGATTATTGCATGCTAAAAAAACTAGACTATTTTATGATGTCAGAATAAAATATTTTCTCCTTTTACAACATTAATGGCTATCCTAACATTTTCAACTCAAACTTGGTGCTCTTAGATAATAATCCCATATCATGTAAAATTTAATGGGTCACAAGGTTGTGCAAGGTGTCATGTACTAAATTTATCCTCAATACTTCTCTCTTAGGACATGTTGGCACCATCTATTTGATTTACTGATTTTTGATCTTGTCCCCCAATCCTCCTTATATTACCAACTGGATTGAGGCCATTTTGCACACCACCACCTTCCTCCTCCATTATGGGAAGCAAGTTGCACATGTTAGGAAGCACTGCGAGGAGGTTAGCTCAAGGAATTATAGAGGGTCTCCTACCTTATTGAGAATAATCATTTTGATACTCATTTACATAATCTTACTGCCTACCACAAACACCACATTAAGGTGGCAGATATCCATGTTGCCAAATGGGAATAATTATATTCTCAACTACATTAGTTCAAGGTTAGAGATAAATCCTCAAAAGACTTCTTGAAGTCCCTCAGGGCCAAGTAGGCTAATGATCAGATCAAGGCCATCAAGTTGTCCCAAACTAGGTTCACCTTCCTTCTAGACATCTCCTTAGCCTTCATGAATCACTACCAGCTAATGTTCAAATCCTTGGAAGTCATGGAAGAAAACTCTCAAAGTTTTTAAGGATGTCTTGACGTGGTTCCTCAAAAACTTAAAGTGTCTAACTAATGGATTTTTGTATCTCCTTGACCATCCAGGAACTCACCAAGGCCCTCTAATGCATGATAAATGATAAGGCCTCGAGCCTAGATAGTTTCCCATGTGAATTTTATAAGGCTACATGGGAGTTTGTTCAACCAAACTTGATTTAGGTCTATAAAAAATCCTTGAAAAATCACTATTTGGGATCTTTAATTAATCAAGGCAATATTAATTTTATACCCAAAATGAGTGATCTAGAGCGCATTACTAGTTGGTGGCCCATCACCTTGTTGAATGTCTCCTACAAAATTATCACTAAAGCTCTTTCCAATCAGCTCCATTTTATTATTCTTATAATTTTTAGACCTGAATAAACCATTAAATGGATATGGTTTTGATCTGAGCAGAGTTTACATGTCATAAATAGAAAATACTTAGAAATATTTTCATATCATAAACACACTATTATTATTTATGATTTTGTGTTACATATGAAAATCACATGGGAGTACATATAGGAAAATTCCTTCCTATATTTGGGGAGATTAAATCTCCTCCAAAATCTCTCAATCTCCCCAAATGACTCAAACTAACAAAATCCTAACAACACACTAAAATACGAAAATATTTTGAATCACAATATATTTAGCTAACTAAAATATAGATTATTAATGTAATATTATTAACAAAAATATTTACATTGATATTAATAATGTGAACACAAAACTATACCTCAACATTCACCCCTTGTGAACATTATTAATCATATCTACACCCCTTTAATGTGAACATGGGGAAAATAACTCTCCCATATCTACACCTATACTCATGACTTGGTGATTTTCAGAGGATAATCACTAACCTAACATGATGGTTTTAAAAATGGTTGACCAATAAACAAAATAGTGGTTTTAAAAATAGCTAACCAACAACCACAAACAATATCTGATAGTTTTACAAATGGTTAACCAACAACCAAAACAATGGTTTTATAAGTGGCTACATAGAAACCACAAAACAATGGTTTTATAAGTGGCTTACCATAAACCATGTCATGATGTGTAGTATAAATTTTAGCTCTCATCATTCTCACATTTCATAAAGGCTGCATAGGAATATATAGTTTATGAAAAATGTGAGAAGTCATACAATATTTGTTCTTATTCACACCCCACCATGATAAAAATAAACACACCACACAACTGAAAGAAAAATGCCAATAAATCAAAAAGTGCACCTGTCACTAGTGGCTAACAAGAGGCGTAGAAATCTTCTATCCTCTAGTATCTAAAACTACTTAATCAGAATATAAAATCTTCAGAAGCATAACCATTGCTCTTATTTGGTTCATTCTTAGTATCTTATTCTTCTTCAGTGATGATATTGGATTCATTTGTTTTAAGTTTTCCATTGAGTAAGTCTTTAGCTCAAACTATAAAATAGGACTCAATGATAAAAATGAAAAAGTCTTTTAACGTAAAATTATCTTTTAGATTTTTGACAATAATTTTACTTATGACTTTCACTTAGAAATTTGAAAAAAAGGTCTTTACAATGAATTTCCCTATTACATAACAATGCCAAACAAACAAACCTTTGTATTATGGCATTAACATATACCCTAAAATTATTTAAACATACCATTACTAAAAATAATTCCTAAATCACCTATTATATACATTTAACAACTTAAAATATATATACATGATCCAATACCTATATGGTAAATAACATAACACATAAGCTTTTAAAAATATAACAAAAACCAAAAAATAATATAATCCTTAGTTATGATCAAATTCATGGCCCGAGCATGGTAAAAATTAATTTTGGGCTTTGAATGCATCTGCACAGTACACATCAATTCTTAAGTCCAGATGGATCTGTATGGAACATGTACAGGTCTATATAAGCAGATAAGAACAATCTCATGAAACGGTGATAGAGATGTCATATGGGTATAAAAACTTGGAGTTGGATTTTCTTGAATATTATTTCTCACACATTGTTCTTTAGTTGATAGTAGAATCTTTTTGGTGCTGGAAATGCCAAACTACATACTATTGGAAGATTACCATAATAGCAAAGCACCACGCCATGAGACCAGTCAATTTTATAGATTTGTGCATGGTGTACAAGTTGAAAAATACAAGTTGTTGATAGAATAGTCACCATGTCATATAATAGTATTATTATCTATTCTTTTTCAAGATCGAGCATCAAATATAAGGCTCTATATGACATCTATCATTGTAGTTAAAATATGAATTGCATTATTTGTATACCTTGCTCTGATACCAGATAATGGATTTGGTTTCAATTTGAGCAGAGTTTACATCCCATAAATAGAATATAATCAAAAATATTATTAGAACATAAACACACTATTATTCTTTTTTCTTCTAGGTTACATATGAGAATCATATGGGAGTACATATAGGAAATGTCTTTCCTATATTTGGGGAGAGTAAATATCCTCCAAAATCTCTCAATCTCCCTAAATGACTCAAACTAACAAACTCCTAAAAACACACTAAAATACGAATATATTATGACTCACAATATATTTGGCTAACTAAAATATAGACTATTAATGTAATACTATTAACAACAATATTTATGTCGATATTAATAATGTGAACACAAAACTATACCTCAACACCATTTTCATTAGAGGGATCTATATTGTTGATAATCTCATTTCCATTTGAGAGGGCATGGAATGGGCTAGAGTTTATTTTCAACGAACCTTTTCCTCAAGCTTGAATTTGAAAAAATGTATAATAAAATTGAATGTCCATTCATCCTTGAAATGTTAAAGGCTATGGGTTTTAGTCAGTATTTTATTTCAGCAGTCCAAACATTACTTCATATGCTTCAGTCTACCTAACCATTAATGGGTTTAAGTTTGATAGTATTTTCCAATAGTGCTCCATCAAGTAAGGTTTATGTCTTTATCTAGTGATATATGTTCTTTCCACATAAGCTTTAGGATATATTCATACCTCTAATGCTAAGAGGGGCTTGGTCTGAGGTATAATTTTATCTAACTTCTCTTCCCATCTCATCAATGTGTATTTTATGGATGACATTTTCCTCATTCTAGAAGAACAAGAGTGAACATTCCTAGAAGCTATGAAGTGTCTTATTATTTTTTGTTTGGCTTTTGTATTTAGTTTGTAATTGGTCAAGACTCATTGTTTCATACAAAGTATGATGCCTATGCCTGATTAGCTTCTCTAATTTAATTGGAAGTGAATTGCATTTGGAGAATAGTTCAAATTTATTGGCATTCCTTTTCCCTTTGATTTCTCTTTGACTAAGCTATGGTAATATGTCATCAATAGAGTGGAGAAGAAATTTGAATATTGGATTACCAAGTCATTATCCTTAACAAGGAAATTCTAAAGTTTCACCAAGATTTTGGTTACCACCCATTTCTCTTATTCCTCCTATTAAGCTCCTTCAAAGGCATCTTATGACATCTTAGCTAAAATTTTCAAGGATTTTCTTTGGTCTAATTATAAACATACCAAGGTATTCCATCGAGTGGCATGGGATATTTTTTACCTTCCTCGGGATAAAGAAGGCATGGGAATTATTGAACTTTATAGATAGAGTGCAATGTTATGTGCCAAATGGGTTGTTCACACCATTGAAAGTAATAAGGCCTAGAAAATATTGTTAAGGCAATGCATATCCTCTAGGGTGCCTTAGGGAAAACCTAATTGGAAGAATATAAGCTTCTACGCCCTTCTCACCACTATGGCTCCTATCAAAATTGAAGTCTTTTTTGTTACCAAAAGTATATGGAAATATTTTGAAGCTATCAAGCCACACATGAAATGGATTGGGGATGGTTTTCACATAGATCTCTCTTTCAATGATCACAATGTCTAGAGGTATCCTATTATGACAATATCTAATGTTTTATTGGCTGAATGGATAGGAATTAAAGTCTTGATACTCTTTGGGAAAGGTATTCTTACCATTCAAGATTTGGTTGCTACTAGGGACTAGATTTCTTGCCCTGGTTTGAAAATTAAATTTCAATTAAACAATGTTGACTTAGCTTCTGTCATACACATACAAGAGGTTATTCCCGATGTTATGTTTAAAAACATTGACTTATAACTGTCGTGGGCTTTGTGGAAGGATTAGTGATGGATTTGTAACAGTGATTTAAAAAATTATTCTCTTGGATTTTTGTATCAATTCATGAGCCCTTTCTCCCTTGTTATTTGCAAGCTTAATAGGCACTAGGGGATTAAATCCTCTTGGATGAAACTTGGAATGCCAAGGTGTAAACTAAACTCTCCCACTTCATGTGGTGCCTAGTCTATTGAGGTTTCCTTCTCTGGGAGAGGCTCTTTCACATGAGCATTACTCCACCCATGTGTCTTGCCTGCCAATGGCCTGTGTCATTCAAGCACCTCTTTTGGTTCTATCCTCAGACCCAATCTAATTAGAATTGGACTCATAGCCTATTCCAACCTTATCACCCTGAGCCTTTTTCTTGGTGGCTTGATCTTCTTAGGGACCTGGCCAACTGGCTAGCTTCTATTGCTTTTATGTGGGAATTTTTAGAGCCATGGTTCTTTTCCAGTATAGAAAGTCAAAAATAATGTTATATTCAAAAATGATGAATGTTCTTATCATTTTTATTTTAGTGACAAGGTCTATGTTATTTTATCAACCTACATATAGATTCAAGCCTAAATAGACAAAATTGTGATGGAAGTTTACCAACTCTAAGAGTTATTAGACCACTAAGATAGTGCCCCCTGCACTGTGAGTCGAGTGTCACTAGATGGGTCACCCCTAGGACTGCCACCATCACCTCCTAAGAGGTGAAAAATCTAGTCATATAATCATGGCCATTTATCCCCTCACTTTCATATGGGGGGGCTCATTACCGTCACGTGGTAAAATTGACACAACTCAATCTTGCATAGCCTCCCATACTAGTAATGTTAAATAGGTATAGCCTATTGATTTTTGGACTATTGATATGACTTTGGACTCCTTATATGGTTGGGTGGCAATGGATACTCCTCCTGTAGAACCTTCTGCTTGGGTGTCTCTATCACCCAAGGATGATCCTTGGCCTGCTTCCTCAGGTTTTATAGCTTGTACTTAAGTTTTGTGTTGTAGTTTAGTTTTGAGTGTCATATATTGTTTGATGTTTTTGGTTTCTTACATTTTATTTATATTGAGCCAAGTTTTTTCTTCCAACAAAAAAATTAAATTGTGAATACCAACTTCTTCTTCTTCTTCTTCTTCTTCTTCTTCTTCTTCTTCTTCTTCTTCTTCTTCTTCTTATTATTATTATTATTATTATTATTATTATTATTATTATTATTATTATTATTATTATTATTATTATTATTATTATTATTATTATTATTATTAATAATAATAATAATAATAATAATAATAATAATGTTCCAGTAGTAAAATAGGAATTTTGGGATGAATACATCTTGTCTCTTTAGAATAAGTGACTAGCTATTAAGATTAACATACTACTCCGAAAGGCATTTGGATTGACTCATTAATCTATAGTGTATAAGGATGAGTGTTTGCATACGTGCCTTGAGTATGAAGAATGTGTAATCTAAAACAAGGGACTTGTGTACATACAAAACAACTTGTTAGTTCAAAATTGTTAAGAATGAGAATGATCCAATGTGTATGTGCATGTATGAATTATATATGTGATGCCAAGTATGTAGCATTTGTATGGAACCAAGTGTTAGAAGATATTTTGACTCGAGTCGAGAGAAAAAAATAATGAGTTCCAAATATATACATTTGAAAGGAGAAAATATTGACATTTGAAAGAAGAAAAAATGAGGTGAAAATATAATCACCATCATTCTCAAAATGCCTACAAAAACATGGCTTATCGATTTAAATGACTAGAAATGGAGAATAACCCTTCCCCACACTCCCCCACAAAAAACTAAAAACTAAAACTAAAAGTTAAATAAATAAATAACACAAATTTGACCACAACATTAACCCATCCAAGTCAAGAGGCTATAAACCAATACAACCACTAATTTGAGTTCATTTTCAATTTTGAAGTGAATAAACCATATGAGAAAGGTTATGTTGTAGTGTAACCACATGCAATGGAGAGAACATAATAGGGTTAATGCTCTCCGGTATTTGTATCTATTAAATGTTTGAGCTTTCATAAATTTTTGATCTTAGGTTGATTAGGTATAATATATAAAAATGTAAGATTTGAAATTAGTTATGATAATTTTAAATAAGGGTTGTGTAGTGGTTAGTCTTTATTTATATTGTATTGATTAAAGATTAAGATAGAGATTACATATTAATAAAGTGGTATTCTTATTGTTAATTTATAATAAATATATATTGATAGAAAAGTGTGTACAAAATTTTACTTATATATATAATTCGAAAAAATATTTTAATATATATAAAATTTAATAAACAATATTTTATTAAAAAAATATAATAATGAGAATGAATTTTTGTTATATTTATTTGTCAGTGTTTATTTAAAAACATAAAAAATGAAAAATAAAAAAGATTGTCTTTTATAAATAGTTAAATAGAAAAGTTTTATATATATATATATATATATATATATATATATATATATATATATATATATATATATATATATATATATATATATATATATATATATATATATATATATATATATAAACATAATTTTGTAAAAATTTATAATAATTAAAATGATTTTTTGTTTTATATTTGTTTGTTAATGTTTATTTGATAACATAAAAATATTGTATTCTTTAAATAGTTAAGTAGAAAAATAAAAAGTAAGAAAATATTATTTGTAGTAAAAATGAAAAAATATTATTATTTTGTATAAATTAATATATATATATATATATATATATATATATATATATATATATATATATATTGGGTCATGAATCTTATATTAGAATATTTTATTTTTTAATATTATTCTAAGGTATGGGAAGTTAACATGACATTCTTTTTAGAAAATATGTATATAATAAATATAATGATTATTTTATTTTTTTTCAAATTTCAAATGATGTAGTCAAGTAGAACACAACTATTATTAGATGTGAAAAGTTGACATCAATATATATATATGTGTGTGTGTGTGTGTGTGTGTGTGTGTGTGTGTGTGTGTGTGTGTGTGTATATATGTATATATGTATATATATGTATATATATATATATATATATATGTATATATATATATATTAAATTTTAGAAAAAAAAATGATTCAATCAGAAATAAATAAATGGAATATTCTCTATAATTATGTTATGGAATATTCTAAAATTTTATATTAAATATTTCAGATAATATATTGATTGAAGTGTTTTGATTGGTTAAAGGGAAAAATTATCACGTTAAATGATAGTTATAATACCCTATTTTGACAAGGACTAAAATTAAATAAGAAAGTGTGCACTTGAGTTAACCTAATGGTGAAGAACATGTGCTCTCAAAATGGAGATCACAGGTTCTAATTTGGTAGGGGGTAATGTATACACACCTTCATGAAAAGTATTCACATGCTTTGGGCTAATTGGCTCGGTGTTCAATGCAATGGGGGTCAGCAAGTGGATTGAAACCTATGTTCAATGTGATGAGACAAGTCTATAGTCCATGGTTAGGGATACTATTCACTGTTGGTTCAGACATTCTGGGTATAAAAATGTCAGCATCTAAAAAATTCTCCTGTTTAGGGGTCAATAGTAAATAAACAAGATAAGAAAAGTAGAAAATAGGGAATTTGGAAACCACCTAAACTTGGTTGTTTTAAATTAAATTTTGATGGGGCCTATAAAGGTAATCTAGGGGCATCCGATATAGGGTGTGTGATAAAATATTATAGTGGCTTTTTAATCAAAGCTTTATCTTTGAAGCTTCTAGATGAGACTAATAATGAAGTAGAGGCTTAGGCTTTGATTGTTAGATTACATATGGTTATACAATGTAGAATTAATACTTTAGAGATTGAAGGTGAATCTAAGGTTAAGATTCAAGCATTGATTAATCAAAGGGAAACATCCTAGAAAATAACTAATATCTTAGATATCATCTAGCCCAAAATGGAAAATTTTGATGTTTGGTCATGTTCTCATTGCTATAGGGAAAGTAATATTGTGGCATATTTTTTGGCTAATGTCTCTATTGACCAATCCATAGATGTCAGAATGGATAAATTCAAGGTTAGTTGGGAAGATTGTAGAAATTTTGATCAAATAGACATTTGAAGTATAATAGGAGTTTAAAGGAGTCTTTACTTTTATTTTTTAATAAAAACTAAATTCTTCCTATAATTTTTGAGCTTGGTGATTTCCATTTCTTTTGATGATGTGTTTGCATGCTTGAGTTTCATTAGGCTTTGACATTAGAGGTAATTCATTTTTCAAGTGAAAAGACTTGCCATTATTGGATATCAAGTCTCCGTAAGATCTTCAACATGCGCATTGATGATTTGGGTTGGCTTTGAAAATGTAATGATCATAAGGTGGATTTTTTTAGGGTTGGGTTGTTGGTAGGCAACCATTTTTGCAAGTAGTTTTGGGAGATGGATAAATTCTAGGTGGAATCAATAGGGTCACCATTGGTTTTGGGAAAGGCTAAGAACAAGGAAATGGAATTTACAGGTTCAGTATCCCATACTTTTTTGTTTAATATATTTTGGATTCTGATGGTGGAGATGGTAGAATCCATTGAGCAAGTTCTAGGTTTGGAAATGTTGGTGATGAGTAATAGTGTAAGAGTCAATTCTGACATGGCTTCCCTTTTGATAGTAATCTTTGTTTGTTTTATTCTATTTCAGAGTAGGTCTAGAAGTTAGTTGAATTTTCTATTTGGTTAGAATATAGACAAAGGATCCTTTTTAATATTGGAACTCTTCATCTCAGTCCATCTCCCACTCTCCCCTTTTAGGTAGGGATACATTGGGTTACATTACCTTGTCTATTTTTCATGCTTTAGAATCTAGGTTCCTAATTTTGGTAAATTTTGCATAGGAGGTGGATGAGGTTTGTGGAGATAAATAACAAGTGATAGGGAGTATGGGTATATGCATGCTCGAAGTCCAAGATTTATTGTAACCCATTTTAGGTCTGGAAGAATGTTGGGCTTTGAGAAAGTAACCAGATCATGTTAATGCAATCAAGTGGCTAGCTAAGGGAGTAAAGAGGGGGGCTTTCAATTCTCCACCTTGGTGGTAAGGCAAAGATTTGATGATTAAAGACTCAGTGAGAACTCAAAGAAGGATGGTATTTTCCAAGGTGTAGGAGGCTGATGGGGTTGGGTTTGGGAAGGTGGTAGCTTCAACGAGAGCTATTTTTATGGAAAAAGTGCAGGAAGGTTGTGTAACTAGTTTCAAAAAGTTTGGTATTCCAAGCAAGTTAGGTGATTTCCCACCCAATAATGGAAAATTGGTTGAGTTAGTAATTTTGGAATGATTGTGTTTAGTAAATTCATTTTGGCTTGTTTGGGATTGTTTGCAGTGTTAATAGTCGCTTAAGTATATAACGACTTATCTTTTTGAAGGTTGAATGGTAATTATTGGATTGTTTTTGAATAAATAGTAACTATTGGTTTTTCCATGAAATAGAATCAATCTAGTTATGGTTCGGTCATTTTGCCTTGACATTTTTTAATGTTAAACAGAACCACTATATTATTTTTTGAATCCTATGTTAAAAGAGCCTAAGATCCATTAATTCTCAAACATCGATCAAAAAAAAAAAAAAAATACAATTCATAAACTTAATTCTTATTAAATTTAAAAAATACAAATTATAAACTTAATTCTTATTGCATGTAAAAATTTAATATCCTTTTAATAATGAATATGAATTTTACTAATATTTGAAACCTTCTAATTGTAAATCAGTAATTTTAGTAAATGTGTGAGTAAAAAATGAGATTGTTTACCTTACTCGATAGTAAAAATTATACATTTTCTTGCATGCACAAGTACTATCTTGCAATCTTTTTTTTATATTGAAGTAATGAAAAATACAAGAAAAAAATGTAGCAGAGCTACAAATAAGAAAAAAATTACAATGCTGCCTTTTCAAGAAACAACTAGCAAAATGGAAAAGCTAAAATTGTCCATAAGAACTATGGTTGTACATGACAACTTGCGCTATGAATAACAAGATATAAAAAACAATAGAACTACCTCTATGAAGTTAAATGAAGATCAAGCCATTCTAGAAACCCTTCCATCTATTTTATGTTCAATGCTCGAGCCTTTACAAGTTGTAGAATTTGAGATTTAATTTGCTTGAGTTGATAATTAGACAAAATATTCTTCTTAGATAAGCCCTGTAAATATGAAAAAAAAGAAGCAATATGCAAAATCATATCAGAGTAAAGCTAAAGAATAACTGATTCTAGATGGAATTTAACATTAGAGAATACTATTAAACATCTAGTTTTCCATAAATGAAATAAAATGCCCTATCTGATACAATCATCTATCAAGTTATTGTGTAATCCAAATCCCAATAATGCTTCTTTCCATTTTAATTGATGTCCAAATATAGCAAGCAGAGTTTTAAAAAAAAACAAACCATTATTTTTTAACAAATATACAATCCCAAAAAATATGCTTCAAAGTTTTTTTACAAGTGCAGAAAGGGAATTTAACAAGATGCACTAAGATGCATTTCAACCTATCTTCAATATGAAGATTATGGTGTAAGATCTTCCATGCCATGAAGTTTGCATTTTTCATCATCTTTAGTTTTCTAGATTTGAGCACTTAACCTAATCCAATAATTGTTCTTAAGTTTAAATTTCCATTTTTGAGTCAGCCATGGGTTAAGATCCATATGAGGAAGTAGTGAAAGATAGATTTTCTTTAAGGGAAATTGTCTAAAATGCCCATATATAAGCCAATGCCAATGCTTAAAAAAGCTACATTGAATCAGAGTGCACATCTTCACTATTAAAATTTTAGAGACTAAAGATTGAAAAGAAAATAAGAAACCCTTCAATATTCTTATTAAGATAAAATTTTCCATAGTAAAAACCCATGATGACCAAATCATTGAGTTAAAGTCCCAAAGATCATCAAAGTGATGAACTCCCTTTTTTAATAACAAATAAGCTTGATTGGCAAATACCACAGCCAAAGGCTAGTCGTGGTACTGAACATGTCTATTCCACCAAATAGATGAAGTGGCAAAACTAAAACCATGATGTATTGATGCCTCCTTCTACTTAAGGAAATGACTAACCTTCTACCACACCTTCCAGTTGGATTGTAAATATGGGGATGCGTTAATGCAAAAAAAGGATGCAAGAAGTATTTTATCTAACCAACTAACTTCCTATCATTTACTTTTAACAGAAGCAGATTTCAATAAATGTCTTACCAAGATTTTCCAAGGCTCTTCACCTTCAACTACTCTAACAATCCATTTAGCCACTAAACATATCCCTTGAGTTTTGTGATCAATCACACCCAATCTACCTCTCCCTCTCAGCTGCATACAATGACACCATGAGGTATATTTGAATCCATAACTACCATCCCACTTGGACCAAATGAATTGATGAGAGATCTTATTTAAACCCTCATAACCTTTTTTTGAAGGCATCCAACATGAATAAAAATAAACATGAGATGCAAGGAATATTTTATTGACAACTTGAATTATGCTGGCTAATGAAATAAATGTATTGCCCTAATTAAAGAGTTTTATTTTGAGTTTATTAAGAAACCATTTCCACATCTAATGAAGAGAGACACCTAAACTGAAAGGGATTCCTAAGTATCTTGTGATCTCACCATGTTTAATTTGTTTCAGTTTTCTAAGAATCCATTGGGGGACAGGGCCGGTTTGAATCATTAAAAACTCAATTTTTCATGGGCTAATTTCAAACCTAAAATTGAGAAATAAATATCCAATATATCAAGAGTATTATTGATTTCTAATTTTGAATTTTGAAAAAAAAACATACTATCATCAATAATGTGGGAATTAATCACATAGGAATTTTTTCAAATAGAGATGCCTGATATAAGATTCAATTGATTAGCCTTTTTTAATAAATAACCTAAAGCATCAACTATAAGCACATATAAAAAAGGAGCAAGTGGGCAACCCTATCTAATAGAGCATTGTAGAGCAAAAGGATCTGACATATGATTATTAACAATTAATTGAGCATTAGCATCCTTAAACAACATTCAAACATGATCACAAATTTTAGGACCAAAATCGAGCCATTTTAACATTTTGAGGATAAAACTCTAACGTATTCTATCGTAGGCTTTATCAAAATCATGACTGCCAAAGCATTTTGACTAGTTTGTTGATCCCATTCACTCACCTCCCAAGTAAGGATTAAATTATAAAGAATAAATATTCCCCCCATAAAACTAATTTGTTTAGATCTTACTATCCCTTGAACCAGTGGCTTAATATGCCTAGCTAAAGCCTTAGCTATAATTTTATAAGAATTATTTAATAAGGTAATCAGTCACCAGCTAGAAATGGAATCCTCATTTCTTCCTTTAGGTAAAATTTTGATAATTCCTCTATTAATAATAGGACCCAAGGAACCTTTATTAAAGGCCTCCAAATAAAAATAATAAAATTCTTTTTTAATACGGGGCCACATAGCATGATAAAATTCCACTAGGAGCCCATTTGCACCTAGGCTTTTGTTCAAGGCCATAGAGAATAGAGCATGCTCAAGATCATCTAAAGATAACATTCGGTCCAAAAACTAACTGTAACCAAGATCGATTCAGCTAGGAATGTATTCTTTAATAATATCTTCCAATATGTCCTACAAATCATCCCAATGATGATCCTCACTGAATAGATTTGCATAGAACTTTTGAAAAATCAAATTGATCTCATTTGGATCAATATGTAAGGAGCCCTGATCATCCTTAATGGTAATTTTTTTCCTTTTTGTGTTTATAATTCAAGTAATTAAAAAAAACTAGATCCTTTGTTTCCTTCTTTAATCAAATGAAGGCGAGCTTTGATTGTATCCCCCATACCTCTATAGTTATCAAGATTATGTAACCGTGTCTCAATCTCAGTAATATTAGCTTGAATATTAATGTTACTAGGATCCACATTTAGTTGTTTTCTTTCATGTACTAATTTCATTTTAAGCATTTTTTCTTTGCACCTGCACTTCCAAGCCATTCTCCTACCAAAATCACATAGAAACAAAATACTTTGGGAAATAATAGAACACTACCATTCGATCCATGACTCCCCTTCTTGAGGCTTGGGGGTCAAATCCCAAATACCCTTCAAAGCAAATAAATAATTAGGATTTTTAAGATAAGAAATATTCAACTTCTAGGGAAGAACATGCTTAGTGTTAGTCATTTGAGAAGAAAAAAAGGTACAAAAGATCAAAAAATGATCTGAAAGGGTTGTAGAATAATCAACCTAAACCAAATTACCCAATGCTACCTAGACCAAATACAGGTTAGGGGATAGGTAAAACCTATCAAGTCTACTTAATTTACTCTCACCTCATAATCTAAAATTATCTAAGTATTCTAATAGTTGGCATGGTTGTAATTTTTTTCAAAGATAAGATCTACAACACCTAAATAATTACAACAAAATAACCATTTATCAAATTTCTCATTGCTAAGTTTAGCCTGGTTAAACTAGCTACGATCATTATAGTGTTTAACCATGTTAAAATCACTATCTAAAACCCAATCAACATTGGGTAAATGCTTGGACATCTATTCTTAAAGGATATTATGATCTTTCACATTATTGGGTGCATACACAAAACAAAATCCTATAGGCAAACCATTGATAAAAATAAGGACCCAAACACAATTGTGTGGGGGGTCCTCACCTTTATCAATAATATGCTTTGTTATCCATGGAGATATTCCAAAAATACCACTTCCTCTACCCTCACTATGAGATATATGTATAAAAATAACATCTCTCCATACATGAAATAGTGATGCCTCAAGCTGACTGCCACTAACTTTGACTTATTACCAAAAAAATATATTAGGTTTCCATTTGATAATAGCTTCCTTAACTTTAAACTTTTGGTGAGGGAGAGAAATCGCTCTAACATTCTAGGATAAAACATTGCACCTCATGTCAAAGATGATATGATAAGTTCATCTTCATGAGGCAACATATCGAACTAATTGTCAAGAGTAACCTGATGATCTCCATTATCAATATCTCTAGTAGCTAAAGAGGGGGACCTTGACCTATGTTGGGGAGATGATGAGGGAGATATAGGTTTATAAAACTGATCTTGGGAGGTAGACAAGGAAGAAGAAGAGGTGGACTTATTTACATTCTAAATTTGAGAGGTAGGAGAGGAAGAAGGAAGTCTAGCATTAGAATAAATATCAGAAGCTAAGGAGATATAAGAGCCAGAAGGTTCCTTTCTCTTCTTGACCACTCTCCATTCATCAAACATAACTGCATCTTTGAAAGAGGAAAAAACATTAGATAGTGGATCTACAGATGATTGATTTGGATGACTATTCGGGGAAGCAACAAAAGGTTTGACTATATTTGGCTAATCCCTTTGACTAGGAAAAGGCTGAGAAAGTGACAGAGATCCTTGAAGGACTGGGGAAAAAACCAAGGAAGGTTGGGTATATCTACTTTTTTTGGTAGGTTAATCTCTTATTAAATGTCCCTTATGAAAAAAAAACATGCATTGGGCTTATTTAAATATACTAATGGTTGTTCTAACTCAAAAATAGGACCAATCAACTTGATATTCTCAGGTAACTACTTGTTCAAATCCACTTCCACACAAACCCTAGGATGCACTGTTAAGCTAGAAAACTTATCAATATTAATTTTTCACTAGATGGTTTTATCCAACTGTGACATAATATCTTTCAAAAATGGCCTAAAGACTAAATTCAGATATGGTAATTCAATCCACATAGGATATCTAAATCTAGATAGCCCTTAAGGATGGAAGTCAAAGCTCCAAGCCTGCATGTAACATACTTGTCCATAAATAACCCAAGTACCATATTGAAGCACCACTTGAGCATGCTCTGCCAATTTAAAAACTACAAGATACATATCCTTTCCCAAGCCCTTTTAAGGATCCAATTTCCCAACCCCTATTTTCCCAATTCATTTTGGTCTAATGATAAAAATCCAATTTTGAATGGAAACCCCTTAAGAAAAATAAAATAAAGTAACAATTTTGACATTCAGTAATAACTTCAATAACTTCATCTGGTAGTATAAATTCTAGGGTTTTACTTGCTTCAACATTATACAAATATTCTTTCATAGTGTCAGTTTTGTCCTTTTGAATGTAGATATTATCAAAAACTATGCCTTAGTTGCATCATTTCTATAATCCTTGATGAGGGCATCATCAATTCTATCTGATACTTCTCTCTCACCATTTATCTCACAAGATCCCTCCATGTTCTGAGATTCATGAACCATTTCTAAGTCTTGCAAATCATCCTTCTCTCTTTTGTCATGACCTAGATCTGGGCAATTATGGCCTCCAGACTGTCTTATCATAGTCTTAATCCTCATGAAAAATATGAACCAAATAGGAGAAGAAAAAGGACCTAATGTTTGAACAAATATTCTCGACCTTTCTCACTTTCTCTTCATGAGTATTTTTTTCTCCCTCCCACTTGTACCCTATTGTTCCCAAAATTTGTCACTTGTTTTTGTGGACAAAATGTCGACCATTTCAGTCCTGTAGGCCAAAATGGTCTCTTTCTTCTCAAAATGTTCTAAGTAGTCAAGTTATTCAATTTCACAAGACTTTTTGACTAAGGAAATTGCAGGTTCAAAAGGTAGGCTTTCGCAAAGAAAAATCTTAAAACACTCAAGGCATTTCCTAAAAATTTGTAAGAATGGTTCAACGCTGAGGTTCAAATCAAAAAGGTTCAATAGTGGGGTCAATGAGTTGGAATGAAGCTTTCAACTGTTGAACTGTTGAACCATTGAACTCTGCCTCTGAAAGGTTTAAAGGTTCAAAGAGTTCAAGGTTCGAGCGGAAGGTTTGAGCGAATGGTTCAAACGAAAGATTCCAAAAAAAGGTTCAAATAAAAGGTTCAAGCGAATGGTGAAAACAATTCGTTCAACAACACCTTCAACTCATAAATAAGACTAAGTGAATGCGACTCTTTACAAAACATTGAACCGCCGAATTGCCGAACAGTTGAACTTTGAACCGTTGAACCTTGAACCATTGAACTCTAAAAGGTTCAAAGGTTCAAGGTTCAAAATGGTTCAGGTGACCAATGACATCCCCATGGATGTCAAATTCAAGGTAATGAAATAATAATTGATTTTTAAATAACCTATACCTGAGGACAAACTCAGTGACCAACCAAGGAAGGCGCTGAAGGAGCCAGTAGAAAGTGAGAAGATAGCCCTGAGAGCTTGAATTAGTAGGAAGAGACAAAATATAGCAAGGAAAGAAGGAATTAAATAGAGAATCTAAAAATATCTGTAGGAGAGTTATTCCAGTAGGTGGAGCAGTCTGCCAAATGGACCTCAGAGAGCACAAGCATTCAATGGCACAGCCTATTTTTATTCATTGAGTAAAGGCAAATGGACAGCCGTGTAAACATCATAAAGAAGACCAGGAAACCCATGCTTTGGAGGAGACATTTGAGATGATTTAGAATGCCAAAATTTAAGGCCAATAACCTGTTCTAGCATTTCCCTTGCATAGAACTTCCTCTTTCCAATGCATTTAATGCAACATGGGCCATTTTGTGAAAACAAGTGCCAAAGTCTTTCTTTGGAGGCTATATATTTTAATCTCTCAGTTTTTATAAGTGAGATATATTTGTTATTAGAAGAGAAACTTTGTCCAAATTGAAATGCATTTTCTGAGACTTTGATCTCAGACTGTTAATCATATTTTATCAAGTGAATGAGAAAGCAAGTGACCTTTCAGACTTTGTGTTGAAACAGCTTGTGTTATCTATGAAATCATTCTTATGTCTTTTTCCTAAATACAGTCCTGTCCATTTAATCAAATAAGTAGAACAAGTGGAAATAATCTGAAAGATGTCTTGAAGTCAACTATGGGAGAATTTGTGATGCCATAATTGTCTTTAGTCTGTGTGTTTTATGTTTTAGGATATTAGAGAGACTTTGAGTTCCCCTTATCCTTCGTAATCTTTTACTCTGTTGTAGTTTTCGGTGGAGAATTTGTGTTGCACTTCATTCTACTATGTTACTTTGTCCTAAATCAGTAGGAGAAATAATGAAATACTTTGTACTTTTGTAGGTTTCTTGTGGATCCAGTTACTACCCAAGAAGAATCCCCGTTGTTTGTTGAACATCATTTTTGAAAGAAGAGAAATGCCTTTAGTAATTAAATAAGAATTCTCCTTTATTTGGTGAACATCATCTCTAAAAAAAGAGAGATGGATGGTATGATTTCAACCCTAAGTCTTTTTCCAGTTTATATTAGTGTATTATAGTTTATAGGGAACCTCCCCTTGCTGAGAGGAGAGATTTATCTCATTATGCTATGGTAACCACACCCATTTTGCCATATAAACCTCATTGTGCTATGGTTGATATACCCATTTTTTTGTCAGTTAGTTGAGGACAAAATATTCACCCAACATACCCTATCTTGCAATCTTGTGCCAATGTCACTATATAATAATACCTTGGATCAAAGCATTAGTATTGTATTGAAATTTTGAAATAAAGTGTCATGATTTCAATGTACTTTGAACCAAAATTTTAGGGTAAAATATAAATTTATGCCCATGTGCAAGTATTGTATTAATAGCTTATAACAATTATTTATTAAAGAAATGAGGCTTATGAGGGCCTAGAAAATGTAGAGTCATGGAGTTTTAAAAATGAAACTATGTTCTAGGTGTTGATGGTTTTTATATTCAATTGCAAGGTGCGGGGATAGGTGGATAGGAACTAGGAACATGTATACATTGGAGTTTCGAAGAAGGATCTCCTCATAAATTGATGCACTTAGAATTATTATTTTAGATGGTTGAGTGATAATTAATAACATATATTTTGATAAGATTATGCGTGAAGTAGCGTATTCCTATGAACATGGTAAAGGCTTATGTGTCATCATGATGTTGTGAGGTATTGGAGCATATATTTTAATACTATCACATTTCTTAAATTGAATGTGGGATGAATTATGATGATATGAAGTATTGGAGTACATATTCTAATACTATCAAATTAATTAATTTGGAGTCTTATATAGTGGGTAAGGCCCTATAGATTCATTTCACAAAGAGACAAAATAATATAATCTATTATAAATAACCTATTTTTTAATAGTGGTAGTTTGGGGAGGTGGTGGCACAAAGCGATTTGGTAGTGCATGATGCCATTTACATCAGCTAGGAGTTAGGAGTTTCATCGACCATGTTGTTGTTAATGTTTCCACAAATTGCCCATCATAAATGAAGGATTTTACCTCTTTATGGATGCTTTGCAAGGGATGAATACCATAGTGATAAATATTATGCGATGTTAAACCCCTTAACCTACCATCCTCGTCAAAACCTCCAAACATACTGACAAGATGATTCTTATTCGCATTACAGTTACTACTAACCCCTTTGGTGTCCCTAAAAGGTGGATGATCCTCCATGTTGCAAAATTTATATTTATGAATTAGAGGAGCATAAGAAGCCGCTAATTGAGCCATATGTTTGGTGCTTAAAATTCTTCTCCAATTATTTGAACAAATGAGCTGCTAAAAACTACACATATTTCTATTGGATGAACATCCAAACAACTATTTAGATTGATGATGATGATGATGCTTGAGAAAAGAATATGCCCCAAGTGACCTTCCGTATTCATATGATGATAAATACACCATATGATTATTCGTAGATGCAATTTCCTCCACCATTACCATATCTTCCTACAGTTGCTTCTTCTACTCCCTCCCAAGCCCTCTCTATAGCTAACTCTTATGTGTTGCATCATTGATCTTCACATTCTTCATTGCCTTCATGAAATCCTTATTATCACCATGTCTAAAGTTTGAACCTCTCAAAGCAACCTTTTCCTCCAACAATATTAACATTGTTTCCATATCAAGTTCTATTCTTTTCTTTTCTTTAACTTAGCGCAAGAGAAACACTACCACCATTATTTTTATCTTAGTTATTTCAACTCAAGTAGAACTGCATTCCATTTCAGTCAAGGATTTCAATGGACTCATAAAGTCCCTCTTCACTTTCAATAGACTACAAATATGTGTTTATCTCCATGTCTAGATAGGATATATATATATATATATATATATATATATATATATATATATATATATATATATATATATATATATATGTACTATGGTTGTGTTTCTTTTTAGGAGTGTGAGTCGCTTCATTCTTCAATTCCATCACAAGTTTCATTACATATTAGCTGACATATATTTGAATTTAGGTTATTGTGAATTGATGGGAAGGGTAGAGGCAGACCCACATTTAGATGGTTAGTATAATTGGTTTTGGGGGCTCTATCTGGGAATTAAGTGGCATTGTTAAAATCCTCAAAAGGGGTGATAGATGACAACATTTGTTGTTACTTTGACAAGTTATGGACAATCTCTTTCATCCTTCCAATTAGTTGTTGTTGGTTGTTTTGTTAAGATTTTCACAACCAAATTTGGTAATTTTTTATTAATCTGATCAATCTCCCATGTCTCTTTCACCCTTCCAATTGATTGTTATGGGTTGTTGTGTTAGGATCTTCAAAACCACATTTGGTCTTTGTTTATTGATCTAATCATTCTCCCATGTTTCTTTCATCTTTCCAATTGGTTATTGTGGGTTGTTTTTTTAGTATGTTCAAAACCACATTTGGTCTTTATTTATTGATCCAATCAATCTCCCATTAGCCTAATCAATCTCCCATTAACCTTTAATTAGGATACATTGGAATTTCAGAAGGATTATATTTTGGCTAAAAATATTTATTCTTATTTAAATTTTCTTATTCTATTAAATAAAATGCTTTTTAAATTTTGTAATAAATGTAATGAATTCACAATAGTAATTTTTAAAGCATATTAAAATTTTGGATACATTTATTCTTCATCATTAAATTTTATTAATTATATACATAAATCTGATATATTAATTATTGAACATAATTATTTTGTAAATTGAGTATATTTTTAAATTTTTTTATTTTAATGACGTCGATAAAATATTTATTTTATTTATTTAGTCTGATGTACCTTACAGTGACAATCAAGGAGTGTAATGGCGTGAGTGGATAATTTTTATTTTTGTTTGAACTGACATATCAAAAAAAAATAGAAAAATATATAATCGGCCAACAAAAAGGCACATTCCTACTAACCAAACTAATTCAAAATAATTTTCATCTTCTAAGTGATCATATTTCAAGCCTAAATGTATTTTCATGATTTGTATAAATGGGGATGATGGATTATCGAAAGTGAGAGGGTTTTTTTTTTTAATTTGGAAGATCCATTCGGGGAAGTAAAAATATATTACAGTTTATGATCTTGTATGTAATTACTAAATTTTATTATGTGTTTCAATTAGAGTAGACAGATTCGTTGTGACACTATGTAGAGTGTGGTATCCATATCTTACAATCCCCTTTCTATTATTTTTTGATATACATCCACACCAACAACATGGATAACACTTAAGAGATCATGAAACACAATTTGGACAACATTCATCTCATCCATCTCAGCCTTACATTCTCTAACCAAATTGGTAATCTGCCAAACCCTATGACATGTAATTATTGCGATTGGAAATTCAATTTCAAGGAGCCTAATCCTATGTACAACATATGTAAACCTAATTCCCGTAATCTATTGAGACAAAATGGCATTAATTATGAAGGAGATAATAATTGAGAATTACTTCAATTCATTTTGTAAAGTTATTATTTTGTGAGATAAATTCAAAATGATTATATGATCTGGAATACTTTTCATGGTTTGTATGTTTTATGATACTTGATTAATATTATTATATGGGAGAGAGTTCCTTCTACTTTGGGAATATTTGATTAAATTAAAAAAATTATTAAATGATATTAATTAGGTCACACTCACCAAGTCACTTTCAATTTTCATGGTTCTTTGTGCAATCAAGATGGGCTATGGGAAGAGGTGCACGACATGTATAAGCAAATGTTTTTAGGATTTAATGGATCCAACATATCTAAATAAATTATAAAAATTATATATTCAACCAACACATTACATTGAAAATATGTAATAAATGAACATAGTGTTTTAAATATATATGATAAAACATTCAACAAAAAATTATAAATATACTACATTACAACTAGATTTATTACACTAAGAGACATAAAACAAAGAACAATAAAAATCAAGAGTAGTGATTTCTACATTTGGACTTTTTTTATTTATTATTAAGATCTCACTCCATCCACAGAACTATTTTTGCTTTGATGGGGAGTTTGGAGGAAGAATATTTCAGTGCTAAACCAATCAATAAAAACATGTGTGTTTTAAAAAATAAATCAATTTGAGGGTGAAAATTTGTGATTACAATCATGGAAAATTGCCTGTTATGTTTGCTTGCTTGGTATTAATCCTTTCTTCCTATAGGATCCCTCTCACTCAATGTAAAGGCGTCTTATATGTTATTGCATTTTGATGAAGCATTCCCTAAATCTCATTTTATTACCATTGTGAAAACCTAAATCTGTAACCTAAATCTAATATCATTCCTATCCAAATCCTAATTCTAATATCATTATTTTATCTATACTTAAAATATCAAATAGTATTATAGATATATTTTTTATATTAGTTTACATGTTAATATTTTATAACATGTTAAACTTTTAATATAAAAAATGAAATAAACACTCTTTTAATTCAACTTACTTTTTAATTTCCATAAAGTTCATCCCCATATTCATCAACAAAGATACATATAAAACATAAATGAAAAGAAAACACTCATTACTTCCAACGTAACTTGCACCTTTGGGTCAACTATTAGTAATAATCTAACATTCAACCATTTTCATGATTTACATTGTACAATAATTGTGGCTACATCTTTATGCTTAATTTGAGTTTGGAGTTAAAATTTTAACTAATTGTTATGACTGTTAATTCTTGTTACATAGATTTACATAATTTGAATGCTTATTTGTTCTAGAATATAAATACATAATACATTTTTCTTTGGAGTATTTTTTTATTAGCCAACTGGTAGTGGCGAAGTTAGTGCTAGATTAAGTTTTAAAAAATCAACAAATGTGTGAACAGTTTAACATTTGTAGGATCATTGCCATATATTTTATATATTATATATTAATACAAACTAAATATTATTGTGAAACAAAAATATACAATTCGTTTGGATTTCTTTACACCTTCAAGATAATTGCTAATACTATCATATTTATTAGATGGTTGAGTGATTCATAATAATATCACTTAATATTATCACATTTTCGAGATGGTTAAGTGATTCTTAATAATGATGTGAGGTGAGGTATTGAAATACATATTCTAATATTTTCCATATTGAATGTGGGACACTTTGAAAATGTATAAAAGTTTGTGTCTTCATGTAGCAAATACTAGAGTTAGATTAGACGATGTTCATAATATTGGTACTCTAGTGTTTATATTGATAGGGGCTTAATATTTTAGATTTTTTATGTGATAAATATGTAATAGTTCTATCAAGATAGTGTATATTTATTGTGTTCTTATCCCATACATTTTCTAGGTCTTAGATTATTCAATTCTATGGTAGTAGGAGATAAGAGTATTAACACTTTTATATTATCTTTGAAAAATAATATCTATGTTATTGAGACTCGACACATTTATTATGTCTGGGGTGACAATTTTCAATGTCATTTTAATAGGGACATAGATTATTTTATCATAATGATAGGAGCATCAAAGCATAGTATTGTATATCATTAAGTGGCCAAAAACATTTTAAAAAATGATTAATAAATAAATCTTAAATAATATTTAACGTCAATATATAATATTGTGTTTTATTAGATAGCTTTGAATATTTTTTAAAAGGATTAATAAATAAATCTTAAATAATACTTAACAAATATTAATATTTATGATAAAATATGGATACTATATCCCCCTCTCTATATATAAATTAGTAAAATGTATATATATTAATTTTAAACATTTAAATTTATTTATTTTTGGTGATTATTTTTTTAAAGTTGTGAATACAAAATTATGAATCGTGGGGCAAATTATTATATTGTCACCCAAGAGATATATAAGCTAACACACCTTAGTGATGCACTCGAGGTATGAGCGTATATCAAATTTTAGGCCATGAATATTCTTCCAAGTATTCTTATGGGTTTCATATGGTCAAGAATAGACTATGAAAGGTTTCATCCAATAATGCAAATGATTGAAGCTAATATATGATTTTATGGTGACGACCATATTTAGATATGATAGTAGCATGAGAATATGAGCATGCCAACCTAGATCGAGCATGGTAGGTGATTATGTTGGTATAAAAAACATGATATACTAAGCTAAAGTATATGCAAAATCTCATATAGAACTTTATATGGGATATCCTGTCATTAGAAGGGACATCCACGGTAGTAAGTAGAGTGTATCTAGAGGAGTAACCATGGGTTAAAGTCTCCATTTGCATTCCATGGGCATATTCAATTTGAGTGTGTGTGTAGGTACACAACTTGAGGATGGGACGATGAAGAGGATGGGGAACATGAACCATAGGTAGATATAATGATGGATGCGAGAGTGAAAAAGAGAGTTATGTCAAAGGAAGATCCTATTAGGTGGTTATAGGTAGGCAGATTTTGATGAACACCTTGATCTTCATCTACCACTAGTGGTAGGGAGGCACATTTATGTCTGTGTGAGGGCTTTAAATGCAATGGAGTAATGGGATAATCTTGAGGAACTATCTACAAGGAGAATTTTATAGTAGAAATGGATTTATGGGAGGAATAGTAACAAGTTGGTGACTTGAGATAGGTGATAACATTATTCAAGTGGTACATATGGCGAGGCGATATGTTACAATCTACTTATCATATATCCACTTTATGGGATCATGAAGATTATTTGAAATTTTATGATTGTCTTCGGAGGATGTACATAAATGTCTCCTATGGATAAGACTATAATAGATAAATTTCATGGTTGAGTAAGATAATTAAGACAAAGGCCTATAGTGGATAAGGCTTTGTAGATTCATCTCACAAAGAGATAAAATAGTATATTTCATTATATATAGCTTGGTTTTGAATAGTGATGGTGTAGACCAGTTTGGTAGCGTATGATGTAATTTACATCAACCAACAGTTGGGAGTTTCATCGACCATGCTATTGTTGTTGTTTCAACAAATTGTCCATCATAAATGAAGGATTTTGCCTCTTTATGGATGCTTTGCAAAGGATGACCACCATAGGGAAAAATATTATGTAACATTAAGCCCCTAAACCTGTCGCCCTCCTCAAAACCTCCAGACATACTGGTAAGATGATTATTATTAGTATTAATGTTACTACTAACCCCTATGGCACCCATGAAAGGTGGATGATCCTCCGTGTTGCAAAATCAGTATTTTTTAAGAAGCAAAGCATAAGAAGGCCCTAATTGAGCCATAGGTTCAACACTTGAAATGCTTCTCCTATGATTCAAAAAAGTGACCTACTACAAACCAAACATATTTCTATTAGATGAACATGCAGATAACTATTTACATTGATGATAATGATGATGCCTGACAAAGGAATACACCCAAGTAAACTTTTGTATCTATATAGTGATATTATGCCATATGATTATTTGTAGATGCAACCACTGTTGCCATTACCATATCTTCCTACAATTGTTGCTTCTACTCCTGCCTAAGCCCTCTCTATGGTTGCCTCTTATGTACTAAACCATTGATCTTTGCCTTCTTCATTGCCTTCATGCAATCCCTATGATCACCACGTCCAGGGTTCGAACCTCTTGAAGCTGCCTTTTTTTCCAACAACATTAACGTTGTTTCCATATCAAGTTTTATTCTTTTCTTTTCTTTAACTCAACCCTAGAGATCCGTCGCCACCAATCTTTTTATCTCAGTTGTTTCAACTCAAGTGAAACCGCATTCCATTTCAGTCAAGGATTTCAATGGACCCAGAAAGCCCCTCTGCGCTTTCAAAAAACTACAAATATGCATTTATCTCCATGTCTAGTTAGGACATATATATAATGTATATGGTCATGTTTCTTTCTAGGAGTGCGAGCCACTTCACGTATGTTTCTTGTGTTTAACAATTATATTGTGAAAGCACATTCCCACTATATCAAAAAGCCTGATATATCAAAATATATAACCAGCTGACAAAAAGGCACATTCTTGCCAACCAAACTAATTCAAAATAATTTTCATCTTTTAAGTGATCAGATTCCAAGCCTAAATGCATTCTCATGATTTGTATAAATGGGGATGACGGATTATAAAAAATGAGAGTTTTATTTTTGGAATTTGAAGGATCCAGGTGGGGAAGTAAAAATATATTACAGTTTATGTAATTACTAAATTTTATTATGTGCTTCAGTTGGAGTGGGCAGATTCAATGTGGCACTGGATAGAGTGTGGTGTCCATATCTTGCAATCCCCTTTCTATTATTATTTTTATGTACATCCACATCAGCAACATGGATAACACTTAAGAGACCATGAATCATGATTTGGACATCATTCATCTCATCCATCTCAGCTTTACATTCTCTAACCAAATTGGTAATCTACGAAACCATATCACAAGCAATTAATGTGATTGAAAATTTAAATTCAAGGAACCTAATCCTATGTACAACATATTTAACCCCAATTTCCTTAATCTATTAAGACAAAATGGCATTAATATGAAGGAGACAACAATTGGGAATTACTTCAAGCTATTTTGTAAAGTTATTCTTGTCTTGTGTGATAATTACAAAAGGATTGTATGATGTAGAATGCTTTTCATGGTTTGTATGTTTTTTTAATACTTTATCAATATTATTATATGGGAGAGATTCCCTTCTACTTTAGGAATATTTTGATTAAATTAAAAAATTTATTAAATAATACTAATGAGGTCACATTCACCAAGTCACTTTCAATTCCCCTGTTGCTTTGTGCAATCAAGATGGGCAATGGGAAGATGGGGAATGGGAAGAGTTGTAAGGTATGTATAAGAAAATGTTAGTGGGATTTGTTTGAGCTAACATATCTAAATAATTATTAAAAAACTATAGATTCAACGAACAGGCTACTTTGAAAAGATGTAATAAATGAACATGGTGTTTTAAATATATATAATAAAACATTCAACCAAAAAATATATATACACTAGATTACAACTAGATTTATTACACTGAAATACATAAAACAAAGAACAATAACAATGAAGAATAGTGACTTCTACGTTTAGACTTTTGTTATTAATTATTAAGATAACACTCCATCCAGACCACTATTTTTGCTTTGCTGGGGAGTTTGGAGGAAGAATATTTATGTGTTAAACCAATCAACTAAAAATATGTGTGTTTTCAAAAACAAATCAATTTGAGGGTGAAAATTCATGATTATAACCATGACAAAATGCCTGTTATGTTTGCTTGCTTGGTATTCATCCTTCCTTCCTATAGGATCCCTCTCACTTAGCACAAAGGCATCTTATATGTTATTGCATTTTGATGAAGCATTCCCTAAATCCCATTTTATAACCACTGTGAAAGCCTAAATCTAATATCATTCCTATCCATAACCTAATTCTAATATCATTACTATATCTATACTTAAAATATAAAATAATATTATAGGTAATTTTTTTATATTAGTTTATATGTTAATATTTTATAACATGTTAAATTTTTAATATAAAAAATGAAATAAACATTCTTTTAATTCAATTTAATTTTTAACTTTCATAAATTCCACTCCCATGTTCATCAACAAAGATCTATATTAATCTAAAATGAAAATCAAACACTCATTCCTTCTAGCATAACTTGCACCTTTGGGGTAACTATTAGTAATAACTTAATGTCCAACCATTTTCATAATTTGTATTGTACAATGATTGTGGCTATACCTTTGTGATTAATCTTAGTTTGGAATTAAAAAATTGCTAATTGTTATGACTGGCAATTCTTGTTACATAGATTTACATAATTTGGATGCTTATTTTTTATAGAATGTAAATACTTAATAAATTTCTCTTTGTAGTGTTTTTTATTAGCCATCTGGGAATGGCGAAATTGGTGTTGGGTCAGACAAAATAAAGTCAATAAGTGTTGTGTGAACAACTCAACATTTGTGTGGTCATTGCCATTCATACGATTTATATATTATATAGGATAATATTTATATATATTTGATTTATTATATATTAATACATAGTAGATATAATCGCAAAACAAAAATATACAATTCCTCTGACTTTCTTTGCACCTTCGGGGCAATTGCCAATACCCTTAAGCGAGAGACTTACTACTATTTTTTGTACTTAACCCTTATAACATTTATGTATTTCATTTTTTTTTCCAAATTATTTACATACAAACAATAGATTTTATCTTACATTATTGGTTTGTGATAGTTTATTTTTATGAAGAGTTGATAGTATTGGATTAATATTATTTATTTAATTTAATATATTTATCGCACATTTTATTCATAACCAAACCTTTGTATAATGATAGAATCATATATATGACAATAATAATGCAATGGATTAATATCGATGGAATAAGGATAAGAAGATGATGAGGTTTAACCAAAAAGAATTAGGTTTTGATTTCTCTCCCTTATATTAAGGAAAAATAATTGCGTAAGGAACATTTATCCATGTGATATGCTTTTATCATGAAAAAAGGTGAATTATAAAGACTTGATATATTATAAGACTTGGATTTAATGGGGGTTCTACATTTTTTAAATTGTAAAATATAGTTAATTTTCTTTTCTTATAAATTTAGGTAGACTTTCAATAATAATAAATATATATATTATATTTTTATATTATTTTTGAAATTTTAATATTATATTATGTTATTTTAAGGGTAATGTTAAATAGATAACTATTATTAAAAAAATTATGATAAAGAAAATTAATTTTTTTTTAATTTTTTTAATATTTTATTTAAATATTAGAGAAATTGTTAAAAAGTCATTAATTTATTGGGAAAAATTCTTATTTAAGAAAGAATTTATTATGAATCACAATAAAACATGACACCATAAAAAATGAGTTAGGATTTAATTTTAAAATAAATTTGTGAAATGAATACTCTTCAAATCTTAACGTTAAAACTAAAAACTTAATCAATTAATAAAAATGTGAAAAAAAATGTCGTTTTAAGTACTTAAAAATTAACCATTACAAACACGAGGGCTAACATGAGTAGCATGAGTGAGGTATTTGACGCGATTTTGTTGCACGAGTGAGAAATGCGTTAACTGCTTGAATTAGAATTATTTAAATTCCACGAAAAATTAGATAAACATGTCTTCCACACCACATGATTGGAGGATAACATTGAATCCGTCATCCGTATAATTCTAATGGTAGATTTATGAACATCAAGATACAATAACGGATCAAAAGCCGAGTACTAATATCACAAGTTTTAAGTGAGGAAAAGTATTTTTAGCCGTCTTAATTTCCTATGGTATTTCACATCAAATACTTCGGAAAAAATAACTTATAGTTTCCAGGATTTCTTTGGGAGCACATTATATTTATAAATAAGATCAAAGAAGTGGGAAACTAAAGAAAGATTCACATGCGATGCAGTAAAATGGGGAGGTTCCCATCTGTGTGCCGCATATTATGATTTCGTCTCTGCTAAAAAATATAAAAAACAATGATGTAAATGAAGAGATGGGGCATGTGACATGAGGATATAGATGCATTTAAGAAACAAGGATTTTATGGGCCAGTCACCTCCTAGTGTGCACAAGTTATAGGTATAGTTTCCATGGTCTACAATGGACTAGTCATATTGAATCATGTTCTTTTCTGGGTCTATATTTTAGTTTGTTATCTTTTCTAAACACTAAATCTATGAATGGTAGGGTACACATTAAAATTATTTTATTATAGGTATAACAAAGTCTTTCACCATGATTTTTATCTTTTCAATCTAATGCTCGGATGATCGGGAACGATGGTGAAGTGAGGATGCATGGGTATACAAGGATATTCTCTGTGATACCTTCTACCTGTGTTCTCAAAGTTGTTAGCAATGTATTGGAAATACAAACATGAATAAGTGTCAAAGGGATGTTTTTGGTGGGAAGAGGGACTTATGTCCATTTAGTGCTCCATATGATATACAACCTCATTAATGTAATGAACTTAGACATCTGAGTTACGAGGTTTTGTCTGATGTTGAGAAATAGATTCCTCTAATGACACATTAGATCAATATTGTTGGGTTTAGTTCTTTTTCTTCGTATCATATATTTTGAAAAAAGTAAATTGGTTGAGATCAATGGGAGAATTCTTAATTAGTACGTGTGTGGGGGCTTATTTTCAAATAATTTGATAAATAATTAAATCATAGGGGTTTAATAGGATGTTGATGGAGTTATAAAACATAGATATTATTTCTCAATAATATGATTAAAGTTAATATTTTTAATTGTGAGATTATCATTTTTATGGGAATTAATTGAAATATTCAGGGTAATTTACAGTGTTAGTATTCATAGTAGAATTATAAGTGGAGTATTTAGATGTATATATTAGTAAAATGACTATTTTATGTCTTTATATTGAGGTGTCAGTGTTACCGATGAAGTTTGTCATCAATTTGTACCACATAAAATATACTTTCATACATAAATATGATTTTCAAATAAAGGGATGGCCCTCATCACGTAAATCTAAAAGACATTCCATAATGGGAAGTTATATGTGATATGCCTCTTAATAACATGGAATTCATTTTGGGGTCCAAGATGATAACTAAAACAAATGTTACTATAAAAGTAGAGGGGTTATTAGCATAGCCATTAGTTGTATCCTATATAAGATTGAGATCATTACATCTTATTAACATTATCTATATGAATTTATAACAAAATAAATTTAAGATCTAACGTTCATCAATTTTGATCAGCATAATCAAATATTTTTGATTAATAAAAATATCAATAAAAAGAGTGAGATATCATTTCTTTAAAATCTCCAAATCAATGTACATATTAACTAAAAATAAGATGAATGCCTTCAACATAGATAATGGAGAGGATCATATATAATAAATATGTGAAAATAAGGAATATCTCTAAATGTATGTGGAAACATTTCATTATAATACCCAATATTTTAAAAAATGCTTTCTAATAAATTAGAGATATTTTGAGAAGCTCGAGAAAGGATATATAGCTGATGATAAAGTATGATCCATTAATGTTTAAGACATTATTTCCACATGTGACTTGTGATATATTGCAAAGATTTTATATTTAGACAACATGACTAGCCTAATTTATGTCTAGTGTTATGATTGGTTCGTGATTATAGGTATTATTTAGTGAAGGATAAGAGGGATTAAGCATACATACATAGAATTACACACATTGAAGGTGGAGCTAATATCTCCAAATACTAAAATTCAATTCGATGAATCATACCATCCAAAATTTCCCTCTTAGGTCATTCATAGGCTACGGTGGGTTGTCTTATGTAGATTGATGATTTTAGTTACGAATAATGTTATGCTAAGGAAAACACTCTTTAAATATATTTAGATTATTATTTTTTTGGTAAAATAAAAAATCTACAAATTTAGTTTATGAAAAGAGTGTCTTAATAATTGTTTGAGTTCATTTTTATAGAAGTGTTGTAGCTTAAAAAATTGATGATAAGAACATCGTAATAGATATTTTTTAGTAGAGACATATTTCATTTTTGTGTGTTCAAAATTTAGATTTTGGGATGTAGTATGAGGATGATATTTTTAATAATATCATAGTTATTATTGTAAATGATAAGATCTAAGAGTTTTGATAGAATTTAGGGTTTGATATTTTCTTTTATTTTTATTTGGGTTATGTTAAGTTCAATAATTTATAACCCCATATTTAGTAAATTTTTATTTTCGTTAGTGTTAGGATTGCTAGGTTTAGAATTAGTAGTTTTCTTTCCATACAAACATGCATCTCCTTGTATATAGGATTGATGGATGCAAACCAATAATTCAATTTCCTTGTCAAGAGTGGAATAATAAGCTTATCACTCTTACAATTTTAGATCAGGCTCTAAGGCATGAATGAACAAGTGCATTAGCTTTCTATACTTCAAAGTGGTCATCAAGGAAAATGAATACTAGTCCCGACACCATTCAAATGTGAAATCAAGGGAAGGTTTTTTGGGGACGTTATTCATGTTCAAAACGTTTTTAAAGTCAAATGTGGAAAAAAATTAGGGTTTTAAGCCATAGAAAAACTATGTTAATAGTTAATGAAAATAACAAGAAATGTGTATCCATAGATGATGATATTAATGTAATTCCTCTGCTTCCAAAGTGAGTGAAAAATGTTAGTAACCATACCATTCTAGGGTAGTGAATATATAATGGTTTTACTAAAGGCCTTAATGTGGGAATTTTATCCTTTAACCACCTTTAATATGGGGGTCTTTGGAAGATCTCAATGAAATAGAGTGTATTTAATGTGTTGTCAAAGTTCTTTATTAAGATATTCAATTAAAGTCTCTATATAACCCAAGATCTCAAGACTAATAGGTGTCCTAGGAGGTGATATAAAACTATTGAATTGTATATTATGAAGATGTCCTTGATAATAATACAAATATAATCAACCAAATTTGTCAATAGAGTTGATAAATGAGCGATCTGAAGTGTTTCTATTGAAAACATTTTTTTCCATTAAATACAAATCTTTGATGGTAGCTTCCATGGCATTCAAAAAATATGGTAGTGCATTTTGTTGTTTTTATGGAGGGTTGTGTTAAAATTCTATATAATTATTCAATGTAATAAAATAAACCTTAGACCTCTTAAGTGGTTGTCTTCATACATTCGATATATTTTTATTCTATGTTTGTCTAGTTTTTGTAACTTCCATAGTGGGGAGCATTGGTTAGTTGTGATAATTTATACAATTACTATTAATAATATATTTTTGGATGCAATTCATGGTCTAAATAAACAAATCAAATGAAGGAAACTGAAGTGAACATGATTTCAATTTTGAGGGAGTAAAAAACAAATAGGATGAGTGATCACCTAGATATTGGGAGGAACCTATTACTCTATTATGGGTTGAGGAATATGTATAGATACACCAACTAAAAGGTATTTATAAAGGAGTTCAAAGTGCCATGGCATACCTAGTGAGGAATTGAGATTATTGATATGTGTAGGGGAGAAGGAAAGAGAAAGAAATAATTAATGAGTGATGCATATAATCAACTATTAAATAAAAAAATTCTTGAAACAAGATTTTTACTCCTTTGATTCACCAATGGGATGTGAAACTATGAGGTTTCACATGTAAGCCAATAATTTTAGCTATTAGGAAATGAGAAAAGATAAATTTATAGGATGAACATGATTTTTTTTTTTTTGAGAAGGCTCAAATAGTTCCCTATCAAGTAGTCTATTAAGGATATTTTCAATCCATTTGAATAAGAAGGGTGATGTCGGGGTGATGTCACTCATTGCGATCTCACCTTTTAAAAGAATGCTTTCTAGAAAAAGGATCATATAAATCCAAGGATTTTTTGGAGCTATGGCTTTTTTTGATGTGATTGAACCCAATACACTTTAAGGTTGTTAATGTCAGAGTGATGGACACTCATTACCCAAGATCACATCCATAGATCATTACAATAATGGAATCCACACACATCAAAAACATGAAAATAGAATCCTGAATAGATAATATAAATGATTGCACATATTGAGGGATATGAGTAGTATAATTAGGTTGTGAAAGAACAATCTCCCCTTTCCCTATTGGTTAAACTAAATGTAGCTTCCACAAAGGATGGTAGAACATGTGAAGTGAGCGGCATAAATGTACATTACCAAGCCGGATAATCTTATTAAGAATGCACATGAAATTCTATTTTATGATTCAATTGAAAAGAGGAGCAAACATTACACTAAATAAGCCAAGAAGGTTGTTCACTTCACATATTCCCAATGTGACTCTTCCTATTCCTACGATAATGGATAAAGTATTAACCAAGATAAAAGATAAAAACCTATGTTAGATACATAAGGCCAATAACAAATATATACAATATTATTACATCCCCACTTAATCTGCAGGGATCTTTTTCAAACCAAGAATTCTTCTTAACTTTTCAAAATTTTCTCATCCAAGTGCTTTTGTTAGGATGTCTATTGGTTTCTTTACTATCAGGAAATGTTTCAACTTGACATGGTCATCTTTCACATAGTGTCAAATTAGATGAAATTTGGTATTAATATGATTGGTTTGGTCTTGAAAGACTGGATTCTTTTGCATTTGGATTCAATAAGTGTTATAAATAATGAGAGGTGTTAATAAAACTTGTTACTGGATTGTAAATTTGAAAGAACCCTTCTGAGGCACAAGATCTTTCTAGTTGCCTCTAAAATGGCCATATATTCTACTTATGCTAAATAAATTATTAGTACAGATTGTTTCTTGGATTTCTAACTGACAACTATTGTTCCCAAATTCATAAAAAAACCCAAGGTGGACTTTCCATCTTCATGATTGCCAATATAGATAGTATATAAATACCTAACCAATTTGAAGTCTCCTGCCTTGGAGTATTTGAGCCCCAAATTCTACGTTCCTTTAAGATATTTGAGGACCCTTTTTGCTACTACCCAATGACTATCCTTGGGTTGCTGCATGAATATTCAAAAAACACCAACTATAAATGATATATTTAGTTGAGTTGTGATCACATAAATCAAACTTCCAATGAGTTGTCTATATTCAGTGATGCAATTTGAAGTTTTGTTCCATGGGCCTGCTAAGAGGCTTACAATATTCTATTCCAAACTTGCTCAAAATGTCACCAACGTAATTTTATTGAGTGATGAATAAATAATTTGGTTTTTTAATTACTTCAATACAAAAATAGTAATGAAGCTAAACCAAATCAGTCATTTAAAAGTTCCTCATCAACTCTAATTTGATTTTTCTAGTGTATCATTCATTGTTCCCTGTGATGAGAAAATCATCAACATACACCACCACAAAGATAAATTTTTTGTTAAATATTTTGATGAAAAGAGTTGCATCTTCAAACTCAAAACATTTAAAGTTCATGTTCATGAGGTTATCAACTAGTTTGTCATACCATGGTTGAGGGGTTTGTTTCAAACTGTACAATGATTTTTCCAATTTACAAACCTTTTACTCCTATATTTTTACTACAAAATGTTTGGGTTGTGTCATATACATAGTTTTCTTGAGGTCACCATTCAAGAATTTAGTTTTGATGTCCATTTCATGAAATTTCCATTTATTGTGAGCTATTAATGCCAACATGGTTCGAATGGTAGTCCATTTTGTTGTAGGTGCAAAGGTTTCATTGTAATTAATTCCTTATGTTTTAGCATACCCATTTACAAAAAATCTTGATTTGTGCTTGTCCAGTGAGTCACCATCCTTGTATTTGTTATAGTAGACCCACTTGTAGCCAATTAGTTTGCATCCATATGGAGGATAAACCAATTTCTAAGTCCCATTTTTGACCAATGCATTATACTCATATTTCATGGGTTTTGTCAAAGATTCAAGCCTCTCTGCTTATTTGAAAGAATTTGGTTATGAATCAAATGCAACATTGATTTATTCTTATGGAAAATCATTCAAGGTGAGATTTTCATTTCCATCTTCAATTTTTTCAAGGGACTTGTCTGATTATGATGTATATGCATGTGCACTTTTTGTACATGTTTTCCCAACTTCATCAAGTTTCATATCTTTCAATGTTTGAGTGGCCCACATAGGCATCTATTTATGTGTTTTCAGTGCTTAAATTTCATCCTCTAAAGTTCCATCACTTTTTGCCATTTGTTATAGTAACCCTATTCATTATTTGATGAAGTTTCATTCTCCCCTTGAGGAGGGGTTTCAATTTCACGTATAGGAGACAATATAAAATCAATAGATTCCCAACTATGTGTCCCCCCCTCATTGTCTAGAACATTCAAAACACTCTATTTGTAGACATCAAACTTTGCATACTTGTCAAGTTGACTTAGTTTTGATCAATATGTTATTTATACTTTATAGACTCATAAAACACAACTTTTATTGTGAATAAATACTTATTCTATTTCTCATCATATAGCCTATATGCCTTGGAGGATTAAAATATCCCAAGTGGATGGATTTTTGACTCTTGTCGTCCAAATTATTTCTTCTCTCCTTTGAAATCAATGCATAACAAATGGTCTAAAAATTTAAAGATGTAGAACTAAAGGAATATTACCACACCACATCTCATATAGAGTCTTAGATTATAGGGATGTTGATGGTGATCTATTGCAAAGGTATACTATTATTTTAGCTGTTTTGACCCAAAAGTGCAGATTTACCCCTTTGAAATACAACATTTAAAGAACCATATTAATCAAAGTTCTATTCATCCTTTCTATAAATATATTATGTTGTGGAGTGTGTATAACTATGATATGGTGTTTGATCCCATTTTTTTCAAGATATGATTCAAACTTATTTGAAGTGAATTCACCACCATTGTATATCCTGACTATCTTGATTAAGATTTTTGCTTCATTTTCAATCATGTTCCAAAACTTATGGAAAGTATCAAAGGCTTCTAATTTTTTCTTTAGAAAGTATATCCATGTCATCTGACTATAGTGATGAATGAACAACATGAAGTACTTATGACCACCAACAAAGAGTATTGGAAGAGGAAACAAGTCTAAGTGAACAAGTTAAAAAATTTTGTCAGCTTTCCACTGTGACTTTGGAAATGGTTCTCTTGTGTGTTTAACCAAGATGTAGGCATTACACTTTTCATTTAATTTTCCAAGCAATGTAGGCATGTCAACAACACCATTATTTTTTAATACATGAGTGTTATTATAGTGAGTGTTCCCTAATCCAACATGCCACAACATGTTTAAAGACATTTTGTCTTCCATGTGATGAGAATAATTCCTTGAATTTGATGGCTCACCCTTGAGTTTGAGTATTTTTCCTTCATCATATCTAGTCAAGATGACTTTATTGTCACCTTTTCTCCTAATAGTGACATAACCATTATCCAACATAATTTAATGGTCATGTTCCCTTATGAACACTATAGACAACAAGTTTCATTTCAATTGAGGAAGGTAGAGAACATTCTTAAGTTTTTAGTCTAGAATCCATGGACACTTGAGTTGAGTTATACCTCTCCACTATGGTTACAAACTTGATCTATTTGTGAGGTATATTGAGCCATAAATTTCTTCATTGTACTCCTCAAATAAATCTTTTTAAAAATTCATATGTTGAGTGGCACATGTATCAAGAACCCAAACATCCAACCATGAAGAATTGATCAAGACACTATTTGCTTCATCATTTATACTAGAAAACACACATTCAATAGTGAATTGGGATATGTTTGACTCTTTTAATTATTTATTTGATTTTTCCTCTTTCTTTTTATGAGCAAGACATCTTTTTAAGTTAACTTAACATTAGTGTATCTAGAATAATGCACCATCACCCCATTTCAAGTGAAACTTAGGGAGGTCTATACAAATAAATAAATCTAATAATCCTTTGATAATGGGTTCTAGTAACTAGGCCTGATGAGGTACTCATGTATTATAAGTACTCACTAGAAAAAATGAGAAAACTAGTAAAAAAAATGAAAGTAGAGAGAAAACATATGCTACAAGGCATTTGAAGAAATCAAATGACTCAATACTCAATCACAATGATTAAGAAGGTGCACTATATATAATGAAGGCCATAAAATAAAAAATAATGTTTTGAACTCAAAAATCACAATTTTTTTGAATTTTGCATGAGTGGTAATCAATCACAAAAATCAACTAACAATGTATTCACCAAATTAACTACTTACGAAAAGGAAATTGTTAGAGGTTTCAAAAGCTTAAAAACATTCACCAAAAAATGATCAACTACCTGAAATATAATATGTGGTGTGCCATAGGCTAACAAGGGATGCAACACCTGAAGAATAAATTTTTGTGCCAAAACCCCCATACTTTTGACTAGGTAAAGTGACACAAAATGTATGCATGAGTGGATAAAGCCAACTACTCAAACATAGAAAATCTGAGACTATATGTATCATAATAGCTTCAAATCAAGTTGAGGAGACTATCAAATTGTTAATGAAGATAAGATGACACTATGAATAACCAAAATAGATACACTTAAGCTGTAGGAAACTATCAACATGTTAAAGAAGTGTCAAATAAATAGATAAAATATTTCTCAATAAGATGGCCCCATTGGTAATGGGAGAGTCAAGCAACTATTGTAGATAAAAAAAGAATTCATAATCAATCATGCACACATGAAGGTAAACTAAAACATCAAACCCTATATGTATTTTTAGACTAAGTGAGAGTTAAAAATGGTCCCATAGAACAAAAAACCCACAAAATGATGCAAGGAACTCCAAAGTGTTGTTAATTTGTAGAATGTCATCAAGAATGATGAAAGTTATTCCTAGAACAAGGGATTATTGTGTAGATGAAGAAAATAAATATTGGAGAAACCATGATGGTATAACCCTCTCAAATAATGTTGATGCCACCACCAAAAGTGATCTAAAATCCATCCTAGATTAATACAATGGTAAATGAAGATGCCTGCATGTGAGTAGGTGTAAAAGACATAAAAGGTGTAGGTGAATAAACATCCAAAAGTGTAAGTTAATCATGCTTAATTGAAATAATATCATGACTCTCATCCTTGAGTGTAGATATAGTAGATCTCATGTTGTTTAATATACTCACATAAAGTAGAGAAAACAAAAATTGGAGATTTTCCATTAAGTGACCCTAGTGTATTACCTCCATTAAAACCAATGTCATGGGTGATAATTCCAACTAACATGATGAATAAAAAAATTATGCCTTGGGAATATTTGGAAATAACTCCCTCATGGTGACCCATGGAATATAGTATTCAAGAAATAAATGTAGTTATATGTTTCTCAAAATAACTAAGAATGTATGTACGTGAATCTGAAGTGGGGTGTGAAAGAGGTTGAATGACATAAACATCAAATATAGTAGGTGGTTTAGGATCTAGTAAATCAACGTATAAAAGTGAATCAAGAAGATATATATCAGGTCCAAAAATAGGAAGTGAGTCACATGATGGGATAATATTAAAAGTATGTAATTCAAATGTGTCAGTCTAATGTTTTAATCATGCAAGGTTTTTCTACCATGTGCATATGAGGCCATCCTTGGTGGAAATGAGGGAGTGTAGAAAACAGTTTTGCCTTTTGAATTTTCTATTCTCTTCCATGAATTTCATCATGTCCTCATGCAATGAGTAGATCTTAGGAAATAAAATGTCATTTGTAGACTTAAGTGTGTGACAATTAGCACAAAAATCCATGATACAAGTAATACACATATGAAAAGTAAATCAATACCCAAGGGGTAGATTATGAGTCCATTTGATAATGTGTCTGTAAAGGATTAAAATGATTTTAAATTTTTTGATAAACAATAAGACCTTTAAATATATTTAGATGTTGGGTACACCAACACAACACCCGTAATTAATTAAAATTTGGAGATGGAGCCACTTCCAATGGGATCAAGGGGTAGGGCCCCAAGCATGATGCCAAATGTAATTTGAAGCTTGTGTAACTTTTGAAGTGGTCAAAATGTAACATTTTTTTCTTAAAACAAATGGCTCTAATTTTTAGGAAAAATGTACAATTTTTAGAAACTGACCCCTTTTAAATAATAATCCCCAATCCCCCATAAAAATAAATTTTCATTGATTTTATTTTTTAAACCCATATTTAAAAAAATTAATTGTAAAAGAATATTGATTAAAATGGGGGGTTAGAGGGGTTATACCCTTCACTTACACCTAAATTGAATTCCTTATCATAAGGCTTATAATTAGTCAAGCTAAAAATCTTGTTGAGTATACATATACGTAAATTGAATTTTGATTTTTATAAACTCAACTTTTGAATTAAAAAATTAAAGGGACACACCCAATTAATAGAGTTAGGAATCATATGTTTACCAAATTGATTTAAGATGAAAAATGATAATGAAGAGGTCTATAATGGTGTCAGTCAAGGATACAACTCTCTAATTCAATGTAGAGTGAAGAGCTCATGTGTAAATTATAATAGATTCAAACTTGAGACAAAGAGTAGGATGTTGGTAGGATGAAATTGAGGTGATTGAGTTAGGGTAAGTGAGAAATGATATAAAACATTGAGATGCCAAGATAATACTAAAAAAATCAAATCTAATATTATAGGGACCTACAACTACCTAAATAAAATCAAATCTGAGGGTGAGCTAAGATCTAAATCCAAATAGGGAGATTTCTAAGATCAAAGGAGAATGCAGTCCTGATCTATAAAAAAATTATCAATAAAATGTAAAATACCATGCTTAGTTAATAATAGACTATCATGAAAAATTATTGTCAATACAATGGATATATGTAAACACATATTTTAGATTTAAAAAATCAATTGTAAACAAAACCTAGATTATGGGTTATGTACATAATGAGATATATGACCAACTATAAGACCAATTAATGGATGCATAAGGAGGACTAATATCCAAATAATGGTATAATTCATAATAGCCATAAGGAAAATGGCTACATAAAACTAAGCAATGGATATGGAATGGTTATTTTGATACCATATTAGAGTGATGAACACTCATTATCTAGGATCACATCCATATATCATTACCATAGTAGCATCCATACACATAAAAAAAGGAGGAGAAAAAAAATATTGAATAGAGAATATGAATGAATACACATAAAATGAGATGAGGGGTATAATTTTTTAATGCAAGAGTAAGCTCCCCTTTCTCAATTTATTCCAATAAAGATGGATTTCACTAAAGGTGGATTACACAAAGGGTTATAGCACATGTGAAGTGAGTGGAATGAAATTCACACCTCTGTAAACATATGCACACACTAATTACACTTAATGCAAAAGAAAAATTAATAAGTTAACTTAAAATTAGTGCATCTAGATTAATACACCAATAGATGAGGATAATTGCTATTATTTTTAATTATGTATTTTTAATGGATGGAGATTTGGTGTGTTCCAATGATAATCCATATAATTAGAGTTAAAAATAGTTGAGTAAATCAAAGAAGTGTAGGAATGAAGGAATCATAAGGATGTATAAAATTAGTGATGAAGGGATTATAGGGTTACTTTGATTTTAGGGATTTTATGGAGGTGCATTTTAAAATAGGTTGGGTTTATTCCTAAAAAGTGATCAAATGTGTATATATATAGATCAATGGTCACCCACTATGCATTATTAATGTAGGGTGTATTATTTCTAAAACAATAATTTGTGCAATATAGTTTGATGTAATATTCAATTTAAAAACATGACTTATTTGTTGAACAAATGGAAATTGACATGTGTGTATGCCTAAAATATGACAAAGTTATATGTACATTTTATATCCAACACACACATATGATGTCATTAAAAAAATCATTTAGGGAATATAGACCAGGGTTGTGTATAGAGGGGGTTGTAATGGGTCTACAAGGGGAATTTATACACATAATATCTAAGGAAATTTAGGGTGAAAGACCTTACTAAATTGGGGGTGTCATTACAAGATAAATAAATAGGTATATAACTAATGCCAAGAATTAAATATATAAATAATATCATTCCTTTAGGAGTATTTTTACTTGAATTTGGTTTTAGAAACTAGTATGTGAATTTAAATTGATAGATATAACATTCAAGCATACATTTGAATGTAAAACACTAATATAGATTGCAATGATTTGATAAGTAGAATATGATAAATATATTAATTAAAACAAAGGAATAAGTACTTAGCTTTTATGGTTGATTAATTAAATGTGACTATGTTTTGATAGTGAAAAATAGAAGGAATGAGGCCTATGATTTGTCTAGATTCAAAACTATGTTTTTGTCTCTACAGGGTTAGTTCTATCATATTTAGGTTAGTATATACTATTGATACTAACTTATAGTTTTATATATTGACCTATGTGGAAAATAGGGTATACAAACATATGTTCACCTTCACCAATCTCTTAATTTTGTGTACTTTCAAATATAAACCTTGATGATGAACACAACTCTAAAAATCAATCTCCTTCACCTTAAAACACTATGTGTGCAAGTGTGGGATAGAATCCTATAAAAACTAGAAAATTATAATGGGTTAAGCTAACCCAAATAACCCATATTGATGATTGAATACTATCTACGTATCTAATAATCCAAGGAGTGAAAATATTCCACATGTAGTTCTCCAACCTAGTGTGAATATGTAATTGTGCTCCTTTTATATATGAATGTAACTAATGATTTGAATTTGAAACATGACAATGCTTGATTTGACTTAGATTTGGTATTATTTAGACTTAGATTGTGATGACTCCTAGTGAAATATTTTTAATTTGGAAAATAATATGATATATCTTCTCAATATGAATTAGTGTATAGATATGTATTAAATAAGTGCTAAATCTTATATCAAGTAAAGCCTCTCTCTCTCTCTCTCTCTCTCTCTCTCTCTCTCTCTCTCTCTCATCTCTCTCTCTCTCTCTCTCTCTCTCTCTCTCTCTCTCCTCTCTCTCTCTCTCTCTCTCTCTCTCTCTCTCTCTCTCTCTCTCTCTCTCTCTCTATGTGTGTGTGTGTGTGTGTGTGTGTGTGTGTGTGTGTGTGTGTGTGTGTGTGTGTGTGTGTGTGTGTGTGTGTGTGTGTGTGTGTGTGTGTGTGTGTGTGTGTGAGGAACCCATTTCACTATTATGGGTTGAGGAATATGTATAGATAAACCAACTAAAAGGTATTTATAAAGGAGTTCAAAGTGCCATGACATACCTAGTGAGGAATTGAGATTATTGATGTGTGTATGGGAGAAGGCCAGAGAAATAAAAAATTAATGAGTGATGCATATAATCAAATATTAAATAAATAATTCCTTAGATAATATTTTTATTCCTTTGATTCAATAATGGGATATGAAGTTATGAGGTTTCACATGTAAGCCAATAATTTTAGCTACTAGGAAATGAGAAAAGATAAATTTATAGGATGAACATGATTAATTTTTTTGGAGAAGTTTATGATAGATCCCTATCAATTACTCTATTAAATATATTTTTCAATTCATTTAAAGAAGAGGCCTGATATCACTCATTGTGATCCTACCTTCCAAAGGAAGGGTTTATAGAAAAAGGATCATAGAAATCTAAGGATGTTTTGGAGTTATAGATTTATTTGATGTGATCTAACCCAATGCAGTTTAAGGTTGTTGATGTCAGAGTGATGAACACTCATTACCCAAGATCGCATCCATAGATCATTACCACAATGGAATACATACACATCAAGAATGTGAAAATAGAATCATGGATAGATAATTTAAATGATTATGCATATGGAGGGATATGATTAGTATAAATAGGTTATGAAAGATAAATCTCTCCTTTCCCTATTTATTAAACTAAATGTGGCTACCATAAAGGGTGGTAGAACATGTGAAGTGAGTGGCATAAATGCACACTACTAGGATGGATAATCTTATTCATGTTGCACGTGAAATTCTATTTCATTATTCAATTGAAAAGAGGAAAAAATTACATTAAATAATCCAATAAGGTTGTTCACTTCACATTCCCAATGTGACTCTACCTATTCCTACACGAATGGAGAAATTATTGAATAAGACAAAAGCTAGACTCCTAAGCTAGACACCTAGGGTTAATAACAAATATATAAAATATTATTAAATCCCCTATAAATTTTCAAGGGTCTTTGTCAAACCAATCATTCATTTAAACTTTTCAAAATTTTCTCATCTAAGTACTTTTGTTAAAATGTCTATTAGTTTCTTTGCTGTCAGGCAATGTTGCAACTTGACACTGTCATCTTTCACATAGTGCAAAATTAGATGAAATTTGGTATTAATATGCTTGGTTCAGTCATGAAAGACTAGATTATTTTCCATTTAGATTGAATAAGTGTTATAAATAATGAGAGGTGTTAATAAAACATGTTACTAGACTCAAAATCTGAAAGAATCCTTTTAAGACACAAGATCTTTCTAGCTGCCTCTAAAGTGGCCATATATTCTACTTTTCCTGAAGAAATTATTGGCACTAATTTTTTCTTATATTTCCAACTAACAATTGTTCTTCCTAAATTCATCAAAAAAACCTGAGTTGTACTTTCCATCTTTATGATCACCAACATAGCTAGAATCTAAATACCCAACTAGTTTGAAGTCCCCTAACTTGTAGTTTTTGAGCCCAAAATTCTATGTTCCTTTGAGACATTTGAGGACCCTTTTTGTTACTACCCAATGAATTTTGTTGGGTTATTTCATGAATATTGAGAGGACACCAACTAAAAATGCTATATCTAGTTGAGTTATGGTCACATCAATCAAAATTCCCATGAATTTTCTATATTCAATGGAATCAACGAAATTTGTTGAATCTTTAGATGTCAATTTGAAATTTTGTTCCATGGGCATGTTAAGAGGATTACAATCTTCTATTCCAACTTGGATTCAAATTTCACCAACCTAATTTTTTTGAATGATGAAGAAATACTTTGGTTTTTGAATTACTTAAATACCCAAATAGTAATGGAGATAAGCTAAATAAGTCATTTCAAAGCTTTTCATCAACTCTAATTTAAATTTTTGTGTACCATTCATTGTTACCTATGATGAGCAAATCATCAACACACAACACCATAATTAAAACTATTTTGTCAACTATTTTGATGAAAAGAGTTGCATTTTCAAACTTAAAACATTTGATTTTCATGTTAATGAGGTGCTCAACTAGTTTGTCATACCATGCTCAAGGGGCTTATTTCAAACCATATAATGATTTATCCAATTTTCACACCTTGTGCTCTTATCCATTTATTACAAAATGTTTAGGTTGTGTCATGTACAAAGTTTCCTTGAGGTCACCATTCAAGAATTTTGTTTTGAAATCCATTTCATGAACTTTCCATCCACTGTGAGCTACTAAAGTCAACATGGTTTGAATGGTAGTCCATTTTAATATAGGTACAAAGCTTTCATTGTAGTTAATTCCTTAAGTTTTAGCATACCCTTTGAGATAATCCTTGATTTATGCTTTTAAAGTGAGCCATAATATTTGTATTTGTTGTGGTAGACCCACTTATAGCCAATCATTTTGTATCCATATGGAGGATCAAACAATTTCCAAGTCCTATTTGTAATCAATGCATTGTACTCATCTTTCATGGTTTTTCTCCAAGATTCAAGCCTCTCATCTTGTTTGAAAGATGTTGGTTCTAAATCAACTACAACATTGATTTATTCTTATAGATAATTATTCAAGGTGAGATTTTAAATTCTATGTTGAATTTATTTAAGGGACTTGTCTGGTTGTGATGCAGTTTCATGTGCACTTTTGTACCTATTTTCCCAAATTCATTAGGTTTCACATATTTTAATGTTTGAGTGGACCACTTAGGCATATATTTATGTGTTTTAGGTGTTTCAAATTCATCCTCTAAACTCTTGTTACTTTTTTCCCTTTGTTATAGTAAGCCTATTCATTGTTTGATGAAGTTTAATTCTCCCCTTTAGGATGAGCTTCAAGTTAATGTCTATGAGACAATATAAAATCAATAGATTCACAAATATCCATTCCCCACTCATTATCTAGAACATCCAAAACACTCTTTTTGTAGATATTAGACTTTGCATACTAGTCAAATTGACTCAGTTTTGATCAATATGTTATTTATCCATTATAGACTCACAAAAGATAACTTTACTTAAGAATAAAAACTTCTTCTCATTCTCATCATAAATCATGTATGCTTTGGAGGATTCAGAATATCCCAAGTGGATGCATTTCTGACTCTTGTGGTCTAACTTATTTCTCCTCTCTTTTGGAATAAAAAAATTAGAAGATGTGGAATTGAAGGAATATGACCACACCACATCTCATACAAAGTCTTAGATTATAGAGTTGGTGATGGTGATGTGTTTTAAAGGTACACTACTATTTTAGTTGCTTTGAGCCAAAATTGTATATTTATCCATTTAGAATACAACATTTCAAGAACCATATTCATCATAGTTATGTTAATCCTTTCAAAAACTCCATTATGTTGTAGAATGTATGGAAATGTGAGTTGGTGTTTGATCCCATTTTATTCAACATAGGATTCAAAATTATTTGAAGTGAATTCATCACCATTGTTTATCCTGACTATCTTGATTTAGGTTTGTGCTTCATTTTAAATCATGTTCTAGAATTTATGGAAAGTATTGAAGGCTTATAATTTTTTCTTCCAAAAGTATATCCATGTCATCCAACTGAAGTGATCAATGAACAACATGAAGTACTTATGACCATCAGAGGTAAATATTGGAAGAGAACACAAGTCTAAGTGAATAAGTTGAAATTTTATGTCAACTTTCCACTATGACTTTGGAAATGGTTCTCTTATGTGTTTAACCAAGATGGAGGCTTCACACTTTTCATTTAATTTTGTAGCCAATGTAGGCATGATAAAAACACCATTCTTTTGTAATACATAAATGTTGTTATAGTGAGTGTGCCCTAATATATCATGCCAAAACATGTTAGGAGACATTTCATCTTCCATGTGATGAGCATAATTCATTTAATTTGATGCTCACCCTTCAGTTTGAGTATTTTTCCTTCCTCATATCTAGTCAAGATGACTTCATTGTCATTTTTTCTCCTAATAGTGAGATCACCATTATCCAACATAATGAAATAACCTTGTTCCCTTATGAACACTATGGACAATAATTTTTATTTCAATTTAGGAAGGTAGAGAACAATCTAAAGTTTGTAGCCTAGAATCCCTAGACACTTGAGTCAAATTGTACTTATTTCCTATGGTTACATACTTGATCTATCTATGAGGTATATTTAGCCAAAAATTTCTTCAGTATACCCCTAAAAGAAGTCTTTTCATAGTTTCATATGTTGAGTGGCACATGTATCAAAAACCCAAGCATCAAATCATGAATAATTAATTTAGACACTATTTGCTTCATCATCTGTACTAGAAAACATGAATTGACTAGTGAATTGTGCTAAGTTTTACTCTTTTGATTATTTATTTGATTTTTCCTCTTTCTTCTTACAAACAAGATAACTTTATAAGCTAACTTAACATTAGTGTATATAGAATAATTCACCAACTCCCCATTTTAAGTGCAACATAGGGAGCTATATACAAATAAATAAAGCTAATAATACTCTAATAATGGGTTCTAGTAACTAGGCCTAATGAGGTACCCACGTATTATAAGTACTCACTATAAAAAATGAGATATGCCATAAGGGTCTCTCAAAAATCTAGTAAAAAATGAAAGTGGAGAGAGAAAACATATGCTAGAAGGAATCTAAAGAAATCAAATGACTCAATACTCAAACATAATCATTAAGAAGGTACAGTAGATGTAGTGAAGGCCATCAAATAAAAAAGCACATTTTAAACTCAAAAATCATAATTTTTTTGAAATTTTCATGAGTAGTTATTTATTTAAAAAATAAACTAATAATGTATTCACCAAAGTAACTACTTACAAAAAGGATATTGTTAGAGGTTTCAAAAGTGTAAAAACATTCATAAAAAAGATCAGCTACCTAACATAGAATATGTGGTGTGCCATAGATTAGCAAGGGAAATAACACCTAAAGAATAAAGATTTATGCCACACCCACCATACTTTTTATTGGGTAAAGTGACACAAAATTTATGTATGAGTGGATAAATCCAACTACTCAAACATAGAAAAGCTAACACTATATGTATCACAATAGCTCCAAATCAAGCTGAAGGAGACCATGAAATTGTTAAAGAAGATAAGATGACACTATGAATTAAAAAAATAGATACACTTAAGTTATAGAAAAATTTAAGCATGTTGATGAATTTTAAAATATATAGGTAAAATAATTCTCAATAACATGGCCCCATTGGTAATGGGATAGTCAAGTAACTTAAGTAGAGAAAAAAGTGATCATAATAAAGCACACATGCATGAAGGTGGACTAAAAAATCAAACCATCCATGCCTTTTTAGAATAAATGAGATTAAAAATGTTTCGTTAGAAAAAAAAAACTAAAATATGATGCAAGAAACTCCAAAGTGTTGTTAATCTATGTAATGCCATAAAGAATCATGAAAGTTATTCCTAGAAAAAGGGAATATTGTGTAGCTAGAGAAAATAAATAGTGGAGAAACCACAATGGTATAATACTCTCAAATAATGTTAATGGCACCACCACAAGTATCTAAAATCCATTCTAGATGAATATAAATGGTGGATGATGATGCTTGCATGTGAGTAGGTGAATAAACATCTAAATGTGTGTCAAGTTAATCATGCCTAATTGGAACAATCTCAAGACTCTCATCCTTGAGTGTAGGTGTAATAAATCTCATGTTGTTCAATATCCTCACATAATGTAGAGAAAAAACATTGGAGCTCCACCATTAAGTGATCCTAATGTACTACCTCCATCAAAACCAATGTCATGGTGATAATTTCAACTAACATGACAAATAAAAAAATCATTCCTTCGGAATGTTTAGTAATAACTTCCTCATGTTGACCCATGAAATATAGTATTAAAGAACCAAAGGTAGCTATATATTTCTCAAAATAACTAAGCATGTATGTAGGTGACTGAATTGGGGTGTGAAAGAGGTGAAATGATATGAGCATCAAATATAGTAGGTAGTTTAGGATCTAGTAAATAAAAGTATAAAAGTGAATAAAAAAGATGCATATCAGGGCCAACAATAGGAAATGAGTCACATGATGGTCTAGGATCAAACTATAATTCAAATATGTCAGTCTAATATTTTAATCATGTAATTTTTTTCTAAAATGTGCATATGAGGGTATCCTTGGTGGAAATGAAGGAGTTTAGAAAAGAGTTTTGCCTCTTGAATTTTCTATTCTCTTCCACGAATTTTATCATGTCCTCATTCAATGAGTAGATCTTAGGAAATAAATTTTCATTTGTAGACTTGTGTGTGTGGCAATTGACATAAAAATCCATGATGGAATTAATACACATATGAAAATGAAATTAGCACCCAAGGGGAAGATGTCAAGTTCATCCAATAATGTGTCCATAAATTATTAAAATTATTTTAAAAAAATTCACAAAGAATAATACCCTAAAATAACTTTAGATGTTGGGTACATGAACAATGCACCCATAATTAATTAAAATTTGGATATGGATATGCCCCCAATGGGATCAAGGGGAAGGGCCCTAGGTGTGCTGCCAAATGTAATTTGAATATTGTGTAACTTTTGAAATAGTCAAAATGTAATGTTTTTAATAAAAGAAATGGCTCCATTTTTAAGGAAAAATGCATACTTTTTATAAAATGGCCCCTTTTAAAAAATAACCCAAATTCCCTCTCAAAATAAATTTTCATTAATTTTATTTTTTAACTCCTATTTAAAAAATTAATTGTAAAATAATATTGATTAAAATGAGGGGTTGAAAGGGTCAAACCCTTGACATCCCCTAACTTGAATGACTTATCATAAGGCTTACAATAAGTTAGGCTAAATTTTTTATTGATTATACATACATGTAAATTGAGTTTTAAGTTTTATAAACTCAACTTTTGAATTAAAAAATTAAAGGGACACACCGAATTAGAAGCGTTAGGGATCACATGTTTACCACATCAATTTGAGATGAAAAATGATACCGAGGAGGTATGTCAATAAAGGATACAACTCTTTGATTCAATGTAGACTGATGAGCTCATTTGCAAATTGTAACAGGTTTGAACTCGAGACAAAGAACATGATGTTGGTTGGATGAAATTGAGGTGATTGAGTTAGGGGAAGTGAGAAATGAGCTCAAATATTGAGATGTCAAGCCAATACTAAAAAAACAAATCTAATACTATAGGGACCTACAAATCTCTGAATAAAACCACATATGATTCAATGCGAGATCAGATCTAAAGCCAAATAGGGGAGATTTCCAAGCTCAAAGGAGAATACAGTCCCAATCTAGATTAAAAAAATTATCAATACAATGTAAAAGACCATTCTTAGTCAATAACATGACTGTCATGAAAAATTATTGTCAATACAATGAATATATGCAAGCACATATCTGAGATACTAAAATCAAATGCAAACAAACTCTAGATCATGGTTTATGTATAGAATGAAATATATGGACCAATTATAAGACCAAGTAATGGATGCAGAAGGAGGCCCAATATCAAAATAATGGTAGATTCATAATGGCCATAAGGAAATTGGATACATAACACTAATAAATGGCTATGAAATGGTTATTTTGATACCATATCATAGTGATAAACAATAATTATCTAGGATCATATGCAAAGATAATTACCATAGTAGAATCCATATGCATCAAGAAGAGGAAAACAAAATCTTGAATAGATAATATGAATGAATACACATATAAAAGGAGATGAGGGGTATACTTTTTTATGCAAGAGCAAACTCCCCTTTAACTATTGGTTCCAATAAATGCGGATTTCACTAAAGGTGGATTACACAAATGGTTTTAGCACATGTGAAGTAGGTTTCATGAAATTCACATTTATGTAAACATATACACACACTAATTACACTTAGTGAAAAAGAAAAATTACTATGTTAACTTAAAATTCATGCATTTAGAATAGTGCACCAATAGATGAGGATAATTCCTATTATTTTTAATCATGTATTTCCAATGGATGGAGATTTTGTGTGTTCCAATGATAAGCCATATAGTTCTAGTTAAAAATAGTTGAGTAAAGAAAATAATTGTAAAAATCAAGGAATCATTAAAACATATAAAATTAGTGATGAAGGGATTATAAGGTTACTTTGAATTTAAGAATTATATGGAGGAGAATTTTAAACTAGGTTGGGTTTATTCCTAAAAATGGATAAAATGGTTCTTTTTATAGATCACTGACCACCCACTATGCATTATTAATGTAGGGTGTATAAGCTCTACAACAATAATTTGTGAAAATGTAGTTTAATGTAATCTTGAATCTCAAAACAAGGTTTATTTATTGAACAAATGGAAACTGACATGTATGTATTCCTAAAATATGACAAAGTTATAATTTCATTATATATCCACCACACACATATGATGAAATTAAAAAAAATAGTTAGGGAATATAGACCAGGGTTGTGTATAGAGGGGGTTGAAATGGGTCCATAAGTGGAATTTATATAGACAATTTCTAAGGAAAGATAGGGTGAAAGACCTTACTAGATCGGGGGTGTCATTAAAATATAAATAAATAGGTATATAAACTATGATAAGGAAGTAAATATATCAATATTATCATTTATTTAGGAATCATTTTACTTGAATTTGGTTTTAGAAACTAGTGTGTGAATTCATATTGATAGATATAGCATTTAAGCATACATTTGAATGTAAAACACTAGTATAGATAGAAATGATTTGATAAGTGGCATATGATAAATATAATAATTAAAACAAAGGGATAAGTACTTTGATTTTATGTTTGATAATTTAAATGTGACTATGTTTTCATAGTGAAAAATAGAAGGAAGTAGGCCTATGATTTGTCTTGATTCAGAACTATGATTTTTTCTATACAGGGTAAATTCTATCAAATTTGGGTTAATATATACTATCGATACTAACTTACAGTATTATATATTGACCTATGTGTAAAATAGGGTATATGATCATATGGTTACATTCTCTGATATCTTAATTTCATGCATATGTAATTCTAAACCTTGATGATGAAAATAATTCTATAAATCAACCTCCTCAACCATAAAACCTTATGTGTGCTAATGTGGGATAGAATCCTATAAAAACTAGAAATTTTTAATGGGTTAAGCTAACCCAAATCACCCCCATTAATGATTGACTAATATCTATGTATCTTATTTTTGAAGGAGTGAAAATAAATCACATGTAGTTCTCCAACCTAGTATGAATATGCAATTGTGCTCCTTTTATATATGAATGTATCTGATGATTTGAATTTGAAACTTGGTAGTGCTTGATTTGACTTAGATTTGGTATGATTTAGACTTGGCTTATGACAAATCCTAGTGAAATATTTTTAAATTTTGAAAGAATATGATAGATCTTATCAATGTGTATTAGTGTATAGATGTGTATTAGATAAGTGCCAAATCTTGTAGCAAGTGAGGCTTTTGTGTGTGTGTGTTTAAGTTTATTTAAACCTAATTTGGATTAGGATCATCTCAGGTAGATAAGGTTAAGAATATAGAAATGATATGACACAAGGGTGAATATTACATCTAAAATAGACCAATTAAATGCTAAACTCATATATACCATATACTAAATTTATTAAACTAAGACAAGATATTAATGTAAAGTAAAAATATGCTAGATATATAAGTGATAAATAAGTGATGTAATTATCTCATTTTTATGCTAATGTAAATTTAGATATGGAATAGATTGAAAGCAGGTAGGAAGATAGTTCTAAAATAGTTGTTATATTTTAGATATGGTACCTCTAGATGTGTATAGTTATATCAGGCTCAGACAGTTGCATCAACACTACTATATGAGTCTGATGATAGTGTCATGTATAAAATATCTATTAAAATTTGATGTAACCACTTGGATACCTTAGGGTTTTATTTTGGCTTTGCTCTGGTGTATTTATATTTGGGTCATGGACTATCAATCCTTTTGAAATGGAAAAAACTCTCTCTTTCCATATTCAATGTAACCTTGGGGTAAAATGTATTAGTAGGTACATGGTGTCAAGCTAGCCCACAATAGGCTCACTATCAAAGGGTGTTGCCTACACAACATGTTTCACTAAATTTTGTTTATTTCAAGTCTAAAGCAAAATTACAAAAGAATGATAGGGATAAGTGATTAGAATGAACCCAAATTGGTTTATGTGTCATATCTAGACATTGTGAGCACTCATCTTTGGTTGGGGAGGACTACCTACAAGTAAGAAAACACTACCATAAAATGTTTATTAGTAGATAAATGAGTGGGCTGCCAATCTATGTGCTTATTCTAGGAAGTGTGAAACTTTCTTAGAGATGATAGTCCACTTTTGAGAGATAAAAGAGTAATAAATAACTAAAAGAGAGGTAAAGTAAATAGAGAGAGAAAGAGAAATAATGTTACTGTTATTCGCAACCTGAGTGTAGTAGAGAGTGACAGGGTGCAGGTGGTGTATTTTATTTTTTTAGAAGTTGTTTGGGTAGGTTTTGAAAAGGTTTGGGAATCCATAATCGTCAAAGTCGGTAAGGGAGTGATCGATAATAGTTATACTACTGAGGTTAGTGGAGAAGGTGATCGATGTGGGTTAGGCTACCGAGGTCATTAGGGGCAATAATTACCTAGGAGCTTGCAGAAGGCTTTTTTGGGTTTGAAAAATGGTTTTGATCAAGTTTGGGAGATTAGGGAGAGTTATGAGAGAGAGAGTATGGTTTGGGTAGATCTAGTTAGAGGTTTGGTGTGTTAATTCAAGGGGGAACAAGTAAGGAATCTTTGTATATCCTTCATGGGGGTTCAGTCAGGAGTGTATAAAGCAATGAATAGTAGATATGAAGTGATATCAAAAGAAATACTTAAAATACTTATTGAATAAGTTATGTACTTAGCTATAGTGGTCACTAAATGGTAAGTGCTATATTGATGGTCCCTATCACGTAGTCCTAAAATGATGGCCTGAATAGAGAGAACAAGCAGGTGTTATTAGTCCTCAAGAGCTTAGTTCCTGGTCATGATTGACATACATAAGATTATAGTAAGCTAGGATGTCAAAAATTAAATGCCAAGAGATTTAATGCAAGTAAGAATAAATTTTATTGATTTCTACTAACCTAATGTTTAGGTTAGATTTTGGCTTATATCATCGATATCAGTGATCCCACCGATGTCAATTGTGGGTTGACCAATATCAATAGCCATAGAATAGGTAAAGCTTACTATTTTTGGCCTATTTTCTGTTGCTCTTCATGCCAAGTGTGGAACCCATTACAAAATGGTAAAAATAAGAGGTTAAGAAAGAGGTAGTTGATTAGGAATTTAGTTTTGAAGTGAGAATAAGTCTTGGGTAGTTAGGATGAGGGGACCAGGTCTTGAGGTGACTCATCAGGTGAGAATTAGTCATAGGGTGAGGTGGACTAGTAAGGTGGCAAAAGGGGTTTTTTAATTAACTTAATTAAGTATTTTAAATCAATTAAATGTGTGAGAGGTAAAATCATGGGTTAGGGAGGCTAATTATTATTACTGAAAAATAGGTTAAAAGGGGTTTTGACACAGGGAGTTACGCATGTGTGTGTGACATAATTTTGGTGTCTACATTTGCCCCTTTTTGTCTTGTAATTTGTACTAAAAATTTTTTAATACAAAAATAGGATTTATATGCTCTAAGTATTGAATGAGGTATCCCCCCTCAAAATGAGAATCGACATAAGAGAAACCAAAATCAGATACTAGTTTGATAAAAAGGTAATTAGGTGAGTGGTGAAGAATTGAGTATCACTTAATATATGTATATTACTATGATCTATAGTTGACAAAGTCAAGAATAGGCAAGGTTAAGGATGACTTGGATAAAAATAACCAAGGCACAACTTGTAAGTGATAGCTGATAGGTCAAAACAATCAAAGTTGTAGCTCCAATGGTTGATGTGTCCCAGGTATCCAAGGTAGGAAGTATCCTGGGGAAACACAAAAGGGTTGAAGGTGATAGGATGAGCTTGGTTACCATCCAAAATACCTAATATACATGTATGTGCATAATATCCAACTATAGCAGAATAACATAAGTGATCGAGACAAGCAATGCAAGGTTGGTGTAAAAGGGTCAATGAGTGAGGAGATATTTGTGATCTCCAAGAAAAGTCATCATGGGTGAATATTTAAGTGATCTCTAATGGTGTTTTCATGGTTGGGGAGATATATGTAATCTCTAGTTTGGCAACCATGGTTCGGGAGATATACTTGATCTTCAAATTTCCCTAGATTATGGGTAAAGTATAAAAAGTTGGGGTAACTTTTTTAGGGTAAACATTACTAAAATGGTTCTAACATCAGTGAAATTATCAATATCATTAATAAATAATGCTGAAATCAACACATTAGGGAAATGTTGTCGATGTTGATATGAATAAGCACCGATGTCAATAAATTACATCAATAATGTCAACATGAACAACCAACCAAACATGATAAAAGGGGGTTTGGTAGTTGAACAAACTCATTTGCAACTTATAGTTAGAGAAAAAATAGAGATACGAGAGTGATTGAGATGGTAGAGTAAGGAGGGGACCTAGTGGAAGGTGCACAACTATAAGATCCAGTTGTGCTCACTTGAAGGAGATGGAGAGATGAGGTAAGATCCTCTACTAGTTATTTTGAAACTTGATTTGGCTATTTGGAGTTTTTAGGCTAATTTAGAGATGGGGGTATAGAAAATTTTAGTAGAGGGGTAGGAAAAAGGGTAGGGTAGTTTTAGGATAAGTTGGGGGGAATTTGAGGTAGGTTTTTAGGTTAAAATTATAGTTTTGGGTTTGGGTCATTCAACCCTAGGGCTAAACGAATCACCAATGTCAACAGGCTCCACCAACATTGATCAACATGGTATCGAGGTTAGTAGGCTCCACCAACATTGATAAACATGTGAAGCCTAGAGTTATGATAGGCAATGGGCCTAAGGTTGAGAGTAAGAGGTAGTGAAACCTAAGGTAGAGAGGGGAAAGTAGGGTAAATAGTTAGGTGGGTATATGGCCAAGCTAACCTTAGAAGACCTTGTGTCAATTGAGTGTTGCCTACATAGCCCAGTTTAGGGCCTTAGACTAATGTAGTTCTACCAAAGAGAAAGAAAAAAGGTGATGGTAGGTTATATTAAAAACTACATGACTTGAGTTATGTGTGTATGGATACATGCAAAGATGGAGCTGACATTACAAGATCATCTGTAAAGGCTTTTCACACGTATGAGGAAGGATGTCACTCTAAATGAGTGGGATCACATGGTATTTATGGGGTTAGGAGGAGTATGAAGATATTGTCAAGTCACTCGAGATGTGAGCCTTTTGATAGCATTGATTGAGAGGTGGGATCACACCATAAACACCTTCCATTTATCAATTGGAGAGTTGATAGTTACCAAGGAGGATGTCTATAGGATTTTATGGTTACCACTCTAGGGTAAGGAGCTCTTTTTATTGTTGAGAAATGAACATGATATCCACATGGTGGAATTATATATAAAACATATTAGCGAGGTGACTTATCATTCTATGAGTTTTTCCTATGAGCCACTGTATATGGTTGATGAGGAGTAGCATGAACTGAACATCCTTATGATGATCAAGATCATGGTATATACATTACCAAATACAAATGGTGGTAGATTTATAATTGCATTGATAGGTGTGTGTGCACAAATGGTTGAGTAATGAAATATTTTTTCATGAGGTCTAATATTTTTAGTGTATTTATACAAAGAGATGTGGGGTTTGATACTGTGATGATGATATAATTTATGTTTCATCCATCTACTACACTTTTGGGAATACAAGCACATCATGGTGACATGAGCAATGGGGTTACCTACCATGATTCTAGTCAGCTTCGAGGTTGGTTTTAGATGGTGGATAAAGGGCATGGTACAGACACAATTGGATGGCATAGTGTGTGACATTGCCTATTATAGGTGCATGATTAAGGGTTTGATCCCTATAGATATCTTGTGGAGACCCTACCTAACATACCCAATTTTTAGAGGACATGAAAAATAGCTTATTAGTTTATAGAGCTCACTATGGCTTAGGGGAGGATGAGTTGGTGAGTTGGAGATGGTATCCATGACACAAGTCAGGAGGCATTTTGGTCTACTATAGGATATATTGTCTACATTCCCTCGATATAGGAGGGATGACATAGAGGCACCCCTACTATTACCCTAGAAGATAGATGGGATAGATTTTGAGGAGTTACCAATAAGGCCAAGTGTTGGGGATCTAGGGTGCACAATGGCATATACATCTTGGTGGGTAGGTTTACATCCCATGGTGGAGGTTAGGAGGCCACCACCAAATTTATAGGGGTTGGTGAGAGAGAGGGATGCAATTTTACAGACACATGATGTAGTAGTACAGGCTAGAGATACAACACAAGCACATGTATTAGCCTTACAAGGGTAGGCGGTGACATTGAAGGGCCAAGTTGGGGCACTATAAGGCTAGGTTGTAGCATTACAGGGCCAAGTCAAAGTGTTATATGGTTAGGTGACTACAATGATAGTGGAGAGGGATAGCCTGAGAGTAGTAGGTCAGGTTACTCCTCCTCCTCCACCATAGGGACTAGTACAGGCTAGGCCATCATCAAGTTCTATGGGACCTCCATAAAATGTATCTCTAATGAGATATACTACTACCCTGGATGAGATTACCTATTATGAGAGGGCCATCAAAGAGTTTCCATAGATTCAATGATATTCTGAGTTTAAGAAGTAGGAGAGATTTGTGTCATGTGCTACAGCTTCTAGCTTAGGTGGACGTAGATGGGATGACAGTGGCAATGACACTGCTTCATCATGACCACATGGAGAGCCTCGATGATCTTGAGTGCTATATTTTATCATTTTGATTATATTTTTTATGCACACATTGGCATGCGAGCTGAAGATGTGAGATGTATATTTTGAGAGACAGATGATATTATGATGATGTATTGACGGACATGTTATTGATCCTATATATATATATGAGATGTTTATTTATTGTGATTTTGATGAGGATATTGATGTAGATGATGATGATTATTTAATTCTATGTTAATTTTGATGTTAATGCTAATCATGTTAGTTGAGTTAGACTAACCTTTCCCATATATGTGATGGTATATGCATAGTTGGTTTGTTAGTTTCATCATAGCATTTTTCCATATTTTGCGATGGTGTACGCTTAAAATGAATAAATTGGTTAGTTTATTTTATAAATTTTCCATATTTGTGATGGTGTATGCATAAAATAAATTGAGTAGGATTTGACAGTGTTGGTATGACATTGTTCTTCATCTCAATAGAGAGATCAACATGTGATGTGAATGGGAAAATAAAGAGGTAGAATGCTCATGCATTGGTAAAGACCATAATCAGAACATAAATATGCTTAGGAAATTGAGCCTCTTTCATACCTTATATCTCTAAACCATTATTTTTGTTAGAGAAGTGTCATGTTTACCTTATATTAAGTGAGCTTCATAGTCCCTTGAAAGAGTATGAGGGAAAAAATGGCAACATGAGGTAAAATGTTTGGGTAGCATAAACTACAAAGTGGGGACGATATGCCCCTTTTATGGGTGACCTGAGAGCTACTATAGGCTATTCCATGACTTAAATCTTTTTTTTGTGTGTAAGGTGATCAATGCGAGAAGCCTATAATGGGATTTTGTATAAGTTAAGGTCATATAAAGCTGATCACTGTGAGAAGCCTTTTTTATTCATATTTCACTTTGAGAACAAATCTTGGCTTAGCCATCCTTCAAGGGAGTGGTCTAAGCATTCATTTTTAAGTTTAAATATCTAACTTTCAAGGGAGTAGTATACATTGAGAAGTGTGACCTAAGATTTTATAACTTCTCACATATCCCATTTGTTTTTTTTTGTGATTTTAGTCATGGACAAGACTATAGAGGCTTAGGAGTTTTCCACTTTGAGGGTAAAACCACACCACTGCGTAAGTTAACTAAGTGTATAGGAGTAAGGGTGAAGAGGAAGGGAAATGAATGTAATAGGGATGCTCAAGGGATGAGCTCAAGTTAAACACGAGGTGAAGTGATGCTTGTTTAACAAAATAATGGTCATAGGTGTAAGGCATGTAAAGGCTTTGGGTTTGGCCTTCCTTCAAGAGAAGACAAGTAATAAGTTCTTGATCCATACTTGTGAGTTATGATATAAGGTCCAAGATAATTAGGATCAAACTTACCCCATTTACTTTTCTCCATATTCATCACATGTTGATTTTATTTTATGATGAGATCTCCTATATTGAAATCTTGCTCTTTGAGGTTTTTTTTATAAGCATGTTTGATATATTCTTGATAGATTTGGAGGTGGTTGAGGGCTATGAGATGGTGCTCATCAAGCAATTCAAGTTGAGCCAAATTTTCTTGGTTAAATTCATCATTAGTAAGTATGTCTTGTAGATAAATGTGAAGAGAAGGAATCTAGACTTCAAGAGGCAAAATAGCCACCATCCCATATACCAAGGAAAAAGGTGTAGCACCTTTAGGGGTTCAAATGCTAGTACAGTAAGCCCAAAAAGCAAAAGGAATGTGTGCATGCCAATCCTTACCCATATCATTGACTACCTTCATGAGAATTTTGGTCAATGTTTTGTTAGAATCTTCTACTTGTGGATAATATGGCAATGAGAAGATTAATTTGATTCCAAATGTATCACAAAGACTTTGAATAGTCTTATTTTTGAAAGATTTTATCTTATTTGTTATAATTTTATGAGGGAAACCAAAATGATAGATGATGTGATGGTTGATAAAGTCAACAATTTTGTCAACTTTAGTAGAGATGAGAGGGATGGCCTTGACCCACTTGGTGAAGTATTCAGTGGTAGTAATGATAGAATGATGAAAGAGGGATGAATGAGGGTTAATCTCCCCGATTAGATCTAAGCCCCATTGAGACAAGGGCCAAAATTCCTTGGCGACTTGTAATGCATGACTTATAATGTGAAGGAGTTTAGCATGTTGTTGACACTTGATGCAACACTGAACATAATCAACATAGTCTTGATGAAGTGTGGGCCAATAATAACCAAGTCAAAGGATATGCTTATAAACTGCATGACCATTTAAATACCCACCATAAATCCCATCATAGACTTCTTTAATGGTGAAGGGAGTCTTAGTACTAGTGAGGAATCTAAGAAAAAGACCATCAAAACCTCACTTGTAGAGAAGTCCCCCTAGTATAATGTACGGAGTGGCATGTTTTATGAAGGCACATTTCCCATTATTGGAGAGATCTGAAGGGGTAATAGAGAAGGAAAGATAATCTATGAATTGATTATACCATAAGTCATGTGGTTTGGCTATTACATTCCTAATAAAGAGGATGTTATATGATACGTAAGAGGGTAATGTTAAATGATGCATGGTGACATAGATTCTTGAGGAAGAGGATGAAGAGGGTATGTGTGAAGCAAGTGAAGCCATCATGTCATCAAAATTGTTTGTAGATCGAGGAACAGTTTGTAAGAAATAAGAGTCAAATGATCCTAATAGTGTATCTACATAATGTTTATACCACTATAAAATTTTGTTTTTGCATAGGTAGGAACCATTAACCTGGTTAACCACTAGTTGAGAATCATCAAAAATGGTTAACTATTTGATACCAAAGAAGAGAGTTATTTGAAGTCCTAAAATCAAAGCCTCATATTCAACCATATTGTTAGTGCATTGAAAATCTAATTTAAATGACAAAGACATAGGTTCATCATCTAGACAAATAAGAATGATCCTTGGACCCCCTCCATATTGACATTTAGATCCATTGAAGAACATCATCCTTTGATAGGAGATGTCATCAGTAGAGAGCATTGTGATGGATTCATTAGGGAATTCAAGGTTTGAAGGTTGGCTGTCAGGTAAAGGGGTAGTAATTAATTGGTGAGTGATTGTTTGCCCCTTAATATACTTTTGTTGAATGAATTCTAAGTCAAATTCAGCAAGAAGCATGAGCCACTAATCTATATGTTGGTTGTGATATGGCTTGAAATGCATGTATTTGAGGGGATTAGTATGGGTGACCACATAGGTTTAATGATTTAGGAGATAATGGTGAAGCTTGGAGGCAAAAAAGACCAACACAAGACAAAGCTTTTTGTTACGGGTATATCAAGTCTCATAATCAATAAGTGTGTGGCTTATGTAGTAAACCACCTACTCTCAATGTTAGTCATCTTGATGTGCAATCATAACACCTAGAGAATGGTCTGTTATAGATATGTATAGGTAGAAAGGCTAATTTTCCTTAGGTGAAATAAGAACTGGTGGGAAATGGAGATATTATTTAAGTGTGTCAAAAGTTTCTTGGCAATCTATATTATAATGGAAGGAGACATTCTTTTTGAGGGGATGGTGAAAGGGCTAGCAATGATCTAATAACTGAGAGATGAATCGATAAATTGATTGAAGTTTACCTTGTAGGCTACAAACTTGTTTGATATTAGTAGGTGGAGGCATCTCTAGGATTTATCTAACCTTAGCAAGATTGATTGAAATACCATGAAGAGAAGTGATAAAACCTAAAAGTTTATTGGAAAGAACTCCAAAGACACATTTCTTTGGGTTCAGTCAAATTTTATATTGGAGGAGATGAGTAAATATGGTTTTGAGAATTATCAAGTGGTCTTGATGAAGTTTAGACTTGTTGAGTAAGTCATCCACATAATCTTCTGTAATTTTGTGTAGGAGATCATTAAAGATATAGGTCATGGCCCATTGGTAGGTCACACCAGCATTCTTTAGGCCAAAAGGCATGACCCAATAGCAAAAATTCCCCTATGGGGTAATGAAGGTTGTCTTGTGTTGATCCTTAATAGAGACCAAGATTTGATTATATCCATAGAACCCATCCATAAGTGATAGCATATCATGTTTCACTGTTAGATCAATAAGTTGGTTGATGCTTGGCAATGGGAAGTCATCTTTTAGACAAGCAAGGTTGAAATCATGATAGTTGGTGTAAATATGGCTTCCCCTAGTCACTTTGTGAGAGGAACAATATTATAAATCCATTTTTTGTAGTTGATGGGTTGGATAAATTTAACAAAAAAGAGGTGTTGGAATTCTTCTTTCACAAGGAAAGCAATATGAGGATTCATCTTATGAATTTTTTGCTTAACAGGTTTAACATCTCGATTGGTGATAATGTTATGGGTGACGATAGAGGGGTCAGTACCAGGCATGTCATTATAAGATCAAGCGAAGGATTTACTATGGTTATTAATAAATGTGGTATAATCAAATTGCTCAGACAAATCTAAAGATTGGCCGATCTTAAGGATGCGAGGGTTATCATTAGAGGGAAGATTGATATCAATGGTCGATTCATTTAACATATCTTGTGTTTCATATGGGAGCGATCATTGGATATAGGAATCATCTACACCTATATATGTGATAATTATGTCATCATATTGGAATTAGAAAGTGTTAATAGTGGGAGAGTCTTCATCAATTATTTCAGAATGAATGAGAGGAAGGGACCTTGTTTCTTCACCCTAGTGATAGGTGAGAGACCCCAAATAGATGGCATTTATTAAAAAAAATTAGGAGGTATAGATACCTTTGATTCAGTAGGTGATGGTGGAGAAGGAGAGATTTGTTCTTTAATAATTTATACATGGGAAGTTTTAATGAGTTTAGTTGGTTCGTCATATCCCACTTCATGCTTCTTTTTGGCATTTTGAGTGGTTTGGCTAGTGGGATATTTAATAGGCATATGGACACCTTATTTGTAACAATCCAAACCAAATACTTTCTAGGCACACCTATAGAGATAGGTGTGAGAAAATATAGTGTTACTTAGGAAAGATAAGTCATAGGTAAATGGTTGTGGTGAATAAGATGGATTGTTGACAACAGGAGCCTAATCAATTCCCTCATATGTGAAATTAGTTCAAAGGTTAGGAAGGCCATAAGGGATGACCATATCAATGTGGGGATCATAATTTGGGTGCATGTGAAGCCTTCCATACTCTTACGGAGTATAGAACATGTTGAGCATCAATAAATGATATTCATTGAGTGACAAATAATGAAAAGTCTCCTCCATGGGATCCTTGTCAAGACTTTGTGTTGCCGATATCTGTGTAGCTAGGAGAGTGGAGCTTGTGGAAGCTTCAAAATTATTATGTAGGTAAGATGATGTATTAAATGGAATGAGAACATCATTGGGACTATAATTCATGTTTAATGTTTTAAACAAATATGGGCTAGTAGGTATAACATGCACTTGTCTATCATGTTCAAACTTGACACAACGGTGTAAAGTTGAGGGTACACATGCCATAGCACATATCTAAGGTCATCCAAGAATTATGTCATATTGGAACTCTCCTTCCACAACATAAAAGAGCTTGGGAATTATGCTAGGACCTACATGGATATGTAAGACAATAATTCCCATAGTAGTAGTTGTGGTATCGTTAAAAGAGTAGAGTAATGTGTCAGTTTAAGACATGCAATTGTTGGGGAGGGATAGTTTTTTGTAGGCATATGTGTAAATAATATTAATACTAGCTCCCCCATTAATCATGACTCTCTTGACATGAGTTTGATCAATATATGTGGTAATAAAAATGATAGAATCTTGATCTTCAAGGTGTTGAAGTGGAATTTATGAATCACTAAAAGAAATTAGGGAGATGGAATTAAGGGAGTTGACCAAAGCTAAAAGAGGTTAAGGATCATCTGATTATACCTTAATAACTTGCAAAGCACTAATCAAATCTTGATGTTATTGGGATGAGTTTTGGATTAACTCATACAAAGACATTTTCATAAGAGTTTGGTGAAGATATTTCACCATTAAGCTTTGAATAACATCTGAATATGTTGTTTTAGGAATACCCAAGATAGAAATCTTAGGATTAGGAGGAGGAGTGTCTTTAGTGAAGGGATGAACCCAAGGAGCAGCAACCTTTTCCTTAGCTTTATCTTTTTGGTTTTGTGATCATGTGGCCACATTAACTATGTTGATCTAAAATATAGGTGAAGGAGGTGGTAAAGGAGTTATGATCACATATTTGGGTTTAAATTTAGGTAGAATAGTAGGATGCATTGTGGATGCCAAAGGTGGAATAAAATGAAGGTTAATTGGAGTATCATTGAAGAGAGTATCGACATCAAAGTGTTTCTGAATGATTATTGTGAGGGCTTTATAACTCTCAGTATCATGTCTAGGTGAATGATGATATAAACACACTTGTGTATCATTAAACCAAAATGGCTTCATTCCAAGAGGATTATAAGGCTTAATGACAGGAATATTTATTATGGAAGATTGCAATAACTGATGTAGGAAAAAGCTCTGAGAGCATGCAAGTAGGCTCACACTTCTTGTGCTAATAAGAGTGGACACCTTCTTATGTTTCAATGTTGAAAAGGTAATTTTATGTGGTGCTTTGTTTGGTGATGGTGGAGTTACATGTTTTGTTATCACTTTCTTAGTGTCAAATTTGAAATGCCTATGAGATGGAAAAGGTAGGAGTGGAGGTAATTTAACCTTTTGTTTTACATGGGTTAGTAATATTCCAAATAAAGTAGAGGGGTGTGGTCCCAAAATGGATGATAAAGTTGAGGGTTGAAGAAGGGATCAGTGAGATCTAGGAAGCTTAACATTTTTCTATAATTTAGGCTATGAAACTCCAACTTGTGGTTGAGGACTTAAATCTAATTTCACCTGTGGGTGAATTAAATTAGAGATGGGGTGTATGCCTAAGGGCTTGATCTACTTTAATGTGGAAAATTCCTATGAGGGTGAGGGTTTTGACATAGATGGCTAAACTTTAGGTGCTTTTGGTGAAGAATGTCTAGCTTTGTCAAAGACTTTTGGGTAAAGAGTAGTGATAGGGTTGGTGGTAAAGGTTGACATTCATTGTGTTAGATAAGGATTTTTAAGCCGGTCCTAAAATGCCACATGATCTAGCTTCATGGAGTTAATAAATTATAGACTTTTCACCAAAGATGAGAAGGGTTTAGATGGAGTTGACGTAGGCCTTATGGTTATGTTGTTAGAAGGTTGAGGTGTTTGGGAAAGATTGAAATTATTAGCTTCTGTTACTTTGGGCCAAAGTTGAGAAAGAAACACAATAGGGTCCTCTTCGATAAAGACAGGAAAAGAGACATGGTTTCCATGGGTGGAGGATAGGTAGGTGAAGAAGGCTCCTCAAGAGGGTAAAGCATAGGTATTATGGCTCCCTCAACATGTGGGTGAGGCATAGGTAAAGTATGATCCTCCATAGGTAAAAGAAGGGGTAAGAGTGGTACAATTGGAGTAGGCACAATAGGTCTCTCATCTATTATGGGAGTAAATAATACTGACTCCTCTAAGTGTAAAGGTGGAGTGGATGGGGTAATACTATATATAGGTGGAGGAGAGGTAGTCAAAAAAGTTTACTCAAGAGGGTATAATACAGGAATGATGTTCCTATCAACATGTGGTTGAGGAATGGGTAGGGTGTTGTATTCAAGTGGTAAGAGGATAGGTAATATTGGTGTAAAAAGTATTGGCATTATAGGATCCTTAGATGGCAAAAGAAGTGGTAAAGGAGGCTCTTCCTCATGAGAGAGTGGAATGAGGGAAATAGGTTCTTCTACTTGAGGAGGAAGAATGGGAAAAATAAATGCCACTGATTGTGGGGGAGGAGTTGATGAAATGGGTGTCTCTTATTGAAGGGGAGGTGGAACTAGAGGTAAATGAAAAACCATATTAACCATATGGATATTATGATCACCTGAGTTAGTTGTGGTCTGAACAATATTTTGATTGGGTGAATGGTTAGGAAAAGGGTTTTTGAACACATCCATACTTTGATTAGGGGGTGCATTAGGATTATCTAAGACAAGATCACCTCTATCAAGCATGTCTTGAACAATGTTCTTAAGTGTCTTACAGCTATTAGAATTGTGGCCTTTAACTTGATGGTAACCACAAAAATCATCTTCCTTATACCAAGTTGGGATAGGATGGGAAGGGTTGAACTGTATAGGAGGTTTGATCTGAGGAAGGGTTATGACACCTTGTTGCAATAGTTTTTCCAAAATGGATTTATATGACTCCCCAATGGGAGTTTATTGTCTTTGTTCATACTATTGTTGGAATTGCTTGGTCAAATTTTAGGAAGTCAAGGAATGCAATTGGTTTTTGGTTATGGAAGAGGATGACTTAATGACCATCACCTTGGTGAAGCCTTTAGCTTTTTGGTTAGAAGGAGAAGTTTTAGAGGAGGAAGAGTCATTTGATTTGGAATTGGGATTCTTACTATGCAACCTAACTTTGCCTTCGTCTATAACATGAATTGCAAGTTTTTGAGCCATTGTAAAAGCCTCATCAAATGTGTGAAAAGTTTATACCGAAAGTGTGGATTAGATGTTATTAGCGCATGCCCTTGAGAAGATATGAATAAGCTCAGGTTGCGGTAAGGAGAAGGAGAGTTGATTGATCAAGCTTATCTAGCGAGTGACAAAATCTACAATAGACTCATCATCAAATTGACTGATAGAATAAAGGTCTATTATAGAAACCTTTTTAGAAATGTTAATAGAGAAATGGTCCAAGAATATTTTTGTGAGTTGGATAACCAAGAAAAGGGAGTGCTGAGTTATAGATCTATACCAATCCAAGGTAGCACCTGAAAGAGGCATAGGGAAAGTGTGAAGTAGTAATGCATCATCATGTCCCATTAAATAACAAGCATGTCTAAATGTTCACAAGTGCTATTGTGGGTCCTCTTTACTTTAGAAAGTGAGTAAACAAGAAAAGGGAGTGCTAAGGTATAGAGCTATTTGTGTGAGTTGGGTAAACAAGAAAAGGGAGTGTTATTTGTGCAAGTTGGGTAAACAAGAAAAGGGAGTACCAAGGTATAGAGCTATACCAATCCAAGGTAACACCTAAAAGAGACATAGGGAAAGTGTGAAGTATTAATACATTATCGTGCCCTATTAAATAATAAACATGTCTAAATTCTCAAAAGTGCTATTATGGGTCCTCTTTACTTTGGAAATGAATAACTTTAGGGAGTTCCCATTGGATTTGATAAGGGTGAATAGGCACAGAAGGATGGATGGGTTAATTGTATATCTAATCATAAGATAACACATTCTTTGAACCAAAAATAGATGTCTCTAGATTAGACATCATGTTCATCAACATCTTAATGAGGTCTGGAGGGGGATTAGTCTGGGGGATACCTCCTAAATTATAAGGAACCTCATAGGAAGCAGAGGGAATGTATGACATAGCTTGCTGAGGTTGTGTTGGGGTAACATAAGGATAATGAGTCATAGGTTAGGGTGTGTAAAGAAAATAGGTTTGTACTATTGGGTTAGAGACTATGCTTTGGTTGGTTGTCATTATTACAGGTTGGATTATTGGCATGGTTAGACTATATGAAGGGTGAGTCATAACTCAGGTAATTCTAGGCACAAGGGTAGATGGAATAGGTACCACTAAATTTTGAAATGGGGAAAGACTTGACTAAACTGTTTGTGGTTGTGAAAGTAGGGAAGTCACACCAAGGTTTAGGTGAGATTGGGTAGTTGGCAATGATACACTTTAGACATTGTTTATAGATGGGCTACTCATTGAAGTGGTGGTTTAGGTAACCATGGGGAAAATAGTGGAGGCAATTAAAACTGAATTTGTCTCCATTAGAGAGGTTGACATACCATAGATTTGGTCACCCAAAGAATTATGGGTTCAACTCATAGCAATGTAATGTTGAAGGGCTACCACATTGTGATCAAGAAATTTAGTAAAATCTTGATCTTCCTCAGGCACAATGGGAATTTGGTTGGGGTTGGGAGTATGCTCTGTATCTGAAGTATGCTCCATGATAAAATTAGAAGTGAGAGGGGAAGGTGGAAGTTGTTACCAGCTTGTGTAATTGTCAAGAATTTTGGCTTGAGCTCGCATCAATACCATGTAAGAGGAAGTATATATTGTCTTATTACCTTGTATTAATGATAGAATAAGGAAAAACTAGGTTTGAGTGTAGGTAAGTGGGTTATTTCAGCTTGTTATTTTGAGTAGATGAAAATTACACAGTCATCAACGTCGGTCGCTTGATCAATGTTTGTAGAAAAAAAATTTGACGTTGGTGGATTAACCAATGTTAGTAGGTAAAATATGTCGATGTCAGTAGAGTTAACCGATGTCGATCACTATGATATCTTGGGAGATGGAAAATTTGATGTTTTATAAAACTAAAAGTTGAAACTAGGTAAAGCAATGGATGCAAGAGGTCTATGTAAGAAGGAAGAACACTTAGAAAACTTGAGATAATAGGGTATACAAACTGAGTATTAGAAATAATATTGATTTTGTGAATCAATAGGAAAACATCCTTACCAACTCCAAAATACAAAAGGCAATAGAAAAAAAATATATATATAGCAAGTAAATATTAAGTCCTAGAGATTAATTTTTAGTCTCATGTTGGCTTATGCCTTAATTAGATAGTAAAAAGAGATTTTAGTTATCAAAGGTAGTAGAGTGCAATCTAGAGCTAGTTTTAGGGTAGTTTTAGTACTCAAGAGGAAATATATGTTAGACTAGGTACGTGGCTTGTTATAAGAGCTTACTCTTCGCACTTCATAGACCCGTAGCCAAGTTAGGCCACTTAGCCAAAATATACCTTATGTCTAAATTTTATACTCTGACAGAGAATGGAGTGGGTTTTCCCTTTGGTGGTGAAATCTAAGTAGGATAGCCGGGTATAGTAAGGTTATGCACCAGGTGATAAAATCTTGATGGGAATTTTTTCACATGGGTTTAGATGTTTGTTTTTGTGAATGTGATTTGGTTGTGTAACATAGGTTCACTATAATTTTTTCAAAATGCTTGTAATTAACTAGGTGAGTTAATATGTAGCAAGTAAATAATGAAATACAGTAAGTTTTAAACCCAAATTTGAAATGGTTAGATTCAAATGAAAACAAAGATGAAATAAGAGTAGAGAATCAAATTCACTATCCTAATGTGTATGCAAGAATAAGTAAAGAAGAGATTATTTTTAAATTTTTAAAAAAATGATAAATTGCTTTTAGAGGTAAAGAGAAAAGAAATAAAATTTTAGTTTAATGGTTTTAAATAGAAAATAAAATATTGAATTTTTTGTTTTAAGAGAGAAGAGAAGAGGAAAGTGTAAGAAATGAAATTTTCACAATAATACACCTATATAAATTCTTAAAACAAGAAATGAACCCAAGGAAAACTCTAGGGTCCCATCGGGTGTGCTAGAAATGTTTCACTAACTTTTGTCTATTTCAAGTCTAAAGGAAAAATAGAAAAAAATGATAGGGATAAGTGATTAGAATGAACCTAGATTCATTTTCACACTATATAAAGATGTTGTGAGCACTCTTCTTTATCTAGGGAGGAATACTTGTAAGTAAGAAAGCACTACCACAAAATGTTTGTTAGCAGATAAACGAGTGGGATGCCAAGCTACACGCTTGTTCTAGGAAATGTTAAACATCCTTAGAGATGACAGTCCACTTTTGAGAGATAAAAGAGTAATAAATAACTAAAAGAGAGGTAAAGTAAAGAGAGAGAGAAAGATAAATAATGTTGCCATTATTCACAACTTGAGTGCAGCAGAAAGTGACAGGTTGCAGGTGGTGTATTTTATTTATTTTTTTAAAGTTGTTTGGGTAGGTTTTCAAAAGGTTAGGGAATCCATAGTCATTGACATTAGTAGGGGAGTGACCAATATCAGTTATACTTCTAAGGTTGGTGGAGAAGGTGACCAATGTCAGTTAGGTTGCCGAGGTTGATAGGGGCAATAATTTCCTATGAGCTTTCATAAAGCTTTTCTGGGTCTAGAAAATGGTTTTGATCAAGTTTGAGAGGTTGGGGAGAGTTATGAGAGAGATATTATGGTTTGGGTAGATCTGGTTAGAGGTTTAGTGTGTCAAGGGGAAACAAGCAAGGAAAATTTATAACTCCCTCACAGGAGTTCGATCAGGAGTGTATAAAGTAATGAATAGTAGAAATGAAGTGATAACAAAGTAAATACTTAAAAGACCTATAGAATAAGTGATGTACTTAGTTGTAGTGGTCACTGAACAATAAGTGCCAGATTAATGGTCCTTATTAGGTAGTCTAAATTGATGTCTTGAATAGAAAGAACAAGCAGGTGTTGTTGGTCTTCAAGAGCTTAGTTCCTAATCATGATTGACTCACGCAAGATGACAATAAGCCATGATATCAAAAATTGAATGTCAATATCTTAAATGCAAGTAGTAATCAATTTTATTGGTTTTTTTACCCTAAATTTTAGGTTAGATTTTGGCTTATATCATCAACATCAACGATCCTACCAAAATCAACCATGGGTTGACCGAGGTTGGCAGCCTTAGAATAGGTAAAGATTACTATTTCTAGCCTATTTTCTATTGATCTTCATGCCAAGTGTCACACCCATTACAAAATGGTAAAAATAAGAGGTTAAGGAGGTAGTTGATTAGGAATTTAGTTTTGAAGTGAGAATAAGTCTTGGGTAGTTAGGATGAGGGAACTAGGTCTTGAGGTGACTCATCAGGTGAGAATTAGTCATAGGGTGAGGTGGCCTAGTAAGGTGGAAAAAAGGGGTTTTTAATTAAATTAATTAAGTATTTTAAATTAATTAAATGTGTGAGGAGTAAAAACATGGGTTAGGGAGGCTAATTATTATTATTAAAAAATTGGCTAAAATGGGTTTTGACACAGGGAGTTACACACGTGTGTATGATGTAATTTTGGTGTCTACACAACCAATACTCTAGAAGAGGGCATCAAAATCATGTAATTTTCCCCTACATGTTGGATTATGTGTAAATCATGCAATGTATGTAAATTAAGTATAATAGTGACCTAGCTTGTAACATGGAAAACAAGTCCTTATGACTCCTCCTTTAATACACCAAACCTATAGATGTATTTTACCTATTAATGGTATATAAATAAGGAAATTTTGATCAATTTAATGCTTGAAAAATTGATTTTAACAAGTCCCTTAGTCTATTTGGTATGATTGCTAAGTGAGGAATGAATGAGGGTTGATATTATATGTATATCATTCTTATTCAGAGATAAATCACATTAAATCACTTAGGCTGACCATTTTAATACATTTCATTTACAAATTGGAAGACTTTAGGGTATTGGACACTTATTTTGGGGTAGGACAATAATGTCAATGCTACTATATATCCTAGATGTTAGTGTTCAGGGAGTAGCAAAATAGATATAGGATCAAAACTTATAGAGGTGTAAGATAAGTATATTTTAAGCTTTATAGGAAAGATATGATGTCTATGCCATCAATATAAGACTATTATAAATAATATATAGGCCAAGGGGAATAATATATAGTAGATGCAAGGATTCCAAAATCAACATATCTATAAAACTAAAAAGGATAACCAAGATATGATTTTTTCAAGTGTACAAGACTGAGGTGATACATAATAACAAATATCATCTACAGAGTTGAATTGTGAAATTTATCATGCCACCAACAAGCTAGGTAGATAGACTAAACCTAAGGAGAGGTTTGATTTTAAAAAGTAATAGTTTTTTTGAGAGGGTAGACAATGTTAAGCATAGGTTAGTATCGAATAGAGATACTTACCTACTTTGATTTTACTTATTTGTGGATATAGGAAGATTAAACTAAGCATCTGGGCATGTTTGTAAATGATAATATGTTGGTTTGAAATTGATTGTCAGGTTCATATAGGTGAGTGGTAATAGAATGTAAGTGACAAATTCATAAGGTAGCTTATAGGTGTGATAATGTTTAAATTATAATTAATTATGAATTAAAAATATCTCTAATTAAAATTTTAAAATATTAAAATCTGATATAAGACATAATATAATAAATACAAATATATACATAAATTATAATTTAATAAAATTAGAAAACTAGGGTTAGGGATATAGAATTATCATTGAAAATGATTTATTTTAGACTATGTTAACTTTACGTAAGTTGTGGCTATATTATAAAACTTGCAAATACAAATTCATAAGAAAAAACTAGATTCATTTTCTACTAGTACAAGTCTATGGGAGGCAAACAAGAGTGCACTCCATATTTTCCCTCTAATGTGACTTGTTGATGTGAGTTTTATACATACCAAATATTCTTACAATAAGGTCCTTAACATTTTAGGATTGGTGAAAATTTACTCCAAGACATGAGTTATAGGAATTAATTTTATAAATAACTATGTGGTGGAATATTGGTGAGTGAAATGGTTATTTACCATGGATGGCTCATATATGATGGATGTCTAACTCAAAATCCAAATTATACTTTAGGTGGAAGTGTGGATCTAAGCTAAGAAAAATATTTCCAAAAAAGATAGAAAAATGAAAGGGTAAGGCAAAAAATAATGGGTCTTATGATCCTATTGGAGACTAAATCCTTCCAATCTAACTTACTATACTTGACCGAACACATGTCCCAACCTAATGTCTATTGTAGATTAGTTGAAAAAACAAAAAATAAAAAAAATAGAGTGAAGAATCTAAGGTAATAATTGTAGAGTTTTTTTTCTTAGTTTTAATGATTAAAATAAAATATGTTATTAGTACTAGATTGATATGTATATCTAATATCACTAACAAGTAATAAGTATGATCTCTATAACCAATGAACTGATAAGACTAGAAGAATGTTCATTGTTATCCATGAAAATACCACACTCTCAACTTACTACAAATTTATCAACTTAATGGAATTTCATAATGAAACATATAAAGTTGAAAGAAACAAACAAATCACACAAACTCACAGAAAAGTTATTGAAAAATTTCTTCACTTGCATTGATTTCCAACATTCCTTCCTTTAAAATATGTAAGAAACATGTATAAATAGTTCTGGATGGGCATTTCCTCATCTTCTGAATATGGTTACATGTAAAAAATACTAAAAATAAGTATCAATATTAATTTAGTTTTTCATTCATGCATGTAGAAACTTTTTCTTATAGACAAAGCAAAGATACAAATAAATATGCCAGAAATAGATTCCAAAATTAGACTATAATGTTTGAGTAGTAATGTTAGCCGTAGTTGAAGTTAAACCAAATAGAACTCTAGTTAATGAATTATGATTGGGTATTATAGCATTAGGAGATAATTATGTGGCACTAATCAAGGAACTAATTGTTACTATGGTAATAACTTAAGGTGCTACAATAATTATATGAACTTTTGAATCCATAGTATGAGTAACTATCTATTTGTTTACCTTTTTGTTGTAGGCATCAACACATAAGATGAAGTTTGATTCAATTACTTAAAATTTTATAATGGTAAATTTGAATGAAATAAGAAGATTTTCTAATAAATTTACATAAATGATCATTTAAGTATCCTATGATTTTTTTAATGCCTATACATGATAAGACTTTTCCTTGGAAAATGTGATTAATTGAACAACTTGATCACTCATTCCATGGATTGTATTCTCAACCTTCGATTTAAAATGGTTAAAAAAGGTTTGAATAAAAGTGTCAAAAAATGTCACATTGACTATCTATCCATGTGGATTATATATAAAGGATATTTGCATGTCTTCAAATATTTATGTGGCTTGATGTTCTTGATTAGTTAACTATTTGACTAGCTATTTCATTACTAGGTGCCACACTGTAATACCATCTCTTGTATTGTTCACATAATTATGAGCTAATTAAATATTCATGAGTGTCAATAGATTCAAATCTAGTTATGACTTATCAATAACTTATTTTGATATTGTATATAATTTGACATCTAATATATTTAAAGCCTCATGAAATTCTACTACCATGCACCATTATGGTTGTGACTTTATTCTTTCTCTATAGATATACCATACCAAATCATACACTGACCAAGTAAAATTATGTACTTGTTCTAGAATCTCCTTTAGGGCTTCAATCCTACCTTGAGACTCTAGCCTCTTATTTGCCTATTTGAGGCCACAAAACATTTTATTTAGTACTTCCCCCTATGGCATCTACCATAGATATATAGTCTTATTAAAATTAATAATGCTCTTTAGGTTGGGTTTTTATCTTCTTTGTCAAGTTGAATAATTATTCTTCTCTTCTAATTTCAATTTATTTACCAACACTTATCATTTTTATATTTTTGATCATTTTCAAATTTTTAGTATTTTCATCAAATTATAAACTTAGATTGGGTGGCTTAATTTGCATGCTTCATGTGTTTGTATATATGCTTTCATGTATGCATGATGGGCATTGCACGTGATTCTTGATTTTTGCTTTCACATATAGTTTGTGATGCCATGAGGGACATGATGCATCTCCCCTTCCTTATTAAGTGCCTAAATTGGCATCATACCCCATCCCCCTAAGTATCTTACTTGGATTATTTCACATTTTTTGTTCATATACATGATTGCATTTTTATATCAATCTTGACAACATTGTGAATGCTAGATATAACATACATCATACATTACCAACTTATGCTCAATCTCTTTTACATTCTAATGTCATGTATACATATTATATTAGTTAATCCCACATATATCATATATTTTAAGTCTAACATATAGGATGCATAGTTTTTATTTTAAGGATAATTACTATAGAGGTTAAACAACTCCCCTCAAAATAGGGGAATTCATAGGTGTTTGACATAGAGATTAGGCCATATTTGTGCACTCAAAAAATAGTTTTCAACACAGACATAGATTAAAGAGCTCAGACTAAGGAAAATACAATGAAATAAAGCCACACATAATTCAGCCCTAGTTTCTCTTAGAAACAACACTTTTGGATAATAATGCAGTACATTTTTACAAGTGTAGTGTGTTGTAGTCCACCCACTTTGTTATTGACTAATACCCTAAAAAATATAAAATTCTAAAATTATAAGAAAGTTACAATAGTTATAGTACATATTTTCAAAATCTCAGTCACATATTATCAAGTAAGCCCAGTATAAACATCATTTTTACAAATAATTACACAGGGTTGCTTAGATTGGGGGTATCATGCATGGCATGATCACTCCTATTTTAGTTTTAGATAGGTACAAACACATATTACTATAACTCAGTCCATAATATATATGCACAAATATCAAACTTGGGGGAATGTTCACAAAACATTGTTTCCATTTTGATGTACAGGGTTATGAGAAAATCATCCTAAAACTATTCCTAAATTTTAACTTGGTCTTTTATCTCATTTTGCATATACATTGCTCTTTACTCAACATGTAATCTTTAAAAACCATTCCTATTACACTAGGCTTGTTAGCATTCTCTATCCTGTCCCTATTTAGTAATAATATTTGAGTCACTTATCTCTATCCTTAGACCCTCCATAACTCTGTATCTCATCACCCAAATCATTCCCTTCATTAATTAATTTCCTTTCATTCACTCACTCACTATCTTCACACTAGTCAATCTTCTCAAGGCTTAAAAAACCAAATATTGTTATTGATCTCATGAACACAATATTAAACCATGGATGATATTTATTTATCATAAAAAACTTACCTCAACCACTTTAACCTCTCATTTACTCTCCATCCTTCACTAACACACCTCAACCTCAATAGTGAGCCTACTTACTTATAGTCTTTTATTTTCACAAATATCCTTAGTTTGAACATTATATAAGTAATAATAAGGTTATAATCCCATATTTGGTCACCATATATCTTATTAATGACTCAAATTAAGTTTCAAATTCTAACTCTCTATGTAGACACTACTTCCTTTGTAAGCTCTTTGTCAATTAGGCCTTTTAGCCCTTCTTGCACTTGGTATGTCTACCAATCCATACCAGACCATAATTTACCAATTAAACACATATTTAATCCATATCATCATGTAAAAAAAGTATTGTTTCAAGTTTTTTCCAAATTAAAATAGTTAGAACTAAATTTATAGGGGTTTTTGTTTCCAAACCCTAGTTAGGCAAATGTGTAGGCTTGTATAAGCTAAGAGGGGTAAAAACTCAATATTTTTGGTTTTATCTTGTTAAAAATAGTTATGAGACATTTTAAAGGTATATATTAAAAATTTACACCTTCCTAAATATCTTAGGATCCTTTATCAATCTTATTAAGGCTTACAATAAGTGAAACTCAAAATTCTGTGTCCTCATGAAAGACTGTGTAAGGGTTTAGTGGTATATTTGCATTGAAAGAAGATAAAATTATTTCCAAGTGATATTATTAAGACTTAATATCATTTTTAATCATATTAATACTTTAAAAAAACTCATAATTTACTTACTCTCTCAAATATGCATTCCTTCTTGGTCATTCTAACTGAGTAAAGACAGGGGGTTTTCTGACTGTATACATAGGATTCTATTATGGAATTTATAGTGGAAATTTGTCATTAGATTTGTATTAAAACCATAAAAATTACCATTACACCTTGAATTATATACCTATAGATCCTCATATCAAGCATAATCATAGTCTATACCTCAAAAAATATCAACTCACCTTTTATTCTTAATTATTTCAGGCATGTATAGGGTTTGAGGGCAAAGACCAAATTATCCTTAGTCTCTTCAATTAAAAAAAAATGAATAACAATAAATTATATAATATTCACATATGTCTCTAGGATTAATATACCATATAATTTTTGTCATTAACAATCTTGTGAAGCTCCCAAATCATCCTCTGTTGACTGTAAGCCTGCATTCTTTATCTCAAACTTGAAATACACACAAGAATGATATACAATCATAGCCTCAAGGTATTTTAAAAGGTAATATATAATCAAATACAATCCATATACTTATCATGTGTGATTAATCAAAATAAACAACTCACATTTATTCATATAAACCATCAGTTGTTACATATGTTGTCCATTCTTGGTCTCTGCCACCTTCTTTGAGAGTATATAGAATTCTTGTCTTTGTTTCATATCTCTCTCATTTTTTATAGATCTCTCCTCTCTTCCTAATACTCTCCTCTCATCCTAAAAATACTATTATTATGCAACATCTATGTTGGTTTTGTGGTGGTTTAAAAAAAAGACTCTTACAGCACCTTTTCCTCATGATATGACATTTTTACATGTAGTCACCTACATAAAACATATTTAAGACAAAATCCACAACTCAACTAACTCTTTGAAAAAAATTATATTCCTATTTGGTCATAGATCATACATTGATGCAGGGGTGCAAAGGTAACACCCCCCAAAGTTTGCCTTTATCGTATGAACTTTGGTAGAGAAGGGAGGCCTAAAACCCATACCAATAATTACATTAATTTAATTAATGAACTTTAAAATTTATAATCCTATCTCAAGGAAATTATATCAAAGGGTTTAATGGGTGTGATAAAAATCTTATTTAGTTAATAAACTGCCTTGTAATGCTTGTGTGTTGTTGCTTGATTGTTGTGTGGAAACCTTGTTTAATCTTTAGACCAAATAAACCAAACCAATTCCAAGTTCAAAACACTTTTATACCCACATAATGAAGCATTAATTTTTCAAAATTTTGGGTCAAATAAAAGTGACATGTCTGAACATGGTCTAAATACCTACATTTCTTGTCCAAACCATGTTGTTAGGCTACCTAATTTAAATCAAAAGTCTTATGAAAATATAATGTTTCCCACTTCAAACCAATTCAAGACCAAAGTCCAAATTCTCATCTAAACTATGCCGATGTGCCATCCATTTGGTTCCAAACATAGTTCTATTTATAATCAAAGTTTAAATTCTCATACCAATTCCAAATCCAAAATACCAATTCCTATGTGAAACTGTGTCAAAGTTAACCATTGATAGAATTAGTACATTTGACATTTGCATTGACATGCCTAATTTGAAAATTTAATGTCTAGTAAAGTCAAATTCAAATTTAAATTTTGTACCAAACTAATTTTATGCCAAGCCATTTAAATCCAAATTTAGTTCATTTTGAACCACATAACAAACCAATTTTATACCATTTTGAACCTATTATGTACCATTCTAGTTCAAATCTAAATCAATTCCATGATAATTCAAACCATTTCTTGTCTTTTAATTCAATCTCCTGTACTTATCAGTTAGGAATGACAAAGTCATGTCATCCATTCTTTATTTCATTTGAATCATATTTGTGCCAATCTACCCTTTTTGGGGAATTTCCAATATGTGTCAATACGCCCTATTTGGGGTCAATCAAATCAATACCATTTCAACCAATTCCAAATTGTTCCAATTTTCCTTGTTTGGGGCTAGTCCAATCAAAACCATTTAAATGAATTCTAGTTTATCCCAATTTACCCTTTTTAGAGAATTTTCAAATATGTGCCAATACACCCTATTTGGTGCCAATCAAATCAAGCCCATTTAAACCTATTCAATTCTATTTCAATTCTCCCTTCTTTGAGATTACTCAAATTTATTCCAATTCACCCTATTTGGGGCCAATCAAATCAAGACTAATTCAACCAATTCACCTTATTTGGGTGCAATCAACTTAATACCATTTCAACATATTCAATTCTATGCCAATTCTCCCTTTTTGGGGTATATTATAATTTTGTGTTGATTCACCCTTCTTTGGGCCCATTCTAATTTGTACCAAGACTACTCTTTTTGGGGCTAATTTTATTCTAATCCTTTTACCCTTGCATGTATTATTGATTGGGGTATTTTCCCAAGGTTCATCTAAGTCATGTCATCACACATACAACCAACTATTCTATATTAACCATAGCTCTCAAATATGTCACCTAGTATAGATCATGAACAAGAATATTTAATTGACAAATATTTGATAACAAGGATGAATATCTTGCTAGATTATGGTAAATGGGTGCTAAACTTATATATATATATATATATATATATATATATATATATATATATATATATATATATATATATATATATTTCCTATAGAATACATACACTATTTTATTAGATCTCTTAAAGATACACCATAAAAAATTTAATAGTCTAGACCTATTATGCCATTACCCCTCCAAGGGTAAGTATCTCTTAAAAATTCAAGTATGTCCAAGTTTGATATCTATTAGATTAGGATATGCCATGATCCACTTCCTAATCATAATCATATATGTCCACTTCCAAAGCAATATCAAGATAATCAAACCATTGATGATAGTTTTTTCAAATCACCCATCTTTGATCAAATCCAAATCATTGATGATCCACCTATATTTGATAAATACCTCTATTTGACACAGGACCAATCTTTGATGAGTCCATATTTAAAAAACCTATTATTATTGAGTTAGAACCCTTTATTTAACCATTAACAAATATTCTCAATTTCCAAACATTGCTTCATCCTAAAGTTTCCATTTTATAGTCAAAGGTGAACAAGGTACTTGTGGATAACTTTCAATCAGAATTATGTTCCATTTAAGAATCAATATCAGATTTGGGTTCCATTTTAGAACCAATATCAGATTTAGCATCAACAGAAGACTTAGTGTCAGTCTCAACATTGGGTTTAGATCCTCTTGAGTCAAAATCAACTTCAAAATTATAAAATATTGATGCATGTTATGACATTGGCTCCACATTTATAACATATCCAATTGAAAGCATCTATGATTCTTCCACAATTTTTGAGGAAGCTTCATTTTACATCAATGCAAGTTATCCTAGTAGCCTCTATGATATTTATGTTACCTTTTCCCATTCTATTTACATTACACATGACTTTAACATTAATCAACCTATCCATTATATTGACATTCCACCTCCTACAAATATTGATTGGGACTGACATAATCACACATTGTTGAATTACATGAATGGTGACATTTTAGTGGCAAAATTTATGGGGAAGTAAGATAATATCCAAGCAAAAGAACAATCTCCTAGTGAAACCTTATTTAAGGCAATAAGGAGAAATCAAAGTCTAAAAACAACATCTTCCAGTGAAACCTTGTTTGAAGCACTAGATGATAATCAAAATCAAAAGTCAAAAGCCTTTAGTGAAACCTTATTTAAGGTGCTAAGGGACAATCAAACTGATTTATCAACATTCCTTAGTGAAACCTTATTCAAAGTGCTATTAGACAATTTAGATCAAAAAAATCAAGAGGAATTTGTTGGTGAAAACCTCCATGATGCATCAATAATAGAGAAAAGTAGGTTTGCATCACATAATGAATATGTTATAGAAGATAATATTGGCCCTACCATAACCAAAGACAATTTAAATCCAGAATCAACAACAATGTGTGTGACTAAAAATCCCAATTTTCATTCATCCACCAATCATTATACATTCCATTCATAGCCTAATTTCCATTATCCAATCAGATAATTTATCCCATGTTTACCCTTATTTACCCTTCTTGGTAACACTCTTTTTCAGAGAGGCTACAAAGACATCTTGTTTAGAGGTTTGAAAGAAGAATTAATAATTAATGAAGATCACAACAACATTAATGCAGTTCACAATACCAACAAGATTTAAATAGAGCATCTATTTCAAGTAAGTATCAGTTATAAAATAAGGGGTCTACATTACACATATCGTAATCCTTCATTGAGTTGAGATTTTAAAAAATCAAAAAAATCTAATTAAAAAAATTAAAATAAAAAGAGAAATTATTCGTCCAATGGCAAAAACCATGCCTATGGCACATTAGACAAGTACCATGATGAAAACCATGTTTCTGACATCATGTTTAAATAATTTATTGTCTATAAGTACCTTGACACTTGGGGGCAGCCCTATTTACATTATTGACCATTGCCATTCAATCACCATTTTGACCCATTTTAGCCATTTAATTCTATTCAGCCCAACCCATCTTATTGTGACCATTATACTTCCCATATTTACCTTGTTACATAAGTATAAGGTATATTAAAACCCATTTGGGAAACAATTTTGTCCTATCATTCACATGATACTTTGATGAACGGACACATTTGGTTCTCACATGACATTGTCTCTAGAGATTCCTAGTCTTTGCATCATTATAATTCACTATTATTTAGCCTTTACCAAATCATCTACCATTTATTTTATCATGTGTCATTCCTATTTTCCAACCTGTTATTGATTCATCTTCTAACCCTATGGGTAGAACTACATTGACTTGAGGTCCATTTGGACTATATAGGCAATGCTCAATTTTTGAGGTCATCTCAAGCATCCCTTATTCTAGGATCTTACCCTTTTGCAAGCTATTTTTGTCTATTCATTTATAGTTTTAACACTATGGGTGAAACTACAATGACTTGAAGTCCCATCCTAGGACTATGTAGGTAGCATTCAATTCACATTGAGGTTAGCTCAATCACCCTTAGCCAAACACTTACCATTTTACAAGTAATTTAAGTTTTAAATCTCTCACCATTTTATAAGTTTGAATATTTAGTATCTCATCATCTTCGATCAAGTTGAGATGCTTCAAAAATTCTGAAAACATTTATAAAAAATAGAAAATCCAAAAATAATTACCAAATCGATCATGTATTTACCTTAAGGATTATTACAACCCTCACTAATTCACTAAAAACCACTTGTCATTTAGTTTCCCCATCCTTATTGGCCTAACGCCACATGCTCTTTCCATTTTGTGAGAAATCTAAGCCAACACACTCACCATTTTATGTGTTGGACTATTCAATGTCTCATAATTCTCAATCAAGTTGAGATAACCCAAAAATTACATAGAAAATTATCCTATTTAAGCCTAGTCAGTCATCTTGAGTCCAACCCACTAGGGCAAATCCATTGCTAGGATGCTTTCTATTGATTTTAATTTCAAGATTTATATTTTTTTGTTTGTTTATTTATTTATTTGTTTTCTTTTAGTATTGTGCCTCGACTCAGTCTATATGTATTTGTTGGGTGATTCCTTGTACATTATTAATGAGTCTATCCATATTCATATGTCAACATTGTCATCATGGATTTTATCATTGGTGAATTATTTTCAATTATTTGTTGGAAGATTCATTTTACATCGATGCAAGTTATCCTAGTAGCCTCTATGATATTTATGTTACCTTTTCCCATTCTATTTACATTACACATGACTTTACCATTAATCAACCTATCCATTATATTGACATTCCACCTCCTACAAATGTTGATTGGGACTGACATAATCACACATTGTTGAATTACATGAATGGTGACATTTTAGTGGCAAAATTAATGGGGAAGTAAGATAATATCCAAGCAAAATAACAATCTCCTAGTGAAACCTTATTTAAGGCAATAAGGAGAAATCAAAGTCTAAAAACAACATCTTCCAGTGAAACCTTGTTTGAAGCACTAGATGATAATCAAAATCAAAAGTCAAAAGCCTTTAGTGAAACCTTATTTAAGGTGCTAAGGGACAATCAAACTAATTTATTAACATTCTTTAGTGAAACCTTATTCAAAGTGCTATTAGACAATTTAGATAAAAAAATCAAGAAGAATTTTTTGGTGAAAACATCCATGAGGCATCGATAATAGAGAAAATTAGGTTCACATCACATAATGAATATGTTATATAAGATAATATTGGCCCTATTATAAGCAAAGACAATTTAAATCCAGAATCAACAACAATGTGTGTGACTAAAAATCCCAATTTTCATTCATCCACCAATAATTATACATTCCATTCATAGCCTAATTTCCATTAAACAATCAGATCATTTGTCCCGTGCTTACCCTTATTTACCCTTCTTGATAACACTCTTTCTTAGAGAGGCTACAAAGACATCTTGTTTAGAGGTTTGAAAGAAGAAGAATTAATAATTAATGAAGATCACAACAACATTAGTGCAGTTCACAATACCACAAGATTTAAATAGAACATCTCTTTCAAGTAAGTATCCGTTACAAAATAAGGGGTCTACATTACACATATCTTAATCCTTCATTGAGTTGAGATTTAAAAAAAATCAAAATAAAAAGAGAAATTATTCGTCCAATGTCAAAAACCATGCCTATGGCACCTTGGACAAGTACCATGATGAAAACCATCTTTCTAACATCATGTGTAAATAATTTATTGTCTATAAGTACCTTGACACTTGGGGGCAGCCCTATTTACATTATTGACCATTGCCATTCCATCACCATTTCAACCCATTTTAGCCATTTAATTCCATTCAACCCAACCCATCTTATTATGACCATTATACTTCCCATATTTACCTTGTTACATAAGTATAAGGTATATTAAAACCCATTTGAGAAACATTTTTGTCCTATCATTCACATGATACTTTGATGAATGGACACATTTGGTTCTCACATGACATGGTATCTAGAGATTCCTAGTCTTTTCATCATTATCATTCATTATTATTTAGCCTTTACCAAATCATCTGCCATTTATTTTATCATGTGTCATTCCTATTTTCCAACCTGCTATTGATTCATAGTTCTAACCCTATGGGTAGAACTACATTGACTTGAGGTCCATTTGGACTATATAGGCAATGCTCAATTTTTGAGGTCATCTTAGTCACCCCTTATTCTAGGCTCTTACCCTTTTGCAAGCTATTTTTGTCTATGCATTTGTAGTTTGAACACTATGGGTGAAACTACAATGACTTGAGGTCCCATCCTAGGACTATGTAGGTAGCACTCAATTCACATTAAGGTTAGCTCAATCACCCTTAGCCAAACACTTACCATTTTACAAGTAATTTAAATTTGAAATCTCTCACCATTTTATAAGTTTGACTATTTAGTATCTCATCATCTTTGATCAAGTTGAGATGCTTCAAAAATTCCAAAAACATTTATAAAAAATAGAAAATCTAAAAATAATCACCAAATCGATCATGTATTTACCTTAAGGATTATTACAACCCTCACTAATTCTCTAAAAACCACTTGTCATTTAGTTTCCCCTTCCTTACTGGCCTAAAGTCGCATGCTCTTGCCATTTTGTGAGAAATCTAAGCCAACACACTCACCATTTTATGTGTTGGACCATTCACTGTCTCATAATTCTTAATCAAGTTGAGATAACCCAAAAATTCCATAAAAATTTATCCTATTTAAGCCTAGTCATTCATCTTGAGTCCAACCCACTAGGGTAAATCCATTGCTAGGATGCTTTCTATTGCTTTTAATTCAAGATTTCTATTTGTTTGTTTGTTTGTTTGTTTGTTTGTTTATTTGTTTTCTTTTAGTATTGTGCCTCGACTCAGTCTATATTTATTTTTTGGGTGATTCCTTGTACATTATTATTGAGTCTATCTATATTCATATGTCAACATTGTCATCATGGATTTTATCATTGGTGAATTATTTTTAATTATTTATTTGATTGGGAGTCAGTTTTTAAACAAAAAATAATATGCACCATGATATAAAACACCATGATGACCTGGCTATAATGTGCACATAAAAATAAAAAAATAAAAAAATAATTAAAAGACGTTAAATCTCCTTAAGAGATACTTGGTCACAAAAAATTGTCCTTGTTTTGTCCTCTTGTTTGTCAGTGTTATTTTTACTTCGATTTTCCTTCTCATTGTTCTTGATTTTTGTTCAAAACTCTCACATTGTTGTGCACTCGTTCCTATTTTCATCTATGTTCACATTTCATATCTATCATTTTTATTCTATCCCATATCCCTGGGAGAATTAAATTTGCCCTAAACTTTATGTTAGATCAAGTGTTCATGGGACTATGTAGGTAATATCCTCTTTCCTAGTGCATTTGGATTCATCTTAGCCACCCCTTCCTTTTCCTCTATTCCTTCTTGTTTTGTTTTTGTTTTATTTACAATTTTTTTCACTCTTTATTTATTTGTTTCTCAATTGTCGTAGGAATATTATAATTTATTTGAAATTACATATTTATTATCCATAACATGCACTTTGATTGATTTTTTTTTAATTTAGTCTTACACTTGATTTATTTGTTATATCCAAGCCAACCAAGTACCCAAGCACATTCTTGAATCCATGCATAATAAATAAGAGTAAATATAATTTATTATGTGTTTATACAAACTTGCATCTTGAATAAATACAAATATAAGTCATACACCATAAGTAGATGATAACCAATAGAACATTTCTAACTAGGGCATAAGAAATAATTGAACAAAGCATGAGTGAGGGATAAACAGACACACAATAATAAGATCATGCAAATATCACCTAGGGAATATACACACTTTTCTACTACTTAGGAATTACACCTTTGCTTGGTTGGTATCTAAGAATTGTGATAATTATTCAATGAATTTGGATTCAAGTCGATCCATCCTTCTTTTTGACTGCTTACTAAAATGGCATCAGTAACATTCCCCTTTAGGCATGTTTGGATTGTATGGCTAGTTTCCCCATAGTTTCTACACACTAATGTGGGAGGTGCTAATTAATTTATGTTACTCCCTCTATCGATGGCTACTGGTGGGTGTATTTTTATCCCATCTTCCATATGCCTCCCTATAGGAAATAACTTGTATTCCACTCTTGGTATTATACCTTACTCAGCTGCTACAACCATTGTCTCCCTTTGCTCAAAATTTTTAGCTTGTACAAGTCATGTATGTCATCACTGCATTATGCATCCCCTCAGATAGTGGGGATTCCCTCCATCACAAACTCTTAGTTATATATTTTTTGTGGGCCTTAGGTTATGATCTCTTATTATACATCTTGTGCAATGAAATTCATACCTTCTTCACTATGGTTGTGGTTAAATCTTACGCTCAAGGTTGCGTTGCTAGCACATCTCCATTGGTTGTTGTTTTATTATTTATTCCATAAGTACCATTACTCATTACAATATATGTAAAATATGCACATTAACCTCATAAATTATTTCATGTTGTGGTGGTTGTTGATCATCTCTGCCTTCATTTTCATTGTTTTTAGTATGTGTCAACTTCAACCTTTGCACTTTTCTACTCTATTAAGGCCTTGAAAAACAAAGTCAATTCACATTAAATGTTTGTTCTCAAGATGATGATTTAAGTATCCTACCTAACCATTATTCCTTGATGATGTGTTATCCATTTCATCAACTGAATGGGTCCTGTGATGTCATTAATTACTCAAAATAGTCATGCCACTTGAAACGATCATGTCAACTAACCTTTTGGCATGGATGTGTAACTACCAGTAAAATGATAATCCTATCAAGGTCATTATGCATAGTCATGATTTAATTTATTTATAATCTCATGGCACATCATATATTTCCATGTCATGCAGTCCAAATATGTTGTTTTTGTTTTGTTTCATATCTCAAGGTCCTTATGGTTCTAATGGTTTTCTGAATAGATGTCAACTTTACCCTACATTATCTAGCTATATACATAATATCCTAGGCCATAGAGCTTCATGATGTCAAGGATGCACTTAGTGAAACCCACATATCACTAGTATCAAGGTACTAGAATAGAGGATGAATACATCACCACCTTTCATGAATACGGAATCCATATATCTTGAATTAGGTACAATCCATCCCTTATCACTCACCACATTGATGATTTTTTGCCAAACAGAATATGCAAAACCTTCAAAGAATTTTTTTTAAAGGTATCCACTCATCTATAGCCCATAAAACTCATCTTGTAGTGATGATGGCCTTTTGCCAAAAAGTTTCTATAAATCCTGATAGATGCCCATCTTATAAAACTCAAATCATATTGATAGCTGCTACTATCTTTGCTTATGCCCTCACATAATTTAAGAATTCATCACCTCTTCATGAATGAAACTTTCCTTTGAGTAAGATCCATACCATTTGTGGTGCCTTAACCTTGTTTTAGGCTCCTATTTATCATAGTTTATCCTTTGGTAGTCCCTAATCCTACTAAATATGGGATTATTACACTAGCTTATTACTATTCATTTCTCATTCATTCCTTACCTAGGGGCACTTCTAGGCTTGTAAATTTCTCTTACGCTTTCACTATTTTACAAGCTTCCTAAGTCACACTCTTGTTGTTTTACAAGTTAAAAAAAAATCATCTCATAATCATTCATTGATTTTAGATGCCAAAAATCCAAAAACATTCATAATATTCTTCCTAAAAATCGCAAAAGACTTACAATCTCCATAATAAATATAAAGCCACAAAAAAAATTGTCTTTTTATAAATCCAGTTGCAAATCCTTCATTCATTCCTTTTAAGTCTTAAACCATTGTTGCGATGTGTCTTTCCCAAATCTACCCTGCTGGGGTAGACTCATTATTTGGTTCTAATTATTTTATCCACTTGGAGATGTATCATTGCTTGGGGGCACCATCTATTTATCATTATCATTGAGATTTCATGCATGGATTTGGACTTGGTTAAACAACAATATGCTTTATGTTGCTTTTATTTTCAAGTTTATGTGTATGTGTTTGCTTGTTTATTTCCTTTTTATATTGTTGGCTCAACTCAGTCCCTTGTGCTAGTGGGGTCATCATCATGGTGCTTCCTATCACATAGATGTACTTGAGTCAATATATTAGCATTTGTCAGTATTATCATCATGGTTTTTTCATCATTGGTGTATTTTTCTATTGGATCAAGGGTTAGTCGTTATGCATGTTAGATCTAGGTCATCATGGTATTTTATATAATGGTGCATACTGTTTCATGCTACATCAAAAATATCGATTTGGGACTCTACTTGACAATGCTATAAATCTCCTTGTTCATTAAATATCCATCAAGTAGACCACATGGATAATTTCTATGATCCTCATGATACATGTAAGCATATACACACAATCACGATCATTTTATTAACATTATTCCAATTCAATCACATCATTCTTTAATCATTCTCTTGTTCTTCTGATTATCATTTATTTTATCGCTTTGACCATTCATAGGTGCATAGTGTTTTTTGTTCTTCTTAATTTTTGAAAAGTCATTATACCATTATACCTATGTATGTGTCACTCCTCTCTTTATTAATCTATGTGATATGTTAAATCCTTGTGTTATGTTTGCCAATCAATCAGTTACTCATTCACATCATTTCATAATGAACTCTTCCCTATCAGGAAAAATCATTTGGACCTATCAATGATTACATCCAATCTATTGAGGCAATCTATTTCCATATATGTAACATCATCTTTAGTTCTTTGTACCTTCATTTTTCCCTATAGGGAAAAATTATTTTAATTCCAAGCTTATAGATTTTCACCATATTTAGGGCTGGTTGAAGTGTGTCACTTATTTTTGGGTGCATCTTTCCCACTTCTCCCCACCTTGGGGCCAATTTTAATCTACTATTTTTAACCATTATGATGAAAATGTGCAAGCATTACCTTATTTGGATTAAGCTTATCCATGAGTTAAGTTTTGCATTCTTATTCCTCTCTTTTTTGAGAGCCCATCCACAACCCACATGCCCTCTTGAGGGGGCATCATGGGTCACTAGTTATTTCTTCATATAATATGTTAATGACTTTTTCATTCTTTGAAAAGTCATTACTTCAATTATGTCTCACAATGACTTCTCAAACAGGGGGAAAATGTAGATGCTTAAAATCAGATAATTTGTATTGAATTTAATCATCCCTAATTTTCATCATTACTATTCATCATCACTATTCACATCTTTATTAAGGTAATTAATTCAAATTAATTAACTAATCCTTAATCATAAATTCCATTAATTTTGAATATTTACAATTTCTACAAATCCAAAAATATAATTATCCTCACCTCATGAGGTCATCTTCTACTCCATTTCCCTTTCTAAATTTCAAAGATGCCCTAGGCCCTGCTTATCCCCCATCATTGGAATTTTATAATATTATCTTCTTCATATTTATAATTTAATAATCCTCCTTATTTTCCACTCAATCCCACATACCAATTTTATATTATATCTTCCTTCTAAATGAATTTTATATTTATTTGTGAGTCCCACATGTTCTCCACTCTAATTTTTAAGTCAATATTCTCATTTTGAATTATAAATTATCTTTTATTCTCATCCCTCGATTATCATCTCAAGATGGATGGTTCACATTCATTTCAAAAGTCTATAAATTAGAGATTCTTCCTCCAATTTAGACACGTTTCTCTATTCTAGACTTACTATGCAGGAATCATTCTAAGAGGTTCAATTTATTTAAAATTTTCATCACTATTTCATGTAAATCCAAAGCCAACAATCAAGGTAAACAAGGAGAGGTTCTTCCCATAAGGAACTAGCATTACCAAAGACTTCTAAATCACAATCTGAGCTCAACATCAATTAAATTTAAAGTATATCTTCAAGGGAGGTAAGATTATTGTTTTATATTTATAATTGAATTTCATGTTTGATTTGTTGGAAATTTTTTAGTGATTTCATGGGGGTGTCCAGGTGAGTGATTGAAGTGTTTTTATAGTCTAAGTGTCAATGACAAAGTATGCAGTGTGCTTGTCCTAGTATACTTAAAGTAGGCTTGGTTGATCTTCAATTTTGACATGATTAGGGATGGGTATGAAGTATTGATCATGTGTGATGGGTCCTATCATAGGTCAACAATTATTGGAGATGTTGTGGAAGTATATGGTATTCATCCAGTTCTTCATTATGTTCATCTTGGCATAATTGGTTCTATGACAAAAAAATCTGAATAGGCAGTTTTTGACATCACCATTACCATGTATAGATGAATCAGGTGAAGTTGGTTATATGGGTGTGATAGCATTAGTCCCAAGTTTATATGTTCCAAGTTTTAGGTGGTGATTTTGTGTATAACAAATGATATAATTATGTAAATTTGGCTTCCTAGGTAGATTGCAATATTTTCCCATACTTAGCCAAATTTGCAAAGGAGATCTAACGGTGCATATTTAATTGCATCACAAATATATAGAATGAAATTAATTTGAACTTAATGTCTAAGTTCAAGTAGAGTTGAATAATCAATTTGATGGTGTTATATTTCACACACGTGAAGGTTCAAGGATTAGCTTAATATATGGATGGATTCCCCAATGAAAGAATATCATATGGTTTAAATTTTAGGACATGTAATTGAGCATATAAAAATTTATTAAGGTTAAAATATGGCCTGCTAGTCATATTTCATAGGTTCCCATACATATCCAAATTATCAAAAGGTAAAGATCAGGACCATATACGGATCTAATGATGAGTGGGTATTCATATAGATGTAGATCTACAATGCATATTGAGTCAAAGATTTCAAAGTGTCTAATGTTTAAGATAGTTAAAGTCTAATCTACTATCAAAGATATTTATGAATCACTTTTGTTCCAAATTATCAAGAAGTAGTGAGATGATAACAAGTGCTTGATATTTAACAGCGAGCAAAGGTATAAATTGAGCTACGTCTAAGAAGATTGACAATATGTATTTAGTCAAAAATGTCAAGGAGCATGAGATGAGGTCAAAGTGATAGATATTTAGCATATTTAAAGATTAGGATAATATCAAAGAAATAAATGGTGTGTATTTGATCAAAATATGCAAGGACACAAGATAATGAGAAAGTGTTTAATGTTTAACAGTGACTGTTGGCATTTGAATTTAGCAAAGGGAAAAACTAGTGTGTAGTGTTTGATCCATAACTTTTGATCTAGGATAAATTCATAGGTACAATAAAATGAAATATGTAGATGACTTCAAGGCACATCTAGTAAATATAGTAATAAGGTATGAATGTTTGTACAATCAAATTTATTGAGGTCCAAATTTGACTATGTGTTTGATCATGTTTTATAAATGACTTGAGAAAGATATTTTGAATTATCCTGATGGTATTTGGATGTTTCAAGGGGACTTAACTATTGGAGAGTGTTTTAGACTCCTTTAAGATGATCTATATATATTTTGGAGGTTTGAACAATCCATCTTCAATATGGAAAAATTCTAAGAAGTTTATTGGTTTTCCATTCATGGTGTTCTTGTGTACGAGGCTAATGTTTGAGTAGATTGAGCATATACAGATGTGTGTAATGATGACTTTAATAATTTAAGGATGTCTAAGAGGTCATTTAAAGTGGACCTATGCATTTGAAAGTGGTCCTATGTTTCTAATTTGATTTTTTAAGTGCAAAAGGAGTGAATAGGTCTCCATGAGACCTATAAAGGCTACTTAGGGCTAATTGAAAGGCGTAGCTTCTTAAGTGTTACCCATAATTGCTATGGCTGAACTATGAGAGTGGTATTGAGATATTTTATGTCTTAAGGTTTAAGACAAGTATTATGTCTAACCTAAGAGATAATAATCATGATGGCTCTATAAATGTTGAAATAAAAGGTCATGATTTATAGGCTTGGTAGAAGAGGTGTGTAAGTGTTGGAGAGTGAAGGAAAGAAGAAAGAGTGTGTTCTCAATGGATGGGTTATAGAGAAGAGTAGGTTTATGACTACGTGTATGACCTATGGGTCATATTTATGATGTCAGAAACAATGCTCTTATAGGTTTGAATATTGAGCATAAGTGAAAGAAGAGAGATTGGGGCATACCTATGTGAGAGGATTATATGAGATAGAGAGGGTATTTTGCAGGGGTTAGAAAATCAAAGGTCCATCAATAGGTGTTGAAGGAATCAGTTTAAAGGTGGAGATGTTTATTTCATAGGTGTTGGGAGGGTGCTCAACATCTAGGTCAGAAGGACTTGACCATCCTTATGGGTAGGTGCTCCTTGTAAAACATGTGTTTCACTAAATTCAAGTCCGAAGGACTTAACCATCCTTATGGATAGGTGCACCTTGTGAAATGGGCATTTCATTAAATTTAGCTCAGAAGGATTTGACCATCCTAGGGGCAAGTGCTCCTTGTAGAACAGGTATTTCACTAAAATCTTATGTTTGCATATTTCTTATAGGACAAGTAGTCCATGTGTTTGTAGGCTTGAGAGTGGGTTTTATTCCCCAAGAGGATTTTCCATAGAGATATTTTATTATGTGTGTGATATTTCCTTATCTATTATTCATTGTTATAAACATATTTAATGCTTCATGAATGGTTGTATTGATTGCTTATGTATTTGAAGGGTTTGGAATTTGAATTGGATTGTTTTCCACCACTGATTCAACCCCCCACCCCCGACCAGCCCACCCCCCCCCCCCCAACTTTCAGTGGTTTATACTTATAAAAACTGGTATTAGATTAGGTCATTCTTGAAATTTTAACCATTTGAAGGTGATCAAAGGTACAATCATTTAAAAATAGATTGTGGCTTATTTTCAAAACAAACTAGTATGTGCTTTATCAAATGTCAATAAAATCATGGATGATGTGAAGATGAAAGTGAATGATATATAAGAAAAAATCAAGAATATATAGGTCATCATGGATATAGGTCTCAATAAAAGGATGCAACAATTGGAAAATAAATTCATGACTTACTCAGATGTGCTCTTATCCAATGATAAAAAGGATTTCATCTCCACCAAAAGGGTCAAAAATGAAAATTTATGGATCATTAATGGTCAAGAGAAAGTAAGGTCAAATCTGAATAATTCCTTCAATGGGTATTGATTCTCCTACAATCAATTTGGTCATATATTTAGGG
>JARHVA010006457.1:170000-275000 GCA_037957365.1 Torreya grandis | reverse complement strand
TTCTTGGTGAGTTCTTGATCCAGGTGGATCTATGTACCATTCCATTTTGAAAGTCTTTAATTTCTAGTCAAACCATTTGTACATCGAATAATTCATTGAGAGCTTTTTGGTGCTTCTTCTAGAACACAAAATGCAGTCCATATGCTCGAGATATAGCTTACTAAATTATTCTTGCGACATTGGAATAACATGTGTTGAAAAGTTACATGGCATTATTCCAAATACACCAAGTGGAACAATAATCATTTGACATGTGGCAATCTGAATTAGATCAAAAAAATTAGTTTGGTGTTTGGTTTGTTGATAACCTCTGGTCTTTGACAAGTGGTCATATGAGGATCTGTGGGCCCCACTATTTGCTCACTGGGGGCCCTCAACGAGGTTCGACACACTCTTATGGAGGGGCGTCTTGGCCTCCTGTTCTTTATTTGTTATTGTATTGAACATTGTATTTAAGTTACAAATCCTTCTCAAACCCCACTAATGTGGGATAATGGTTTTACACTTTGTAATAAGACTTTTCAAACCACCAAGTTAACCTGCCACATCATCATTTGCCATGAACAAACTATGCCAAGACCATCTGTTTACCCACATTATCCAATGGTGGACTAAGTTAGGCATCATGCTAAACCTTTTGCCTAAGCCTCCCCCAAAAGGGACATTGACACTCATTAAAGAATCCACCAACCCTTAAAAAGCATGTAATCCATTTTAAAATAGCCAATGTGGGATAAAAGGATAAGAGATAAGGCACTCAAGGGAAGGTCAATGCCTTGAACCCAACACTTCCCATGCAAAAGGATAAGCCTTGACCGCTTGAGCCACGGGATTGGAAGTGGTATAAAAGGAGCAAATTTCCATCTGAAGAGTAACATTTATCCAATTGTGTAAAAGATTTAAGAAGGTTAAAGAATTAATTAAGCCTTGTATAGCCTTGGACCTTTTTAGGTCTCAGAGATGTTTTTGCAGGCAAGCAGAGACCAAAGAAGGTGAATTGAAGACTTGTATTGATTCTAGAAGCCATTTGTTGCATAAAATTAATGAAAATGGTCCTCACTTCGAATAGACCCGGAGATGTAGGCTATTGAAGCTGAACTCCATTATCAATTCACTAGTGATTTCTTCTAATTTTTCTCTGCTATTTTATAATTCTAATCTTCATTTTAATTTTGGTTTTTATTTCATTATTAAAAATTAAATTAGAAAGTTGAGAAATAATAGATCTTTTAAATGTGACAAGTATTATTCAATTTTGCGACACTTGCATTTTCAATTTTAGATCAGATTTTTGGTATTACAGTGGTTTTTATTTAATAATGGTTGCTAGTGTATGTTGACAAGGTCTAAATCCTAAAAGGGTGAAGGAAAACTCATTGATTATAATCCAGAGATTGGCTCAAGGTGTGCTTCAGGGATGGTTGAAGAAGAGATGGAATCTAAAAAAAGCTTTCCACTGAGCCTTCATGGAGATGAGAAGCATGGTTGAGGAACTATACCATGATAAACAAAGGAAATCCAAGAATGAGAAAGGTGATTCACAAGAATCAAAAGGTAAAGAAACCAAAAAACCTTCTTCATCAGATGATAGTAAAAAAACTGTGGAATCTCTCCATTCACTCAAATTGGATATTAAGTTTGAATTACCAATGTTTAATGGCAAAGTTAATGCTTAAAAGTTAGATAATTAGGTCAAGTAGATAAAAATTTATTGCAGGGTCTAAAAGATTGCAGGGGATGAATCAAAAATTCATTTGGCTACTCTTCTTATGGGAGGCACATCTCTCATCTGGTGGGAGAGTAAGTTGAAGGAAGCTGAGCCTCAAAAAGGTAACTCAATTTCTACTTGGAATGAATTTGTTGAAGAACTCAGAAAGAAATATTATCCTTTAGGCTATATGCAACAAGCCATGATGGATTGACAAAGTCTCAGACAAGGAAAAGGCTAAAATGTTCAAGATTATACATAAGAATTTAGGAAAAAAGCTTTACTTTTGAATGTTCCTCTTCATACACAAGAAACACTACTAAAATATATAGGTGGGATACATAGTTAGTTAAGACATATGATTCTTATGTTTAATATCACTAATTTAGATGTAGTATGTGTACAATCCACTCATTTAGAGGCTAGAGGAAAACAATCAAAAGAATCTCTTCCTAAAGTTAAAAGTAAGCAATCTAATGTTAAGCAATCCAAAGGTGAAAGTTCATCAGGAAAGGGTAAACATAAATCCACTTTTACTATTAAAAAAGAATAAGGAAAACCATTTTGTAATCATTATAAGAAAAATCATGATGAGTCTAAGTGTTGGAAACTACATCTTGAATTAAGTCCTTAGAGGTTTCAAAAGAAGGAAAAGAAGACTAATGTTATGGTTCAAGATTTAGGTTCAGATTCAGGTGATGAAACTAAAATCACAGCCATGGTATTACATAATGATTCTTCTCTTTCAGTTTCTAGCACTAAGTCATCAAATGATGAATCTTCATCTAAGCATAATTCTGTGCATGTTGATAAGAAAAGAAATGAATTGTTCCACATTAGAGTTGTTTCAAAACATACTAAGATTGACACTATTTGATAGTGGTTCACAAGAAAATTTAATTTCTAAAGAGGTTGTTAATAAGTTAGGCTTACAAACCAATCCCCATCTGAAGCCTTATCCACTAGGTTGGGTGTGTGACAATGCGAAGCTATAAGTCTCACAAACTTGTAGACTGAGGTTTGCCATCACATCCAAGTCGTAAATGAGGTTGAGTTGGATGTTGTCCCATTGGACATATGTGGGATTTTTTTGGGAAGCCTATATCTTAATGATAGAAAAGTAATCTTTTATAGAGATGAGAATAAGTACTTACTTGTTAAGGATGGCATTGAATATATAGTCAGAGCACATCACATTAAAACAAGTCTTTCCTTGGTTACAGTAGGGCAAATGAAAAGACTAATTAATTCAAGCAAGACTTTTTATCTCATGTTGATTAAGTCTAAGGAAAAAGAATATTCTTAGGCTTTAGAAAATTGTGATCCTAAACACAAGAATGAATTGGTTGAAATCATTTCTACTTATGATGATGTATTTCAGGATCCTAAGGGTTTGCCCCCTAAAAGGGGAGTTCAACATGAAATTCAGATATTATAGGATTATCCTCTCCCTAACATTGGCATGTATAGGTTATCAATGGTGGAAAATGAGAAAATCAAAAAATAGGTAATGGATCTATTGGATAGAGGTATTATTCATCCAAGTTCATCTCATGTTGGTTCACCAATTATTTTAGTGCCAAATAAATATGGCACTTAGTGAATGTGTGTTGATTTTCATGATTTAAACAAAATTACTATTAAGAATCATTACCCTCTTCATCGTATTGATGATTTGTTAGATCAATTAAAACATGTTATTTATTTCACTAAGCTAGATTTGAGAAGTGGATATCATCAAGTAAGAATTATTGAAGGTGATGTGTGGAAAATTGCCTTCAAAACAAAACAGGGATTGTTTGACTGGCTTGTTATGCCTTTCGGGTTGTGTAATGCCCCGACTACATTCATGAGATTGATGAATGATGTTTTTAGATAGTTCCTTGGTGATTTTGTTATAGTTTACTTGGATGATATATTGATTTTCAGCAAGTCTTGGGAAGAGCATGTGATCCACATTAAGAAAGTCATGGATGCATTACAAAGGGAAAAACTTTATTTAAAAATGTCAAAATGTGAATTTGCCAAGACCTCTTTAATATACTTGGGTTACATTATAGGACATGGTAAATTAAAAATTGATCCTGCAAAAGTGGCAGTAATTGTTAACTGGCCTACACCCACTAATACAACTAAGGTTAGAAGTTTTCTTGGTGTAGTACAATTTTGGAGTAATTTTATTGCTCAATTTTCATATATTGCATCACCTTTGCATTCTTGGACAAGTGTGAAACAGGTCTTTTAGTGGGGAGGCAAACATCCAAAATACTTTGACGCTTTGAATGAAAAGATAAGTACTGCTCCAGTCTTGGCACTTCCTGATATACAACAAACTTTTGAGATTGAGACAGATGCAAGTGAGTATGATATGGGAGCCATTCTAATGCAAGGTAAGAAACCAGTTTGTTATTATTCTGAAACCTTCACAAGTGAAGTAAGAAAATATCCAACATATGATAAGGAATTGTATGCATTGGTTCAAAGTGTTAAAAATGGAAACATTACTTAATGGGAAAAGAAACAATAATACATACAGATCATCAGCCCTTACAATATCTCCAATCACAAACCAAAATTCAACAATCTAGACATTTTCATTGGATGGGTTTCTTACAACAATTTCATCTTGTGATTAAGTATATAAAAGGTATTAAAAATAAGTTTGTATATATGTTATCTAGGACTCGTATGGTTTTTACATCTATTCTTTTACAACATAGTTCTTTGTCTCATGAAAGTTATAAAGAATAGTATGTTAATGATCTTGATTTTCAGGATGTCTATAAAGACTTGATGATTAGTAGACAAGTAGAAGAAATGGAATATCATGTACACAATGATATTTCGTATCATTTGTGTAAACTATGTATTCCTCAAAATGAGAGGGTGCACATGATTAGAGAAGCACATACTTCTCTTATTTCTGGTCATTTTGGAGTTGCTAAAATGGTTGCACATTTGAAAATGTATTGTTATTGGCCCCATATGCAGGAACATGTTGCCAAATATATTAAGAGATGTACTCTTTGTGCCACAAGTAAACCTAGTAACAGGAAACTGGGACTTTACACTCCTCTACCTGTTCTTACTCACCCTTGGGAAAGTATCTCCATGGATTTTGTGGGGGTTTGCCTATGACGCAAAGAAAACATGACTATTTATATGTGGTTATGGATAGATTTAGCAAGATGTTTGTTTTGATTCCTTTCACTAAGTAAATTACTGGGGAAGGTGCTGCACACTTGTTCTTTAAACATGTATGGGTTCATTTTGGTTTGCCTACTTCAATTATTTCTTATCAGGATTCTCGATTTATTGGGGAGTTTTGGTCAACTTTGTGGGGACTAATGGACACTAAATTAAAAAAGAGCACTGCATTTCATCCACAAAATGATGGGAAAATAGAGGTTGTGAACCGAACTATGGTACATTTGCTTAGGTGTTATATCAATAAACATCCAAAGTTATGGGATGGACAATTGTGTTATATACAACATGCATATAACCGGGCACTTCATTCTTCTACTATGAAATCTCCATTTGAAGTTTGTTATGGATACTTGCCTAAATCTCCTCTAGATGTTTTCTATGGATAGGATACAGCTGTTGGTGAACCAAAAAAAGCCATTCAAGCTAAGAAGTTCATTGAAAAAATACAACTCATACATCAGATTGTTTGTACTCAATTGGAGAAAAGTCAAGCCAAGTATAAAGCCAGACATGACAAACATCGTGTTGATCACCAGTTTGTTGTAGGTGATATGGTATGGCTTCACATCAGTAAGGAAAGACTGATAGGTGAAGATAAAAATTTGAAACCAATCTGGTATGGTCCTTTTTGGATTATGGAAAAAATTGGTACAAATGCTTTCCAATTAGATTTACCATCTTACATGCAGATTTATTTAATTGTAAACATGGAATTTTTGAAATTGTATGAGCCTCCAATGATTATTGATCATAATGAAAGTGTATCCATTACTTCTATTGATGATTTTGCTCTTGAATATCTAACAAAATTGTAGGAAGATACTATTCTTGATAGGAATGTGTAGACTTCATGAAGAGGTGATGTTGAATATCTTCATGTTGGTCTCAAAGGGATGCACCCAAACCAGGCCAAATGGATGGAAGCCGAAAGGGTGAGGGAGAGATACCCTCACCTCCTTACCAATTAGGTGAAGGTAAAAATTTGAAACCAATCTCGTATGGTCCTTTTTGGATTATGGAAAAAATTGGTACAAATGCTTTCTGATTAGATTTACCATCTTACATGTAGATTTATTTAGTTGTAAATGTGGAAAATCTGAAATTGTATGAGCCTCCAATGATTATTGATCATAATGAAAGTGTATTTATTCTTTCTGTTGATGATTTTGCTCCTGAATATCTAACGGAATTGTAGGAAGATACTATTCTTGATAGGAATGTGCAGACTTCACGAAGAGGTGATGTTGAATATCTTCATGTTGGTCTCAAAGGGATGTACCCAAACCAGGCCAAATGGATGGAAGATGGAAGGGTGAGGGATAAATACCCTCACCTCCTTACCAATTAATTTCAAATTTGAGAGGTCCAAAAGTTCCCAGTGGGGAGGAGTGATCTAGGTGGATCCATGTACCATTCCATTTTGAAAGTCTTCAATTTATAGTCAAACCATTTGCACATCAAAGAATTCATCAAGAGCTTTCTATCACTTTTTCCAAAATGTAAAATGGAGTCTGAATTATTGAGATATAGCTTGCTAAAGTATTATTGTGACAATGGAATAATGAGTGTCAAAAAGTGATGTGGCATTATTCCAAATATGCCATGTGGACCAATAATCATTTGACATATGGAAATCTGAATTAGAGAAAAAAATTGGTTTGGTGTTTGGTTTGTTGATAGCCTCTGGTCTTTGACATGCAGTCATATGAGGATCCATGGGCCCCACTATTTTCTCCTTGGGGGCCCTCATCAAGGGTCGACACACTCTTGTGGAGGGGTGCCTTGGCCTCATATTCTTTATTTGTTATTATATTGAACATTGTATTTAAGTTACAAAGCCTACTCAAACCCCACCGATGTGGGATAATGGTTTTACACTTTGTAATAAGAGTTTTCAAACCACCATGTGGCAGAGCCACAAACCACCAAATTAACCTGCCACATCATCCTTCGCCATGAACAAACCGTGCCAAGACCATGTGTTTACCCACATTCTCCAATGACAACCTAAGTTAGGCATCATGTTAAATCTTGCACCTAAGTCTCCCCCAAAAGGGACGTCGGCACTCATTAAGGAAGCCACCAACCCTTTAAAAACATGCAATCCATTTTAAAATAGAGAATGTGGGATAAAAAAATAAGAGATAAGGTGCTAAAGGGAAGGTTGATGTCTTGAACCCAGTACCTCTCATGCAAAAGGATAAGCCTTGACCACTTGAGCCATGGGTTTGGAAGTGGTATAAAAGGAGCGAATTTCCATTTCAAGAGTAACATTTAGCCGACTGTGTAAAGGATTTTAGAAGGTTAAAGAATTAATTAAACCTTGTATGGCCTTGGGCCATTATTATCAGGTTTGAGAGATGTTTTTATAGGCAAGCAGAGACCAGAGAAGGTGAATTTAAAGTTGTATTGATTTTAGAAACCGTTTTTTGCACAAAATTAATGGAAATGGTCCTCACTTTGAATGGACTCAGAGACATAGGCTATTGAAGCCAAATTCCATTATCAATTCGCTAGTGATTTTTTCTATTTTTCTCTACTATTTTATAATTCTGATCTTCATTTTAATTCTAGTTTTTATTTCATTATTAAAAATTAAATGGGAAAGTTGAGAAATAGTAGATATTTTAAATGTGAAAAGTGTTATTCAATTTTGTGACACTTACATTTTCAGTTTTCAGATCAATTCCATCAGATTTCAATGCTTTTGTGTGTTCTTTCTTTATTGGTTGCAGTGCTTGGTTGAAGAGAGTATTGGCATGTATCAAGAGGAAGTTATCAAGACAAGAAGAGGTAGGCTCAAGGTAAGGGGGATTTTTTATCATCTTTCTAAGGTGGTCATCTCCTGTTTGTGGTATTTTTAGGTCCTCAAGATTAGTTTATGCCCACTTTGTCATTATGTCAAATGGGGAGAAGGTTCCTATTGTGAGAGTGCTTGAAGAGAGAGAAGGAAGGTGAGTAGTATGATAGGTGTTGACATAAATGACAAAGGGGGATATTTTTGAAGAGTTTTTAGTGATATCATGGAGGTATCTAGGTGAGTGGATGAGGTGTCTTGATAGTATAAGTGTCAATGATAAAGTGTGTAGTGTGCTTGAATTAGGCTTGGTTGATATTCAATTTTGGTATGATTAGGGATGGGTCTGAAGTATTAATAATGTGTGAGGGTTCCTATCAGAGGCCAAGGATGATTTGAGAGCTTATGAAAGTGCATGATATTCATTCAGTTCTTTATTATGTTCATCTTGTCATAATTGGGTCTGTGATAGAAAAATTTGAGTAGGTAGTTTGTTGACATCACCCTTACCACATATGGATGAATCAAGGGGATTTGGTCATATGAGTGTGATAAAATTGGCCCTAAGTTTTTATGTTCTAATTTTTAGGTTGTGAGGTTGTGTATATCAGAATATATAACTATGCAAAGTTGGCTTCCCAAGCAGATTGCAATGTTTTCCCATACTTAGCCAAATTTGTAAATGAGATTTAACAATGCACATTTAATCGCATCATAGATATATGGAATAAAATTAATTTAAGTAAGTAGTTTGATAGAATTATATTTCACATGCATGGATGCTATAGGAGAAGCTTTATATATGGATGGATTCCCCTATGAAAGAAGATCACATGGTCCAAATTTCAAGACATGCAATTGAGCATAATGAAAGTTAATAAGGTTCACAGTTGGCCTTTTAGGAAGATTTTAGAGGTTCCCATACTCATCCAAATTTGTAAAAGTTAAATATTAGTACAAGATAAGGATCTAACAATGATTGGGTGCTTGTATAAATATAAATTTATGATGCATATTGAGTCAAAGAGGTCAAAGTGTATGATGTTTAAGTCGGTTAAAGTCCAGGCTACTCTTGAAGAGATAAATGTAGTGCATTTGTTCCAAATTGTTAGGAACTAGTGAGATTATAACAAGTGCATGATGTTTGAAAATGATCAAAGGTAAAATCCAAGCTACTTCTAAGAAGATCGATGATGCGTATTTGGTCAAAATTACTAAGGAGTATGAGATGAGGTCAAAGTGACAGATGTTTGGCATAATTAAAGATCAAGATACTCTTGAAGAGATTGATGGTGCATATTTTATAAAAATATGTGAGGACGTAAGATGATGGAAAAGTGTTAGATGTTTAACAGTGATCATTGGCATTTGAATTTAACAAAGGGAAAAATTAGTCTACAATGTTTAAACCATAACTTTTGATCTAGGATGAATTCAAAGGTGTAGTAAAAATAAAAGTTGTAGAGGACTTCAAGACACATCCAATGAATATAGTTATAAGGTGTTAATTTTTATATAGTCAAATTTATTAAGATCCAAATTTTATTGTGTATTTGACCATGTTTTTTAAGTGATCCGAGAAGGATATTTTGAGCTATTCTAATGGTATTTGGATGTTTCAAGGAGACATAGATATTAGAGAGTGTTTCAGACTCCCTGAGGATGATCTATATGGGTTTTTGAGGTTTAACTAATCCATATTCAGTATGAGCAAATGCTTATAAATTGACCATTTATTTGTTCATGGTGTTTTTGTGTACAAGGCTAATGTTTGAGTAGATTGAGCATACACAAAGGTGTGTAATGATGACTATAATCATTTGAGGATGTCTAAAAGTAATGTGGAGTGGAAATATGAATTTTGAAGTGGTCTTGTGTTTATAATTTGATCGTTGAAGTGTTAAAAGAGTGAATAGGTCTCCATGAGACCTATAAGGGATACTAAGGCCTAACTAGTTAAGTGTGACCCATAGTTGTTATGGTTGACCTATGACAATGGTTTTGAGCTATGTTAGATATCTTAAAGGTTAATAAAATTATTATGGCTAACCTATAAGATGATAATCATGATGGCTCTATAAAAGGTGAAATTAAAGGTGGTGATTGTTAGACTTGAGAGAAGAGGTGTGTAAGTGTTGGACAATAAAGGAAATAAAAAAGGGTGTGTGCTTAGTGGATGGGTTATATAGAAGAGAAGGTTGATGACTATGTGGATGACCTATAATTCATATTTCTAATGTCAAAAATAGTTCTTTTACAGGTTTAAAGATTGAGCATAAATGAAAGAAGAGAGATTGTGACATGCCTATGTGAGAGGATTGTTTGAGATAGAGAGGGTGTTTTACAAGGGTTAGAAAATCAGAGGTCCATCATCAGGTGCTAAAGATATCAGTTCAAAGGTGGAGATGTTTAATTCATAGGTGTTGGGAGGGTGATCGACATCTAGGTCAAAAATATTTGATCATCCTTATGGGTAGTTGTTTCTTGTGAAACAGGTGTTCCACTAAATTTAGGTCAGAAGGACTTGACCATCTTTAGGTTTAGGTGCTCCTTGTGAAATAAGTGTATCAATAAATTTAGGTCAAAAGGATTTGACCATCTTAGGGACAAGGTGTTCCTTGTGGAACACGTGTTTCACTAAAGTCTCATGTTTGCATACTTCTTATAAGATAAGTAATCCATGTGTTTGTAGGCTTGAGAGTGGGTTTTATCCCCCAAGAGGGTTTCCCACGTAGCTATTGTGTTTTGTGTGTGATATTTATTTATCTATCATTCATTGTTATAAACATCTTGAATGCTTCATGAATGGTTGTATTGAATGCTGAAGTGTTTTAAGGGTTTCGAGATTAAATTGGATTATTTACCACCATTAGTCTAACCCTTCCCTCTTAGTGGTTTGTAACTCTAACATGATTATCATAACTCAACCTAGGGATTAGACTTGATAAGTTATGTTTTTCATTTGTTCACTAAAAATTGGCTAATCTCTCTTAGATTTTTGATCTACACAAAGAAGATCTTCTAGAACATGGAATACCCTTTCTATTTATCTATTCATTTCTAAATGATATACAATATTAAAATTCAAATGTGTGCCCAAAGATGAATTTAGAGTCAACCAAAACCTATATGTCTTACTTGAATCTTGATTAGAAATGATATTCTATAGAAACCCATATAATCGATATACCTCCTTCAAAAATATCCTTGCAATCATAGGTTTATCATCTTTCAAATTGTCATCAGATTACCTGATATGAAGTGAGCTACATTGTTTAGTTCATCAACTACTACAAGGATCATGTCATATCGATTCTATGATAATGAAAAACTTTAGATAAAGTTCATACTAATTACCTACCACTTTCATTCTGGTATTGAGGATATAATGATCCTATTAGATGTACATGTTCAGCCTTCACACCTTACACTTTAAACATAAAAACACAAAATACGATTCATCCTTTTTAATTACCTTCTATAAATAGAGAGGTCTTAACTTGACCATGAGCTTAGTCATTCTAGGATGACCTAAATAAGGGGCATTGTGTAATTATTTTAGCATTATACTCCTTAAATTTTATCTATCAGATACATACATTTTTCCATTATACCTCAAAAGACCATCATTATCCAACTTAAATCCTTTAAAATTAGTATTTTAAGAATTCTCTAATAAATCTTTCTTAATTTGCTCATATAATTCCTCTCCAAGAGATAATTTAAGAACCTAATTTTAGAAATTACTTTAGATATTAGCCAAATATGCTATGTACTTTCTATGACTAAGGGCATATGCAACTCTATTTTCCTTACCCTTGATGTAGTTAATATCAAAATCATAGTCTAAAAAAAACTCTAGCCATCATCTTTGATGAACATTTAGGTTCAATTGGGTAAAGATATCTTTGATCCCCAAGTTGTTAGTCTTGAGATCAAGTGACTTTTTCAATAAATAATGCCTCAAAACTTACAAGGAATGTACTATTGCATCAAGTTCCAAATCATGTGGGGCATAATTGTCCTCATATGGCTTTAGTTTCCTAGACTCATATGTAATAACTAAATCATATTGATTAATAACTCCAAGACTGTCCTCAGATGCATTTGTAATCACTGAGAACTGACCATTAACATCAGAAAATCTTAGCATAGGTTCCAAATTAAGCTACTTTTTTAACTCTTGAAAGGTTTTTCTGAAATTGTTTGAACAAACAAAACTATGATTCTTCCACTAAAGAGAGGTAACTGGGTTAGCTATTTTAGATAAATTTACAAAAAAAATTCTGTAATAACCTATCAATCTCATAAAACTTCTCACTTCATACACATTTTTGGTACTGGCCACTTCATTATGGCTCTTGTCTCACCGAAGGGAGAGAAGAAGTACACAACCATTCATTTAAGGTGAAGTTCTAGATGAAGGAAACAAAATGATTGTGCCCCAAGTATTATACCTTCTTCTAGAAGAATTCATACTTGGATAACTTATCATACAATTTTTACTTCCACAAGCATTTCAAAATAAATTATAGATGATGAAGATGTTCTTCTTCATTATTAGAATAAATGAAGATATTATCCAAAAAAGCTAACATAAAATGGTCTCGATAATCCCTAAATACATTGTTCATGAGATTCATGAATGTTGCTAGAGCATTTGCTAAATTGAAAGGAAGCACTACAAATTCTTAGTGTCCATACCAAGTTATGAATGTTGTTTTTGGAATATCTTCTTCTTAGATTCTCAGTTGGTGATACACCACTCAGAGATCTATCTTAAAATAATGTTACCCCATGCATTTGATAAAAATATCATCAATGTGAGGCAATAGGTAACTGTTATTAATTTTTTCCTTGTTCAACATCATGTAATCAATACACAAGAAAAGAGTACCATATTTTATCTTAACAAATTTCACTATTGCACCCCATGGTGACACTCTCAATCGAATCAACACCTTAGATAACAACTCTTGTAGTTGAGATTTTAACTCAATCAATTTTATACTCATCATCCTATAGGGTGCCTTGGACTGGAGTTTTAAACCAGGTATTATGTCTATAAAAATATCAATCTCTTACTTGGGTGGTAATCCTGGTAATTCCTCTAGAAACACATCTTGAAAGTTCCTAAGGAAAGGATAGTCCTCAATAGAATATTCCTTAGATTCATCCATCTCATTTACATTAATGATAATTTCGTATCATCCTTTCTTATGAGCCTTCCTAAGCTAAATTGTGAAAATCTACCTAAGTTTTAACTCCCTTTTCTCACCTTCAATTTGAGTTGTATTCCCAAAATCATCTTGACATTCTACCTTCTTGAAATAGTAATCTACCTTTACTTTATGCTTAACAAGCTAATTTATCCCTAAGATCACATCATATAATCATAGTGGTGATGCATAAAGATACAATATTTATATGAATTGAGCAAATTCAATTCAAACTTCAATTAAGTACCTACCAAATTTTATCTTAGCATCATTCCCATATTGCACTGACCATGCATTTGCCATTATACTAGCTTTTCTAGATAAGTTATTTAGCATTTGAGGATAAATAAAACATTCTATAGATCTAGTGTCAATCAAAATATAAATGGAATGACCAAAAATATTACCTACAACCTCAATAGGTGAGACTCAAAAATCGACCTAATAATTGTCAACAACTTCATGGATTCTCTACTGAAAGGTCCCTTGCTGCATAATACCCTTATCTTTATCTTTAACCTTTATTTGAATACATTCCATAGCATAGTGATCACCCCAATAGATGAAACATATGACATTTGTCCTTTTATTTCAGACTACTGGCTTTCCTTGAAACTAGCCTTGAAACCACTTTCTACTTTCTTGCTAATTGAGAAGTTACTAAATTTAGCATTCTAATTCCTGAATTGGTTTTTGAAAATTTCATTACTTTTCCAGTTCTTATTTTTAAGAGTGGTTTTATAACCTCCAAACCTATTATTGAACTTTTATCTTACCTATGAAAGATACTTCATTTTTAGCTACTACTTTATTGCCTTTTTTAAGACATAATCTATTGTATATATCCCATGCACTTCTGCCTCACATTTTATTTGGGGTTTGAATCCCATAAAAAAAAATTGAATGTAAATCCTTCCATCTTCCTAATACTAAGGAACATATTTCAAGACCTTAGTGAACTATTCCCAATATTCATTCACTGAAAGATATACTTATTTTACATTCTAGAAATCTATCAGCTTCTAATCAAAATATAATTAGGGCAACCATCATGATCCAAAAAAATCCATGAACTACTCTAATGTGGTGGTAGTGGATTCAAGATTCATCTGGATCTTCTTATTTGCCTACCATGTTGTTACTTCTCCAGTAAACTAATACGCTCCCAAAACTGCCTTGGTGACTTCAGAGTAATTGTAGATCTCAAATTATTTATCTATCTCTTTAAACTAGGCTTCTGAACCATCCCCTACCATAGTTCAATAAAACATAGGAGGATTAAATTTATTCATATCCCATGCAAGCTTTGTAACTACATGATCCCATGCATCCTATGGCATCTCTTTGTGCCTTTAATCTTGCTGAGCTTCTTGCTGAATAAGATGATCTTTAGATTATTCAGATTAACTTCCTCAGTATGTCTATGAACTTCCTATTCTAAGGCCATTATTTTGTCCATAGTTTTCTGCATGGCTATGAGTATCTGATCTAACTTTGTAAATTTCTCTATGGCAAACTGATTTGGATCAACTATCCAATTTTAGTGTTTTAAGTACCTTCACCTTCAATTATATCATGAACCATTCTCCTTTATATTAATAGGAGGATACAAATATGTTATTGGACATATTAATTCCTAGAGTTTGAGGTTTGGCTCTGAAACCACAATGTAAGATCCCCACTTGGTTTAACCAGAATTAAGCAATTTCATTTTTAAAATTTAACTCTTCTAATTCGAAACTAGATTAATCTCAACTAAAGTTAAGATAATTGATATTTAACTAATGCATCTATTATTCATACATTGTATTTTAATCATTTATTTAATGATCAATTAATAACAACATGAAGCTGAATTATATAACCAACTCATTACATATTATAATTCAAAAAAATTATAATCTCAGCCAACTGATGAAAGTTTGCATCATAAATTATACAATAAGACCAACCAATTATTTATTTATAAAATTTAATAATGGTAAAACATACAATGTTATACATTATAATATTAATATAAATTTATACAATGTTTCACAAAACAAATGAGTATCCATAAACTCACCAATATATAATATGAAATTAAGATTAAAAGTCTCTATCAATTGATATTTGGAGGGAAGGAAGAGCATGCTCAGAGTGATTTTACACATCAACCATAGATAATAGATCCCTCATAAAATAAATCAATTATGAAATGTCCCTCCCTTCATGGATGAGTAGATGATAATAGTGCAGGTATCAAGAAGTCAACTAGAGTAAAAGTCTCTATCAATTGATAGTTGGAGGTAAGGAAGAGCATGATCAACATGAATTTACACACCAACCATAGACCATAGATCCCTCATAAAATAAATAAATTATGAAATGTCCCTCCCTTCATGGATGAGTAGATGATAATAGTGCAAGTTCAAGAAGTCAACTAGAACTTGTGTGTTGTAAGATAACCATCACATACAACATATCATAAATAATTATGTTATAACATGATATCATGCATACATATATTAAAATCAAATAGGTTGAATGCTAACATTTAACTATAAACATTACTTTGGCCAAAGTTTTATATAGTTTAAAGATCACTCAGATCAATCATATTCACACACATAACTCAATCAGATTTCATTAATTTTGTGTATTATTGGCTCTAAGAAAGTGCATCAAACTTTTCACATAATTACTTTCTTATTATCATTAATACTAAAATTCACTAGATAAATCATATACAAGAATCCACAATTTCTCATATAGAACTCTATACTAATACCATTACACACACACGCACACACATGCATGTGCACACACATACACACATGCATGCATGCACGCATGCATGCACGCACGCGCGCGCGCGCACGCACGCACACACACACACACACACACACACACACACACACACACACACACACACACACACACACACACACACACACACACACACACACACACACACACAAAATCATATATGAATTAATCACATGTTTTGTAACAACAACATAACAACCCTTTGTTTATATTTTTCTAAGTTCTAATAACAGCCTAACATCCACTTCAAAATAAGTCTATAATATTAGAAATTTACTTACTAATAAATATTTAAGATAATCAAGTTGTTACCAAGTTCATGCATAGATACCCTTTACATGTTTTATAATGTAAGTAAATAGAATCAGGAATTTCACACACATTTGCAAGTTTTATAAAAAAATCCATTAGAACCTGTAATTTGCACTCAACATCATCTACCTACTAATCAATCAATTAAGACTAATATAACCACATTATGGTTTAATGAAATACATCTTAAATCACATATAAATGCATTTATTTACTTTATACAAACATCTATATTCATATTATGTTCTCTTAGCCATCTTAATATTATGATCATAGAAACAAATGAATAAGACCAATGATTAATAAACACAATTATTTTATCCCCTTATCTATGCTAGATTATTTGGATCTGCATCTATATATCTTATATGTCCATTTATATATTGGATAATAAACCGCTCATATATATATATATATATATATATATATATATATATATATATATATATATATATATATATCACACATGAATTATTGATAAATAGTATACTTATGTCTATATGTGTAATTCTTAAAGACACACGCGTGTGTGTGCGTGCACACACACACACACATAGAGAGTTTACCATTCATAATGAGTTATTTACTTAAGAAAACATTAAATTTATTATTATTATATATATAATAAACAATAGGATAAAAGTTCCTACTCAAATTTGTAAACATAATTCTTTTAAAACTTACTCATCTTAACCCATAACATTAGACTCTTATGCCCAAATTTATGCCTGTGAAAGTATTAAAACCATTAATCACATGTTTACTTTCAACAAATTATATGAATATAAAAATTAATTGCAACCAAATATAATTCACAAATGCACCAAAAAACACTTCTTTTCCATATGAATCAAATGACCCAATAAGAATGGATTAAGGCATAGAAACACCAAATGCATCTACCCTGAAGTTTACCATACAGTACACTAAATTCATGAAAACCATTCAACACTATGTTATTTATACACCCCACAGCCTATTAAAATAGTTCATAGATAGCCATGTTAAAATAATGTCAAGGTTGAATTCAATCCCTTAACATGAATTCAACCCAAGGATTATACATTCATCTTAACCTATTTAAAACTTAGGCCTTAACTAGTTCATAATTAATATTAAAAATGACTTAGACTGTGTAAAGAACCTATAGAATAATAAAAATGATTATATGGTCTCAAAAATTACGTACATCCATTACACATTTATAAATAGGGTAAATTTAGCCCAAAACCCTTGTCTCTTATTCCTTTATACTGTTGCATATGCGTGTGATAAAAATGAAATCCTATAGGCATTTGCTAGTGTTGTATGTCTAAGTCATTACCATAGTTTACAAAATAAACAAACATAGTCGCTTACCATATAAACAAACACAATTGTTTACCATACAAACAAAATAAGCAAACATAGTCGTTTACCATATAAAATAATAATCAAACACATGCATGTATATCCATACAACCACAATAACCATGTTCATTTCCATTACCCTAGACAACTATGCTCATGTTATAACCACCTCGAATCAGTGATTTGATTCTATAAATATATTTCTCCTTCCATGTGGTCAATCTTATGATTTTTTTTATAGTATAAACAAATTTATTAAAACATCATTGTAACTATTGTATATATTCAACATTAACCCAACATTAAAAACAACATAGCTATGTAGGGTAATTTAGAGAAAAACCCCTAGCCTTCGCCAAAACATTCCTCTATTCCTTTACATCAACCACTGCATGCCTTCTTGAAAACCTCTACATATTTTATCATATCCTTTACCATTTGCATGCCACTAGAAACCCCTACTTTCATGGTGAACCCTTCTATATAATTGAATCTCAAGAAATACTCACCATAAACACCATAATTTCCTGGCATGACTGACATTTTTCCATCTCAACCCAAATGCAACACAGTCATCACACAATCTCAACAAAACTTCCAAAGTCGAACCCTAGATTCCCCCACTTCACATTGCTCAAATCATTAAAAACATAATGATAGCTTGCCCTAAATTTAGGGTTGACAACCAAATGTCAAACAACATAATAATCAATTAATAATTTGAGTTATATAAAAATAATGACATTAAACAATTCAAAAGTTTATGTTTAATTTAACCCCTTTTTGGGTGTTACAAACAATATCACTATGGATACTCCTAAAATCCAAATCACCTATGACTTAGGCTTTTTTAATGTTTAAATAATCAATTTTATTTAATAAACTATAAACAGTAATCTATATCCATGCCAATCATAATATTTTTTTTGACGATATGATTTTCTGTTGATTGTTTATAGGTACTCGACAGAATAAGGAGTTTGCTATGGAGAGTTAATTAAGCAGTCAACAATTCACACCATAAATTCATCTAAAAGACAATTATAACTATAATATTTCGCAATAAAACATCATAATCATAAAGGACACTCACAACTGCAAACATATTAATATTAACATCTAATCATGTATCCAAAACTAGTTAGTATTACCAAACATGAAGCAATTAAATACAACTGAGATTAGAGCAAACATTTATCCATCAACTCATAAACAACATGCATTTAACTATACTATGTGGTGTGTGTAGGGTTCCTCACAGAATCTCTCTACCTCCAACATAGTCACCTTCATTGTGCTTTCTCTGATGGCGCTCTCCCAACATATTTGTCTCAAGAGTGGACTGTCCCCTGCATTTACCTCAACAAATGCAAATGGTAATTAACTTGTATCATTAATAATCAATAAAATGATACTAAAGCACAACAACACTGAATAAGTATGATCAATATATGTATAAAACTTATGTGTAACTAACCAATAAGCAATGAGTCATACAATAATCATTATATGTCTATTCATACATCAACATAAATGAAAATAATTTACTACAGAAGTAAATTAACCATCATTAACTACATTGATATTAGTTTAATATACAAATCAAGTTTAGTGAACAAATCAGAGTGTAACAAAAAGAACAATTTTTTTTATAATATATTTTAGCAAAAAATTGTACCAATATTTGTTTACGAGTTCAAATCATTTTTAATAAATTTTTTAATCAATTTAATATAATAATATTTAAATGTTTTTACTATACCTCTGCCTCCCCTATTTTAGCATTTATAGCATTATGATTCTATGCATTTCCAACACTATTTATTAGCTCCGGTCTATGTCCAAAGCTTCAATATTAGACCTATAACTATAGCTTCTAGATAAGGCAGAATCTTCAATTTTATATTATTTGTGTCCTCCTTTCTCCCTTTGGTCTTTGCTTGTTGCCCACCTGGTTCTACGTGTCTAGTTTATCCAACATTACCTAGCGAAGCTGGCGGCCGTGAAGTTTTTATTTCAAGTGGTGGGTAGGGCTGTTATTTTCTCTCCTATTTGGGATGTGAAACCACTTGTGTCATGTTTACGGGCTTCTTCGTGTCATATGCAGCAGTGTTTATCAATGTACAGTCATGCCCCAGGCGTGGGGGTGTCTTCATGCGTAGTATGAAAGGGTTGGGTTGTGAAGCGTTGTCAGTCCCTCCACAGGCTATAACGTAAGATTTGGGTTTGGTTCTGGGCTCTTCTATGGTGGATATTGTAGGTGCTCATGCCGTCAGCGGGGGCTCTCCTACTCTCTTCGGTGGTGACTTAGTGGATGTAGACTCCAATCTCCTTTGTGCTCATGATGTCTTGTTTTTGGGTTGGTGTCTTTATGTTGGCCTGTACTATGTGATTGTAACTCGTATATTTTTTTGGTAATCCGGGTGTGTATGCCTCATTGTTTGGTTATATATAGATATATAGATATAGTTTGCCCTTGCTTGTCATGGGTTTTCAATCTTATGACTGTTTTGTTTTTTTAAACGTTGTAATCTTTTACAATTTAATATATGGTTGAGGGATTGACAACCTTTAATTAGTGATCTATAAAATATTATATATATATATATATGATATTATTTTTTAATAATAAATATTAATATTTTATTATATATTATAATATATTTAGTTACAATATTTTTTTAATATAATATTATGATATGCATGTTATGTAACTATATTAACTATTAAAATATATTATATTATAATTTATAATAATAATATATAATGTATTATAATATTATATTATATTAACATATTAAATATGTTCAATAATATGATTTTACATACATATATCATTCTATTATATATATAATTATTAGTATTATTATAAGAAAAATGTAATATATAATGTTATATACAATATATCAATATTATAATAACAATATTGATATATTTAATTACATATATTTAATAATATATAATAATAGTATTTTTTATATATTAAAAGAATATTTAATAACATTTTACACTTATAAATTTATTAATATAATTATGTATAGAATATATTATTACAATATATTACATTTATTACTAGTATATATAAATATAGATTTTAGAAATTCATTGTCTTGTCTCACGTCATTGATATTATAATGATGATTTAAGTCACGCATTGGATGTGGAGCCTTGCCAATCAAATAAACTCTCATAATGTTTACGTCTACCCTTGACATTAGAAATAGGCAAATCAAATATGTCGACTACCTATAAGTTGTGTACCCCTCTGCAATGGTTGCAAGTCATGTAAATCTCTAGTTGATTTTAATCCAGGTCTAGTGTACCATATGCACCCCCTAGTGTATGATACCACCTAAAATACATTGTCACTATCCCTAGTCATCACTTCTCAGCTCACATTAAAATCTATCCCTATTTGCATGTTATGTATAATTTTTCTCTCCCCCAATACTTCGTCATTTATCAATCTCACTGTAAAACAAAATGTCTCTTCCCTACACAACACATTTCTATATTGTTTGGAGAAATACACAACCATATTTTCTACCCTCTATTCCACAAGAAATATAAAAGTATTGTTGCTTAACTCTTCTTATACAAAATATGATATGGGATCAATTTTACTGAAACTTCTAATTTATTTTATCAAAAAAAAATGATATATTTAAACATTTGGAAAATGAAATGAATATTATTTCCATACAATTTCTAATATTTCACATGAACCAAAATATTAAAACTTCTGAAATTTGAAAAAAATCACAAAACAGACTCAATATTTTTCCAATTACATTTCGACATATTAAATATTAATTTTAAAAATATAAAATCGATATTTATACATACTACTACCGCATCCTGAATAGCAACAAATAGATAACAACCTACACTATACTTTTTAATTAAAAATAATAATAATTATATTTCATTTAATGGCTCACAATTAATCATTAAATTTTATTTTATTAAAGGAATTTATTTTTATATTATATATACATTGAATATTTCAAACCCATAGTATATTTGTCATTAAAAAAACGCAGAATCGTGACTCTCGGCTACCCAAACCTCATTGTCAAACCCGCGATATAATTTATATTCGTCAAAAGATTAATGAACTCAGATATTCACTCACATATGGATTTATTGTAACGGTAGAAAGTAAAGTAATTGACGTGCATTTTGTAAGATAGTTTGCCTTTTCAGTTCGATGAGAAGAAGTTGTACTTCAATGCACCCATTTTATCCAAACACCATCCATGGGATATGGACTGCCATGAAAAAATCATATCATATATTCATTAATTTTGCTATAGCTATGTTGCAGTTCCGTAATACCCACACATTCAATGAATCTCTGTTAATTTGACAAACTATTCTCAATTATACCTAATCTCCTATGGCGATCCATAAATGGGTTCCCCTATAAACGTGTCCTCTTAGTAGTGGCTCTCTAAAACGGCCTCATAACCACATTCCACTCAATTTCATTTGTTAAATGGACATTACAGTGAAACTTAGCTGTCATATTCTTCTCGTCTGACAATGGACGTGGCTCCGGTGCAGACATATCGACAGCCGATCTGAAGACATCTTTTAGGGTGGTCTTTTTATCGTTTCAGATTCCCCGGCCGCCATAAATCAGACTTTTTCAAAATATGTCCATTGTCTATACGCACCCTCTTATGGCCTTTTCCTAAAATATAGGAAAGCCGTACAATTTACTAGCGGATGAGGCGCCCAAAATTGATAAGGAGGTAATGAAAAGAAAACATGAAAAGTTTGAATAATTAGAGTCCATCAGTTTATGACTGTTGTTTAAGCTGAGATGAAAAATGTAAGCGGAATCTCTCCTCTTACAAAGAAAATAGAGGAGTTGTATACCGTTCTCATCAAAGCACGCATGGTATCGTTGGACTGTCTATGTTACTCAATTTGAATGCGAGTCCACTCTATGGGCATAGGTCATTTATTTTGGTAAATTGGATCAATGTCGGCCTTGCAATTTTGGTCTCCTCTTCAGTCTTAGAAATACAGTCGCTACCAAAAAGAGAGAATTTTGAAAGCTTAAACTCGTAGGTCCCATTTCTAACACAATCTTCATAAAATGCAAAGCTTGGAATATATAATTTTATGCAGCAACCTTTGTACACATTTGTGGCAGCTCATGGATATTGGTTACGTCCTATTACTGCAAATCAATGTTAGAAATGTGAAAAAAAAATGGTAAGAGAAGCCACATGATTGTTGTAGAAATAGTGATAACTATAGGTTGTTTATGGGATTATGAGTGATGCAAAACACGTTAAAAAGAATTCTTACATGTTTGGTAGGTAGGTAGTCAATGTTTAAAGGTAATTATGTTTAAAGGTATTTTATAGTAGTATTTAGGGGTATTGGTGGATTGTAATGTGGTAAATGTGTTGAATTTTAATTTTAATTTTAAATTTCATATATATTTGATCATTATTTAAAAAATATGGTTGATATTATTATATTATTTTAACTTAAAAAATAAAAATATATTAATATGGAAATTATTGAAAATAAAATCTTAACCGATATTATTATACCATCAATTTTTATTAAAATTAATATATATATTTTAAATAAATTTATGTAGAAGACGTTGAGAGAAATCATTCTCAAAGTACCTATTTTATTTATATATTAAATCTAATATAATATATGTTCTTTGAAAATGATATCTCTTGACATCTCCTATATAAATTTATCTAACATATGTTTACTAATACATGTTTATAAATATAATTGTTTGTTCAACATTTATAATATATCAAATGAAAACATTATAATGCTTGCTTATGTATTGATCCATGTTTTATATCAACACATTCCTAGTGGATCTCATATATGATAATATAGTAGTTATGTGTTAGGTAAACACAACATTCCTACATGTACAAGAAAATATAAAATTGTGGAATAACAAGCTAGAAAAAAAAAACACAAACAGGAAAGAACCAACCACTACACAAGTTTACGTGAAAACCCTGCTAAACCAACTAGAGGAAAACCACGGGGCAAAATCAACATCTAGAATTCATATTCCATTAGTAAAATTATCTCTTACACATATCCTCATAGTACATCCTTCCTAGTTCTAATGCCAAGCACTCAGGTGAGCAAAGATTACAAACAAGCTTTCCATACTCTAACCTCCAAGCTATAATATGTAACTCTTACAATGCTAACATCCAAAGCATCTAAAGGAGCTTCAACAACATCTACCTCTATCACCATGGGCTGACCTAGGAAGCCTACAAGCTCCATCTCCAAAAATCCATTCCATGCACCTAGGTGAGTCAAGCATAACAACCTTTCATGATCTAACCTCCAACCCTGTATGTGATGCTTATAACCCAAACATCTAGGTGAGTTAGGCTTAAAATTATTACAAACTATAACCTTATATCATGCAAGCACAAGCTTGTAAGGATCCAAGTGATCCCCAAATGGTATAAATAAACAATGAGGAAAACATAATACTTTATAGCATTTTACATCAGAAAAAGAGAAGAGAAGAGAGAGAGAGAGGGAGAAAACTTCATGGCTACTCAAAGAAATTTTTTATTTGAGTGGGTGTATAGTGATCCATAGTGGAGTTATCCCCATGTGCTAAAAGTCGTAAAAAATGACCCTCCACTTAGACAAGATCCAAGGTCACCTTTATGTGGCTCCAAACATTGTCCAAGACTCCACAAGTGAAGACAAACACTTAATATTGTTCTTCTTGTCTTCATCTCTAAGGGTCAACAAATTGGATGCTCCACTTTAGACAAGATCTTAGCCACCCCATGCGACTCCAAGAATTGCACTCCACTCACATATGTGAGACCAATCTACAATAGTGCATTCTTATTTTCATCTTCACATGTGATCACAAAATTCCAAAAGGTGTTGCAATCACCATTTAACTTTTTTTACACATATGAATCATGGGTCCTCTTACAAAGGACAACCCACATGTGACTTACTATGAACAAAACCTATGTCCTCTAGTGGAGTACTATGCCCCACACCTGTCACATCAAATTGATCACACTTGAGACACACCATAGGCCCCACTACTATGTCACCTTCCTACCATATCATCTACATGCCATATCATCTGCACACCCACATGCCACATCGTCTGCATGCCATGTCATAATGAATAGTGATTATGAATAGTACCTATAAATAGTCACATGTGAATAATGGCTTCACACCCAACAATCTCCCACTTGAAGTTATAAACACAAGACTTTTACACACCTGCGTCTTCTACCAACCAATTACCATCTAGCTACAATCTTTGTTATCATCAATGCCCATTACTGATCCACAACAAACCTAGTAGAAGTTTTCTACACTACTAAAACTTCTCTATCCTAATCTACTTTGTCAACATCTACTCCTTCATAGCATATCTGCATCAAATTGAAGTGACTCCCACTTCACCATAGACCCAATCCTCTATTTAGGATTCCACTATGAACCATTCACAACTCCCACTACTTGGAAGTACCCAATTTAATACACAATATGGCTTTCTTGAGGCTTTCCTATGCCCAATGATTACAATACATATGGTGTCCATGTCTCCTCCTCCTCTATTCTAGGTCACTCTAGAAGATAACTTACAACTATAAAAAATGGGATACTTCACATTCTTGCTTTGATGTCCACTGTACATATCCTTCCTAAGTTTGCTCCTTCATCTCATCCTTGTCATTCGATCCATCTCACCATTTATCATGTTGGGGCCTAAAAAAACATACCATCTACACATAAAAAGAACCTCTGCTAAGTCTTGGCTCTCTATGAAGCTATTCCTATACTAAGTCAACATGCTTGCTAGAACCAATATAGTCTTCAATTCTGCAAACCAACAACTCTTTGCCTCATCTTCGTAGCCTCCTGGATACTCTATCTCATCATCAGATCACCATGTAGGAATGATTCTTTCACATTCCACTACTCCAATAACAACAAGTGCACACTGGACTCTTGATAGTAGTTATCAATTAGGAGATAATAACCATAGTAGTTAATCACATAACTCCTCCATATGTGGCATATTGCTACCCATCACGATCAACATGGTACCCATCCTTAGTTCTTGAGAAGTTATACTGCTAATCAGTGGATCACTGCACCTATCGATTTTTTGAGTCCCAAATATACAATCAATTTATATCCTGCTCTATCGCATGTCACACAAATGACATTCTCCTCTCACAAAACCTTAGGTCATATTTGTTCTCCATCCAATACTACAATAGACTTACAGATTTGGATTTCTTGTACCTCCTCTTCTATATATAATTTTTGCACATCTCGACCACACATTGTGGTATTAGGATCCCACAATTTAATCCCTTCTCCAGTCGAAAAACTCCATATACACTAATGGAGTCTAGCTTGTTCTTCAAGTTGTATGGTTGCTTCTTCAATACGAACACTATTGGTATTGATTCGTCTAGAAAATCTTATTCAACATCTCCTCCATTTATCCATCTACATCTTCATCTTCCATAGAGATAAATACCAACCATGCAATCTTTTTTTCTTTTTTTGTTTATATCTTGGTTTCTCCACTTGTAATTTCCACTTGCAGAAATCAATGAAAAACGATGGATGTGATACCACTTGTTAGGAAACCACAACATTCTTACATGTACAATTAAATATAATTATTTTGAATAACAAGCTACAAAAAAAAAAAAACCATAAACAAGAGAGAACATTCCACTACACAAGATATACATGGAAACCCTGCTAAACTAGTTAGAGAAAAACCATTGGGTAAAGGAAACATATAGACTTTATATTCCATCAATAAAAATATCTATAACATATATCCTCACATCAACTCATTTCTAGTTTAACACCAATAAATTAGGTGAGCAAAGATTCCAAACAAGCTTTCTATGCTCTAACCTCCAACATGCAGCTCTTACAATGCTAACATCCATAGCATCCAAGGGAGATTCAAAAACATATACCTCTATCTCCATGGTTTGAGCTAACAAGCCTCCAAGCTCCATCTCTAATGATCAATTCCATGCACCTAAGTGAGCCAAGCATAATAGCCTTTTAGGCTCTAACCTCCAACCCTACATGTGATGCTTAAAACCTAAGTATCTAGGTGAGTTAGGCTTACAAGCCTTTTAAAATCTAACCTTCTATCATACAAGCACAAGCTTGCAAGGGTCCAAGTGATCCCTAAATAGGATAAACAAACAATGAGGAGAATGTAATACTTTATAGAATTTTACATAAAATAAAGATAAGAGAAGAGAGAGGGAGAAAACATCAGGGAAACTCAAAGAAATTGGCCACATTTGAGTGGGTTTATAGAGATCCATAGTGGTGGTTGTCTCGATGTGCCAACAGTCATCAAAAATGACCCTCCACTTAGACAAGATCCAAGGCCACCTTCATGTGGCTCCAATCATTGTCCCCGACTCTACAAGTGAGGACAAACACTCAATAGTGTTCGTCTTGTCTTCATCTCTAAGGGTCAACAAAGTGGATACTCTACTTTAGACAAGATCTTAGCCACCCTATTGGACTCCAATAATTGCACCCCACTTACACATGTAAAACCAATCTAAAATAGTGAATTATTGTCTTCATCTTCACATGTGATCACAAGAGTCTAAATGGTGTTGAAATCACCTTTTAATTCTCTCTACACATTGGAATCATGGGTCCCTTTACAAATTCAACTCATGCATGACCCTTTGTCTTTTTCACAATGTGAAAACCGACATGTGACTCACTAAGGACAAAACCCATGTCCTCTAGTGGATTATTACACCCCACACTTGTCATATCAACTTGATCACACTTGGGACCCACCATGGGCTCCACTGCCATGTCATCTTCCTACCACATCACCTACATGCCATGACACCTACATGCCACATCACCTGCATGCCATGTCACCATGAATAGTGACATGTGAATAGTGGCTTCACACCCAATATTATGCATATTCTATGTGATGTGTTGGAGAAAATAAATGGTTGAATAGAAAGGTTCAATTCATGTTGTACCTAGAGATGGTAGAAGCAAGTCCCTTGGTAAGCTCCATATTTCTCAATTTTACTTGTACTGTAAAGTCTAAACATCACTCTCACATATCGACAACTCTTCTTAAGACAAGAAAGAATCATAACCAAATATTAATATCATAACCAAATATTAATAACATGTCAAAGTTATTTTACATTAAGTTGGTGTCCATAAGTGTAATGTGATATAGTATTTTTCCCTTGGAAATTGTTGGTTCATGAATAGGGAGGTAAAGTCTCAATATATTATATTTCATACATTTTCGACTATGCCCTTATACTCTACAATCATGCCTATATAATGCACCCCCTGTGCATCGCAACCTTATGCATTGTATTAAGGAAAGTACTTTCAAACAAAAACCCCTTAGTTTTTATATTTTCTTTAAAAACAAACGTTAACCATTTAAAGAAAGATTCATTGAAAAAAAATGGTTAACGACTCCCCTTGTTTAGCTCTTCTATTTGTGAGTAATTGTTAATTTTTGTATTTTGGTGAGAACTTGCATTTACAAGTTCATTGACTTGAGACCACATTCAAATTACAAATAGCGAGACAAAAAGCCTTAATGTTAGAAACTAAGTAGATCAAAGGCTCAACATAGTTGAGAAATTTAATATAGAAAACAATCTTTTTTCAAAGAAACAGGGAACAACTCATAAACAAGCATCATATAAGATATAGCATCGAGACTCGGTGAGTGATAACAAATCAAGAATCATCATAGGGAAGGATGTTAATCCACGAAATGAGCCCATGCAAATTTTGTGAGTTTGTACATTAGAATTTATAGCATCAATGCACTCAGATTTTCGGATTGGAAAAGGAAAACGAAAAACGAAAAAAAACGCCTTACCATTGTAATACAGGAACAATTTGAATAGCATCGTTATTTGCACCCTGCTCATACCAAATATTTGAACAAATTGTTTACCTACAATAGTTCATGGATAAAATGCACTAAGAAATGTAGCTGAGGCGTTTGTTCTATAATAGGAAAACATTAAGGTTGATGAACATAGAAGAGAGAAAGTCTTTATATCTTAAGAAGGGTTCCTTGTCCTATGATTTGTTAGCAACGCTCTTTTCATGAAAATATCAATGGTATAATGACTATCTATGAAAGTATCTTTAATTAAACTCCTTAAAGATATAAAATCCTTTATTTTTTTTGAGAGATTTTTAATTTAATAAAAAAAATATAAAATAAATATAAAATCCTTTATTTTTTAAGGAGATTTTTAATTTAATTAAAAAATTTAAAAATAGATATAAAGAGGTTAGATATATAAAATATTTATGTAAAGAGACATAATTAGGATTATAGACAATTGAATGAGAGGAGTAAATGTAATAGAACGAGAAGTCAATAAAATTAGCCCACCTTAAATTTGACTTTTATTTTTTACTTAGTAAATTTTCTTTTTATTTCAATATTTAAAAAAAAAATTAATATTTTAACCATATGATAGAGTTTGCATTTATTGGTTATATTTTAAAAATATTTTTTCGAACCTACAATAATAATGTGATATGAACTATTTATTGAAAAAATTATATAAAAAGCATAAAATAAACATCTTAAAATCAATACATTTCAATAACTTTTATATATTTAAAATATTCATTTTAATAAATGAAAATTAATAAAATTATTGAAATTTAAGTTTTATTTTAAAATGATGTAAATAATTGTATTAAATATAATTAATAATATATTATTAAAATAATAATTATTTATAAAAGTTATCTTAAAATAAAATTATAAAAACTATAACAAAAATATATAATCTAAATACTTGATAACTATTTTGCAAGTTTTTTTACTAGCGAAGCTTTGTTAATCTATGAATATTCCATTTTTGAAGTCGACATTTGGTGATTTTTGTGAAGTGGCCGTCAAGGCGAGATCGCCTAAATTTTTGAGGTTAAAGTTAATTTCAAGAAGAGGTTCACCTACATTTGAATATAAATTTTCTCATATAAATGTAGTTCACCAGCACCTCAAAAGAAAATCTCGAGGAATTCACCACATACCTTTGGGTGAATTTATGAATTTTATTGGTGGTTTGTATTTCAGGGCCCAAGAGGACTTCAAGAATCAATAGTTTCCAACAAGGTAAGTAACATTTTCTTTTCAATATAATTTTTTAGTATTTTAAACTGTAATTCCATTTATTGCTCTTTAAGTGCCATCACGATAATTGAAAATGAGGACATCTGATGGCAGCCTGTGGTCGTCTAACAGTAGCCTATAAGAGTCTAATAGTATCTTGAGGGCACTTGACTACAGATTGATGGTATCTAATGGTAGGTTGTTGGAAGATGACAACAGGCTATGGGTGGATGATGCAGGCTACCTACGGGTAGACAAAGGTAGGCTACCAAAGCCTGCTCATAGGCTACCAATGCCTGCCCATAGGCTACCAACAATCTATGGGTGGGTGTCAACATTTTGTGGGCAGATACCCACAGTCTATGGGTGTTTAACGGGGTGGACATCAATGGTCTATGGGTAGACACCCATAGTTTATAGGCATCTGACGATAGCCTATGGGTGAGCATTGGTAGCCTACATTCATTCACCTGTATGTAGCCTACATCATCTACCCATATCCTATTATCATCCATCAGAAGCTTATCGTTAAACACTAATAATATGTAGTCAAGCACCCATAGGTTGCCATTAAATGCACACACTCATTGGATGTTGTCATACACCCATAGGCTATCATTGGATGCCTAAATGTCTACATTTCTTGGGCATTCATCTATATTTACATGATATTTGGAGAGACTTGGTATGCATTATATAATTTACCACATGGCATTGCATGATTTATCTATTTAATGATATGCCTTCCAAATTGATTTGCCACCATTCTGAATCTGATTCACCTTCGGACCTCCATGGATTTTTATATGTCCTACTAAAATGAACCATGCTATTTTGTTAAGAATAATTATTATGATACTTGATAAGGAAGAAGATAGAAAATGAGGGTATTAAAAACTGGAAATTTCTAAATAACATAATTAATCTAGTGTGGAATTTGTGGTAATTGATCTTGATGGGGGTGTTGTTGAGAAGAATGAGTGTTGAATAAGTGATGAGTGCCTATGAGTAAACCAATGAAAGTTCTTGATGAATCTAAGAATAATTAAATTTGAAATAAAAATAAAAATTAATAGATATTAATTTTGTGAAATAATAAATTTTATTGATTTTTTTGAATTATTTAAAATAATTGTATTAAAATATTTATATCAAGTTTAATTTAAAATTGGAGTTGACATCTTAAATTTAAAATATTAAATAAAAATAATAATATAAATTTAATTTACATTAATACTTTTAATAGTTATTATTTTTAATAAAAATTGTATGCAGTTTGATAATTGTTATTTTTAGTAACTTTTATATGTCAATTCACATGGAATTAAAAATATCCATTTGTTATCTTAAAATTAAAATTAGAGTAATGGATGATTTTAAACTCAAGTTCACATCTACTTTTAAAAATATCTTTTTCTAAAAGTTCAAAAATTCTTTGAAAATATATATAAAAATGCATTTTCAAATGCTTAGATGGTTACATATGGATTCCATTTTTTCAAATGATCCTAATTAGAGAGGGTAGGTTATGGTTGAATTATTATTTTTAATATATTTTTTTGATGTGAACGATTGCTCGAATAGGCTTACAGATAGAAACTTCTGGCCTTTGCAAGATAGGTGTTTACATCATTCTCCTCTTGTTGAAAACAACTCAGCTCTTGTGAGTTGTTTTGATTGTACTTCTACCATTTATTCTTGTCATCTTAATCAAATCCCTATCTGAAATCTAAATGTTCTCTTCCTATTCTAATTCTCCCCAATGCACCAAATAATTGTTATAACTTCCTTGTCTTGTGTTCACTATCTTTTCTTTCATCTTCCTTAACACCTATTATTTCCAATCCCCTTCTTCATATTCTTCCCCTTCATCATCTTCTCGATGCAAATCATATAAATGTGAAATATTAAATAATATTTATAAATATCAAAATTCTTTGGTAAAATCACCTCATAATAATTTTCATTAATTTTATTCATAATTCTGCATAGACCAATCTAATTGTAATTCAAAGTGGTGTATGTTCCTTGGTAAATATCTATTTTCTCAAATATACCATCATCAAATCTATGTTTTCCTTCTGGTTACATCTACTAATGTATTATAATTTTCATTTATTTCTTGTATCTTTATTCGTACTTGTAATTATTATATGCTATCTATGAATACTTTTGCATCATAACTAACCCATTTTGAAATTGGTAACTATAAAAAATATAAAAAACACTTAGTGTTTCTATGATAAACAATCTAACATGGTGATTTCCCTGATCATCTATTCACAGAAATGTTATATGCAAACTCAACTTTTGGTAAATCCAAATGTCATTCTTTGGTTTCTCTCAAACTATGCATCTCAATAGATTTCTCAAGTTCCTATTTACTAGTTTTTTTTTCAACCTGTTTTTGGGTGGTATGTACTCCTAAATTGTAGTTTAATTCCAAGTTTCTTCCATAGAGTCCTCAAAAAATGACTTAAAGTTTGTATATCTCTATATGAAGTAATAATTTTTGTAAGATCATGTAATCTCATAACATATTTATGAAAAATATCTGATACTCTAGTGGCATTATTGGTTTTATTACATGAAAAAAAAGATCCATCTTATAAAACTTACCTACAAACACAGAAATTGAATCATTACTTCTTTGTGTTGGCAACCCCAATGAAAAGTCCATACTCAAATCTGTCCATGGTCCTCTTGAAATTGGTAATGACATATAAAACCTTGTATTTTATGCATGGCCTTTAGACACTTGACATGTTTTCATCTTGAAACATACCTTAACACATCTTGTTTTGGCCAACACATCCATTTTTTCATAGAAATGGGGGAACCTCATCTAAAACCATCAAAACCATAGCCCCCAAATCCATTCTTTCATTTTGACTAGCTTTGCCTAAACCAAGTCCTTGATATCTTGTGTGGTCTTAATTTCCTCAAACTTTCAATACTTATAATGACCAATTAAGCTGATACACGAACCTTGAAAGTCTATGGAGGGAATAATGGAAAACATTTTATATTTTATTATTAAGGTATACTTTCTTATTTTGAGGACTTGGAGCACTATCCTTGTAGGTCAACTTGAGTTTCTCAGATTCTTGGTCTTTTCCAAGAATGATATGCCTAATGTATTATATAACACTTCAAAGCCTGAACAGGGGTCAAGTAAGTTATTAATTAGTTTCACGTATTTTTGCATTTAATTAGTCTTTTCATGGATTTTGCTGGAATGAATTGGAGACTAGAGAAGAGGCATGTAGCCCAATGTCAAAATGGCCAATCTCCTAGTCCTATTAGAGATGCTAGATCCTAGGGGAGCTTGACCTAGTCAAAGTGTTCCATGTAGTCAGATGTTAGAGTGGCCATTCTCCTGGTCCTATCAAAAATGTAAGAGCTTGAGGTAGCCTGACCTATTCAGAGCATGCCACATAGCCCAATGTTAGAGCAACAAATCTCCCAATCACATAAAATATGTTAGAACTCAGGAGAGCTCGACCTCGTTAGAGTGTGCCACATAGCCCAATGTTAGATTGACTAGTCTCTTAGTTTGATTAGAGATGTCAAAGCATTGGGGAGCTTGGTCAAGTCAGAGCATGCCATGTAGTGAAACCAAGCGTATGAGCAGGTATCCCCTTAGGGCCCTAGGATGGTCAAAATGAAGTATGGATGAAACCTAAGGACCCATCAGAGGATGTCACATGTCTATAAATGACATCTTACCCATCGTAATGATATGATAATGAAGTACAATTCTATGCTTAGATGATGACCATTGACATGCAAACCAATAGGTGGATGACATATGACATAGCGTAGGAGTTATCCAAGAGGCCTCAAGGAACTGTAACCAGATGCCTACTATGTGCTAGGGATTACAAAAATAGGAAGCCATGATAGATTAGACAATTTAAAAATAGTGCATCACACTCACTAAAGTTGGTAAGTGGCACAAGATCATGAGTTCTAAATTTAACTCTGGATTGGGAAACAAATAGAGGAAATTGGGCCATCAACCCAAATTTGAATCCATGGCAAGTGAGCCACCAAATGTAATTAGTGTAGGGGAATGAATGCATGGTTTTATAAATATCCTAAGGAAAACTAGCTAATGGTTAATATTATATACCCTTAGAAGAAAATTAAATCCTTGCTTTCTGATTCTCATCACATACCCTTGTGTTTTTTCCCTACACTCAATATGTTTTTTATTGGCCTCTATCTTTCTATAGTGGATGTGTCATCCTCAAAACACAAAGATAAACCTGAGTACAAAGATACCCTATTCCTATAAGGTTTGACTCAATTCAAGCATTATAATTAGGTGTTCAAAGCTATCTAATATGTATGCAAGGATGTGATCTCTAATAATGATGATTGGTCCAAGTTTGAATATTTACTATGGGATTATAAGTACAATCTTCATAAGGTCATGACCAAACTTGAAATGTTCCCATGTGTTAGCTTATTTAGTAACATGCTCTTCACCACTAGGTAAGTATAGGATGATGTTTATGATTGGGTCTACTTGGCCAAGTCTCAACACCAAATTGTAAACATCTCTAGTATTGCCTATAAAGCATATCACTCTCTCTTGTATTTCACATTTTCATATGATGTAGTGGTGATACAAACATGGACTAGTAATTTTCAAATTTATGAGGTCACGCAGGACTGGGCTAAGAATCCAAATGCTAAGTGGTTGAGTAAGGAAGACATCAATGCATACATAGTTTTCACTTTCTAGGAGGAGGTTCAGGTGGGTATGATTTTATTAAATTGATTATTCAGGGCCCTGGACTACTTATATGTCAATGAATTATGGGTACCTATACTCCACATGATTATCACTAGTTTTAAGGTGTTATATATGGGAGGGATGATCAAATTCAAGTTGTTCAAATCTATAGTAGATGCTTGAGTAGGTGGGAACTTCTATATGATGCATTATCTTGTAGATGTGGTCTACATGATACATTTAATACATCTGCTTTGGTTGAATGGGTTCCAAAGGGTTTAATGGTCCATGTAGTCTTTTAAATTCTATATAGCCAATAGTGCATGAACCACATTTAGGATATCTATGAGTAATTTTCCCTAGTGGTGTGCAATGTAATCAATGAGGCCCCAATGCCACATTTATTATAAGAAATTAGAATCTCTTTTACAACCATTAGCCACTAATGGTAGTTTTAATAAGACATGGTGATTCAAGTGGTGTAAATTCTCAAATAGCCCTTCCACCTACCATACTTCATCTAATATCACCTACTAAATCAAGATACCACCTACTAATTGGTGGAGGGTGTTTTTGGATTTTGCATCAGCTATCAATAGAAGGCACGCTTATGACTCCTAATTACCATTCATCACCATGTATACAAGGCCTTCCCTTCTCTCTAAAAGATGGTGACTGGTCAAGATTCCTTTGCTCTAGGGACATCTAAACTCTAACACTAGGATCCAAAAAGTATGATTAGTGCTCATTTGGTGATGTATTTGACTTGCCTCAACATTAATCAAACCACTATTAGAGAATGATGATGAGATATATTTAAACATTGTAGATCACTAGGAGGTGATGGCCCAAATCATAGGTCACAAAAAGAAGAAGAAAAATAAGGTCTAATTTGGGCTATTTGTGCCCCCTTTTGCACTTGCTTGTTCTATAGAGGATGTCATCCTGACTCCTCCTATGGTTTTTATATGGAATATGAAAGGTATTCCACTACCTTATCTTTTATGAGCACCTAATCCTCATCCATCATCTCTAACTCATCCTCATTAAATATCACCTACTACTCATGCCCTAGCTTCATGTCCTTCTACTCTAACAACTCTCTTAATTCAAACCTAACCAAGATAGACCTGTATAATTCAAGGTTAAGTAACCCAAGCACAAGTGGATCAACCATTAATACCTTGGCCCTAGGGCACAAAAACCCTTAGGTTCATGTCTGTAGTATATTAAATCTAATCCTAGAGTAAATCTCCCTCACTCATACTTCTTTCTAGGTTCTTCCCATCAATCCCACCACTTTCCATCTCCTTCTTATGATGCCACTCAGTTTTGCACCCCTTTTATAAGTTAATCAAGTGGTACCTCATTTATTCCCTATTGTGCCCTCTCTGATATACACCTAAGTGCCTTTTGAATCAATCCTCCCAAGTATCCTCACTTCTTTATTTCCCTTCAACCCATTTGTTCCCTAACCTATAACCTCCCTGAAACATCCATCGAGTATTCCTCATATATAGGTACTCGCAAGTGTACCTTCTTTGAAAAGTGAAACTAAAATCTCTATCAGTGAATTTCAAGTAGTCTAAACCATCCTTATATCCATTTAGGTCATTAGATCACCTCTTTAGGCAATATAACAACCTATATAGTTATCTCCCATGGCTCCTACTATCTTTATTAGTCCTTATACCATAGTTCCAAAGTTTTCCTTAGGTAAAATATCCAAGAAGAAGGAGAAGAAGGTGAATCACCCTTGAGTTTTAGTCCAGATTCCTTCCACTCCATCTCAAACTCCTCTACTGGCCTCTATGTTTCTTACATCACTAGCCATAATAGCTCTATGTATTGCTACCTATTCCCCTTTTTCCTTGACCTTCGTCACCCAAGGATTTAACTAGCCAATCTCTTCTCTTCTAATGAATACCTCTCTCTCAAGAGTCATTTACCCTCAAGTGGAAATGACCTGAGATTAGTGTTAGGCACAAATATTCCCATGGGCCTCCCCATTCATCCTTCTTCCCTTCATTCCCATGCCCCTCCTCCTCCACTAATTTCATCACTCACACCTTTTGTTTCTTCTATCTCACTTCCACCTCATCCTCTACCCATCATTACCATCTCTACCACTCCTCTAATACCTCCCAAAACCTAGGGTATGGTCCTAATGTTACAAGTGTAAGAGATGACAATCTAAGGTGATCCAAATGTGTAGTGTAATTCTAACCATGCAATAGGGAGCATGAAGAGTACCCTCACATAGAAATTTATCTAGTATAGGAACTCAATGGTCTAGTAGACCCAATATGAGTTGTTATCCCTTACCAAAGTGAGGACCTCCACTAAAGAGGAAAAGGTAGCTAAGGACACATTCTTTATTCTTCAAAAAATCCATGACATGTTGGTGAAGCTTTTTGAGGATATGTAGAATCAATTCTAGACCCTAGAGTCCTCTATAAATAGCTCTTTCCACATCAAGCTGAATGAGTAGGTCAAAGACACCCTCTTACTACTCTTCTCAATTTTGTGGAAAGTGGTGGAAACTATGGTGGAGACCAAAGTTCTCATCTAATGAACTTAGGTTTTTCTAGAGATGATCATAGAGATTGTGGGAAATGTAGAAAACTCTTGGTGATAGTAAATAAAGGCATGTTCCTAGAGTTGAAATTGATGCCCACCTCAGACTTGGGACTATATCAAATGTATCTTGAGAACACGAAAAGTGATCTAGAGGAGTGCTTAGCTATAGCTCAAACCATGAAAGGACCCTTGGAAGATGGTATGAAAAGGAAATTGCCATACTTCAAGGAAGTCAATATCTCTGTGTTGTTCCATTTGGGTGACACCCTACTAGATAAGGGAGAGTTTAAAGTCCACCTAGGCCACTTTGACTAGGTTATGAGGAAGAAGGTCACTAAGGAAAATAAGGAAGGGGCCTAGGAAGTTTTTAAGATTTCAACATAGTCTATGACAAGTATTAGATAGGTGTCTGAGGTCTAGGTATCATTGGAGGATAACTTATAGGTCTACCAGATACTGGTGACCCAAGCCATAACAATATTAAGAGAACCCTTGATGAACCTCATTAAGATGGATCAAAATTTTGACCTTGCAAAAGCCATGTTAGAATCCCAAAATGCAAGGTTAAATTAGTTAGGAGCCAATTCCTCATAGTCAGCACTACGTATTAATTGAGTGGTCTCTCAGGAATATTTTTATTATGACTTTGTGGGATTTTGTATTTTTTTTATTAATTATATAGTTTTAAATACTAGGAGTGATCATCATGGCCTAGGATGGGAATCTCAACCTATTTGAAGGTTAATCTCATCCTTATCTATAAAAGGCATTACCATATTTTAAATAAAGGGTCAACTAATTTTTTTATTGAAAGTGATGTCAAATTTAAGCTAGGATTTTATCTTTTTCTCCTTCACCCCTTAAGACTGTAAAAGTTGGCCATGATTGATATTGTCATAATAAAACTTATCTTCTAATAAATGCAATTTTAGTTTTCTACAAAATGTTTATTCTTGTTTCAAATTGTCTTTCATCTTCACTTGAAATGATTGTGAAAGTTAGATTAATTAGACTAACACCTTGTCATTAGATGTATGCTAGGGTTATAATGTTCTTGTCTATTATAATCCATTTTTGAATTATTTCATTTATCTTATCATAGTACTAATAATTTGTGTTTTAGTTTACAATTTACCCTGGAGGCTTGTGTGTGATATACTATAAACTTCTAGAACTTAAAATTAGTGAGGTTTCATAGTTGAGGAATTCTCCCCTATTTCCCCAAACTCTTCACATTGTGTATTCTTGAAGGTAGAACTTTTGGTGAAACTTAGTAAAAAAATGGTATCACTATGGTAAATGCACTTGGTTTGATGGTCAAGATGTTGATTTCATTTTAAATCTGGAGGCACTCTTTTCTTCATTACTCTCCCCTCTCCTTTTATGTTTACTTTTATAGATTGAACTACCTTTCCCCTTACATTTATAAATAAAATATCATAACATATGAACATTAATAAATACTATGGTAAATTAGACCTTTATCCATGAATTTTATATTGAGATTATAGTGGTGGCACTGCATCTCTTGGAGATTATCTCACACAGACTCCATGGTAAGGTCAAATACTTGCAACCATGCCTTGGGCTGATCCCAAATCAGTCCTAAAATAGAGGATGAAATTCCATTATTGTTCCCATTTTCCTCTTTATGGATAGCTAATCTCATGGGTATTTTAGAACTAGATTTTGGATCAAAATGTAGCTTGCACTAGGAGGGCCACACAGTGTATTCTAGGCTTGTCATTAGTTTATTAATTAAATATATTGCAACAAGAGTTTGTGTATTTAACATTGGTTTATTATAAATTATGCTTTTTGATAACATTGTACTAACTATTATATGATTATTTTACATCTTGAAGACTAGTTCACTTGTGATCAGGGATAGGTCTTGCCTTGAATGATTGGTGGTTCCCCTAATTTTCCATAGAAAACCTTGGCTCAACAAACCTAGACCTTCCATGATTCTAGGTAGCTTGTTCCCATAAATTCTTCCAAATTTATAGCCTAGGATGGCTTGGTTAGCTGGATATGCCATTAATGTCCTAGGAGTTATCTATGATTTACCTTAAAACTTGAAGAGTTTTCTTCCTTGTTTCACTCTTGGTGTGGTTTAGACTACTAAACAACACACAACTTCATATAAAACTTCTATAAGGCTCTTTAATGTAGAACATGAGGATGTGGCATGCATGTTTTTCCACTTTACAATGATGGACTCAACATATGATTAGTTCTTAAACCTCCATGAATATTCTATCCCTAGTTGGGATGATTTTAGTATGCTTTCCTCACCAAATTTGATCAATTCATACACCCTAGTGTCCTATACTAGAAATTAGCTTGTATTAAATTGGAGCCCAATGATGCTATCAATAAATTCAAAACTAGGAGCTTTAAAAAATATATGGTTGGGTTACCTTGCTCCATCAAAATAAACCCCAACTAGTGCTCAATATGTACAAGAATGATTTGGACCCTTGGAAGGCCATGTTTCTAAGAAAAGACCCAACAATAATGGACATATCTATGGCTTATGTAGGGGCCATAAAGGTAGATAGGAACTGAACCCCCAAGGTTATATGATGGTTGATGGCTGTCGTCATCCCCTTTATTTAATCAACTTTCTGTTGATGTCATATTTAAACAGCACTGTGTCTAAAGCTATATGAAACAAGAAGAATCATAGCAATTTAGTAATTGAATGGAGGTATTTGTATTTTTTTTTTATTTTGGGGGGGTTTTTATGTCTTAAGGATTTCTTGGTTAAAACCTTATTAGAATCAAACTATGCAAATCTGTTGAAAATAAACACACATTGTAGAAATGAAATAGATTGCTGGAAATAAACACACGTTGCAGAAATGAAATAGATTGCTAGAAAAAAACACATGTTGCAGAAATGAAATAGATTGTTGGAAACAAACACATGTTGGTGAAATGAAATTGATTGCTGGAAACAACCACACATTGCAAAAATGAAATTGATTGCTGGAAACAAACACACACTTCAAAAATGAAAATTTAATCTAAAACACCTGTAGGAACAAATTTACAACAAATATTAACTTTAAGGAGTTGGAAGCATTTATAAATTTAACAGAGTTACCTATTTACTTTTGCAAATAGAAATATAAATACTGACAAAAATGAAGATCTTGGCTCTTTAGAGGAGTGGGCCCTTGCTTCGCCTAGAATAGGATTTGAACAATTTAATTTGCTTTCAAAATAGAAATGGCTATTTGATTGATAAAATGTTCTATATTACAAATGTACTAATCTATCCTTTATCTCTATATTCTTCAATGATTTTCTCTATCTTCTATATTCTATATCTATATCCCTTTTACTAAATTCCTAGGTCTGTATATATAGATGCTTTGATGGCTATAACTGTTTCATAGATACAATGGAACTGAATTATGCCCAGAATAGATACTGAATCAAGATGTGGTTAGATGTCCAATGGTGTGATAAATGTCTTGATTCTACAAGTTTGGAAAATCAGGAATCTATTCTTGATTTAATGGGATCATTGATCTGACAGATCACCGGCCATTTGGAATAGATCCTCATCAGTTCCATATTTAGCCACAAAAGTTCTAGAGCTTATCTGTAGGAATACCAGAGCTACATATAGAGTTCTGGAGCTAAGTCAAAAAATTTGACAACTTGAAATAGTATGGTGGAGGTCTGAAACTAACTGTGATGGTTCTAGAATAGATTCTACAGGTTTCAGAACTAACTATGATGATTCTAGAACATATTTTGCAGGTTTAGGAACTAATCTAAGTTGAGTCCAATGCTTCCAAAAACATGCAATCCACTTCATATTTTTTCTTTAGCCTGATGATGACATGTTTTATTACAAAACTAAAATTTTCCAACACACTTGTTAGGAATTACAAGTCATTTAAAGCGTTAGAATCAAAATAAAAAAGAGATGGATAATCACATCCTAACTCATCTCAGATCAAAATAAAAGTTACAAAATGCAATAAAACTTAATAGAAAGAGAGAGTAAGATGAGGTCATTTATTATACATTTATTGGACATATTCTGGCCTCATCACTTCCCCCATACTTACTTGTTTGTAAGTCTTTTTACAAACTTCACTCTTCAAATTCAAGATTGTATATCCTGCATTCCATTTGATTGCTTAGATCAAATCGCTGGAACTGAATATCCTAATGCTTTGATTTATAAGTACTATACCCTGATCCTACTTCTACTTTTCTTTTCCATTCTTAAAATTGAGTGGGATGTTGAGGTTCTCTATTTTGCCAAGGAGATATGGGGGTGAGAAGTAGAGGTGGCCTTGTCTGCATTCCTATCCATATGCTTAGGGGATTTTCATTGATCTGGGGAATTATTGTGCATAAAGATTTTTCCCTTTTTAAACTCTAGATCAAATTTGAAGGGGATATTACTTCCCTTCTTTTCAATGCCACTGGGAGAAATTCTCATCTTTTTAAACATGCATCATAGATATTATCAGAATTTTCCATTTCATAAGAGGTGAAGACATTCGTGCTTTGTTGTAAATTTAAAAGATAAGGTCCCTTGAATTTATCATTAAATGCATGCGATTAGAAATATGTATCAAAAGCGAGTGGATTACCATAATGAATTCTCATATAGAGACCGAATGAACTAGCCTTTGACCAATGCTCTGACTCCCTTTCTTTCCATGCAATCTGATTTTGAAGAACATAGATAAATGTGTTAAGATGGATTTCTCCTATATACAAATTGATCCATAAACCTATATTTATTTCTAGCATAAAATTGTAGAGGTAAAATTCATAAAGAAATTTTTTTTGTTCTGTATTAGCTAAGGATTAGGTGGCCGAGAAATCAGCTTCATCTTTTATTTCATGTGGAAGGCCTCATGCTATCCTTGCCAACTACCAACGAATGAATTATTCCTCTAAAAACATGCTATAAACAGGAGAAGGTCTTCTGTAAGCAAGCAACTTCTCACTCATCATACAAACTATTTGTATTTTCACAAGACATTTATACTTATCATTTTCCTCCTTGTAAAATTTATCTTCCCATTCCTTCCTTGCTTTCTCTTCTTCCGCCAGTTTGCCTTTCAAGTTTGTATTTGATGCTTTGATTTCTCTACATGTGTCATCCCATAACTGCTTGAGTGGCAGATAAGTCAATTTAGTTTGTGTAGAGACTGTTGACACAGAGGTTTGTATTGTACATTTTTTCTCATTCTCCATTAGCTGCCTTTTAATTTTTGCTAATTCCTCATTCTTGGTTGTGAACTAGTTTGTTAATTCTGCAAGGAGCATTTCCTTCTATTCCAACTTGAGTTTTAGAAAGTTTAATTCCTCATCCTTTTCCTTGATAATGAGTTCTACTCTAGAAAAAAAAGAGCTTGTTTAATCTTCAAGTTTTGTTCTTTTTCTAAAAGTTCTTTGGAAGTTAAGCATTCATCTTCCACCATAGGGGATTTCCCTTTCCTTCTCCAAGATGCATGTGATGGTGCTGCAGTCTCACCCATTTCTTAGAAAATTGGCTCCTCAAATCTTTCATCTTCTTTTTCCTTTTTTTCTTGGTTTGGTCCAGGAGGAGTCATGGCCATGCTGCCCAAAATATAAATAGCTTTAGTTTCTAGGCTTTCTTGTTCTTCTAGCTCCTCTAAACTTTCTTTAAAATTTTTATGACATTTTCTTTCTTGAGGAGCCTCAAAATGTGCAAACATAGGTCTCCTTGTAGAAATTCTTCTGATGTTCACCTTTTGCTCAGGCCTAGGTGAACTGTCATTGTCAGAGATAGGTATTAGTTCTTCTATAGCTTCAACATAAGAAAAAATGGCTTGAGAAGGTACAATAGGGTCTGCAATTTTAAATTTTCTTCCATATTTTCTTATTTTTAGTATTTCCTCTTCCCCTAATCTTTTCTTTTCATCAACAATGGTAGTAGTTTTCAAATGAACTGAAGGAGTAGGAGGAGTTGCTATTGTTCTTCTGGGAATACTAGTGTTTTGTCCAAATTTGCTAAGAAATTTGTCTCACATTTCTTCCCCATTTTTATTTTAAATGAATTGCTTTTGGTATACTAAATGCACTAACCCATGATGTCTAATTATTCCTATACCCCAAGAATATGTCTGGGTTATGGTATGGATGGATTCAAAAAGAAACCCTGGAAGGTTTACTATATATTCTAGTTTTTCGGCTCCATATCTAAGGTGTATAAGGATTTTTAGGACTTCTTTTCATATTGTCCCAAATTGTCCATTACAGGTTAAATATTTAACAATCCAGAATGCTACTCTGTCAAAGGGTTTAGGCAAGCTGGCCCTCTTAACTCCTTTGATGATTTTCTTTGTATTATAAATATATTACGGTTCAGCTTACCCTTCTTTCAATAGGGTTTCAACCATGTCTTTTAATGTCCCTTTGACAGGGTTTGGGACATGCATTATTGGTATTCCAAACATCTCACTTATGATATTCCTAAAAAAAGGAATGAAAACCTTCCTAATCTTTGTCCTTGTTTGCTCTAAATTGATAATAAATTCTCTTACCAGTTCATCATTGTATTTGGAAATTTTTTTCAGAAACTCCAACCATCCTGCCTGTTGAAAGATATTTGCTACTTCTTCATCTATAAGGAGTTGGGTATCATTGTCTGGTTCTAACTTCTTTTTGATTCCCATGATTTTTTCTTCTTTGAATCTTTCACAGGTTAGCTGAAAATTGCTTCTCGTATCGACAGAACTGATGATTTTGACTACGAAACTAGCAAATTCAGTTGCTAATTTGGCAAATTTGGTTGCAGAATTACTGTACTCAACTATGAAACTTATCAATTTCAGCTATGAAACTACTGTACTCAACTACAAAACTAGTGGATTTAGTTACTTTAATCATAATAATGATTCTTTATGGTTATCTGCCAACTAATTCCATCATCAATATCCTTCTCATGATTTTTCACATTTAACCATGATGTATAATAGATGACTCTTCATACTAATCTTTCTAAATCAAATCTAATCACACATGCAAACTTTTCATTTAACCTTTAACAAGTTAAAAACATAATTACTATCCTTGATGATGTAATCCCTCTGTCATGCTGATACATCATCCCTAAAAAATGGTTAGAAAATAGTTAGAATTCAAAAAAAAATTATTTGAATTAGCCATTTATTTGAGAAGATCAACTACCATCACTGATTTTCAATTGATCTCTAATTTTTATTTTTATTTTTGGGGAAGAGAACGTCATTTACTGGTTTTCATTCTCTTCCCTTTTTTTTGGGGAAGAGAACGCCATTTACTAGTTTTCATTCTCTTCCCTTTATTATGGATATTTTCATCTGATTATTTGATCATTTTGGAAGAACTGGGTTCTTCTATATGATCAAATTATTTGTTTTCTTCAATCTTCTTCAAGAATTCATCCTTAGTAGGAGGCTTCCTATAAAGTTTTAGCCTGTGTCCATTGACCAAGAGTATTCTTCTACTGCCATCAATGGGAAGTAACTAGATAGAACCATTGTCAAATATATGCTTGATCTGATAAGGTCCCAACCATCTAGTTCTTAATTTACCTTTGAATTGTTGGTACTTAGAATCAAATAGCAATGCCCAGTCTCCTACTTTGAATTGTCTTTCCTTGATATGTGAATCATGCCATTGCTTCCTTTGACCTTGGATTATCTCTGTCTGGTGAAGTGCTTCCATTCTGAATTCATCTAATTCATTGGGTTGAAGGATTCACTCCTTTTGAGCTACATCCAATTCAATTCCCACCTTAGCTGCTATCCTCAATGTTTGTAGTTCAAACTCAATAGTCAATAAGGGCTTTTTCCCATAGAATAACTCATATGGTGAAAACTTTGTTGTGGTTTTCCAAGTTGTATTGTAAACCCAGATAGCTTCAAGTAGTCTTTTTACCCAATCTCTTCTTTTAGCTTCAACTATTTTAGTGAGGATATTTTCTAATTATTTATTTGTTACTTTAACTTGTCCATTTGCTTGCGGGTGATAGGGAGATCACTTCCTATGATTGATATCATAATACATTGTGAAGGCCTAGATCATATTGGACATAAATTGTGGTCCCTGGTCTGAAACTAAGCTTATTAGTGCTCCAAAATTTACCATAATTTTGTGCCCAAAGAAATCAGCAACTGCTTCTTTAGTGGCATTTGTTAAAGCCTGCACTTCTGCCTATTTTGTTACATAATCACTACACACAAAAATGTGCTCTTTTCCTTATGAAGGAGGATTAAAAGGTCCAACAAAATTAAATCCGCATCTCTCAAATGGTTCAATCACTACTTGTGGTTTCAGAGGCATTTCATTTGTAATGGTTGGTTGTCCCATCCTTTGACAAGGATCATACCACCTGATATATCTCTTCACATCTTTGTATAGAGATGGACAATAGTAACCAATGCCAAGTATCTTGTGAGCTGTTCTTTTCACTAAATAGTGTCCTCCACTTGGTTCATAATGACATGCCTGGAGGATGTCAAAAAATTTATCTTCTCTTACATACCTACGTAAAACCAAATCAGGACCACATTTAAATAGCATTTCATTTAACCATTTAAATTGTGCACTGGTTTTGATTTATTTTTTATTTTTTTTTAGTGAAAGGAGGAAACTTACCTATTGTAAGATAATTTGCCATATCAGTAAACCATGGTGTGTTAACTAAAATAACAAATAATTGTTCATCTAGAAAGTTATCCTTGACTGGATCCTGCTCCCTTGTACTAGTCAATCTTGACAAGAAATCAACCACCACATTAGATCTGCCTGGATTGTCTACAATGGTAATATCAAATTCTTGTAGAAGTAATGGCCATCTAATTATTCTACCTCCAACCACTAGTTTTTTCATTAAATATTTAATTGTTGAGTGATCTATATGTACAAATATTTTTTACCCTATAATGTAATGTCTAAATTTATTGATTCCATAGATCACAGCCATAAATTCTTTTTCAGTGGTAGTGTAATTTCTTCCAGTGGGATTAATATTTTTACTGAGATAGTAAATAACATACATTCTTCCTTCTTCATCTCTCTGTCCCAAAACTACACCAATTAAGGTATTTGAGGCATCAGTTTGGATGTGAAAAGGTTTCTCCCAATTAGTTCCTTGCAATATTGGGGTAGTTACTAATTTCTCTTTAATTTCTTCAAAAACATGTTAACACTGTTCATCCCAAAAAAATTCACAGACCTTGGTAAGCAATTTAAACATGGGGACAACAATTTTACTAAAATCCTTGATAAAATGACTATAGTATCGAGCATGTCCTAAGAATAATTTGATATCTATGGGAGTTTGAGGAATAGGTAAGTCTAAAATAATCTTGATTTTGTTTTGGTCAACCTGAATTCCTCTTTTTGAAATATGGTTCCCTAATACGATCCCTTCATCAACCATCATCAACCATTTCTCATGACTAAGAGACAAGTGATGTTCATATCTTGTTAATACTCTATCCAAATTTTTTAATGCATCATCAAATATATCTCCATACATAGTAAAGTCATCCATGTATACCTCCACACAGTCATTTGTTAGGTCTGCAAAAATTGCTAATACAATGCTTTGAAAGGTTGCTGGAGCATTACATAGTCCAAATGGAAATACCCTGTAAGCAAAGGTACCCCATGGATAAGTAAATGTAGTTTTTTTTCCTGATCCTCAGCAACAATTTTGATTTGATTATATCCACTAAAGCCATCCAAGAAGGAAAAGTATTGTTTACCTGAAAGGTTGTCTAAGACTTGATCTATGAATGTTAAGAGAAAATAATCTCTCAGGGTGGCTTTGTTCAGTTCCCTATAATCAACACAAATTCTCCATTTTCCATTCTTTTTAGGGACAATTACAAGATGAGACACCCACTAGCTATCTGAGATAGGGTAGATAAAACTTGTAATAGTTTTTCAATTTCTTGTTTGACTATATCCCTTAATGTTGGATTAATCCTTCTTTGAGGTTGCCTAACTAGTCTAATATTTTTAGTATAAATGTGATAGGTGTAGATACTTGGATGAATTCCATTCACATCTCTATAGTCCCAAGAAAATGCTTTAGTATGATCCTTCAGAACATCAAAAAATTTGACTTCTTCATTGTTCTTTAACCAGATATTAATATTCAAAAAAATTCTTGGTTAAATCTCAACATGTTTGGTTCTAGGATATGATGAACTGATTTGTTGAAAGGGTTCCATTAAAGTGTTTAGTGGACATGCATGTGGTAACAATATATGATATGTAGCAACATCTCCAAAAGTTCCTAGAGGTAGAATGCTAGACAAAGGACAACATGAAGAGTTATGATACTTATCTTGTTGTAGGACGAAATCCTCGTTACTGTTATTCTCCAAAAATTCTTCACCATCTCTTGATATCTGTAAAGATGATGCTATAGATTCTTCCTCTTCCCAAGAGAAATCATGTTCCTCCAGAGTGAAGTTATCTTCACTTACAGAGAATTGGTGTGGTTCTGGAACTAACTGTGATGGTTCTAGAACTAATCTTGACTACTCCAATGATGATTGATGTTCATTAAATGAAGGATTAACCATATCATCTATTTCTTGTACATGATCCTACAATGTTATCATAGCCAAAGAAGATATATTTTTCTCATTAATATAAGTATTATCAACCCATAATATCACTTGATATCAATAAAAGGTTGTGCAAATGTGTATAATGAAATTTGCTTGGAATTCTTGCCATATCAAATAGTCATATCACCTGACCTGTAATCAATTAAGGTAGTAACTATAGATAACCATGGTCTCCCCAAAATAATGGGATAAACAAGAGTTTTACCTTTTGGCTGAAATATAAGGAAGTCAACTAGATATTCCCATGATTCCACCATTATTGCCACATCTTCAATAACTCCTAGTTTTACTACAGACTGATCTGTCATCTACAATATGGTATTAGTAGGTAGTATGCCTATTAATGGTAATGTTTTCAAAGTGTCCACTATCATTACATTGATAGCTACACCCAAATCAATCAAAACATTATGTATATCCTTATTCCCTATAGAAAAAGAAATAACAAGGCTTTTAGGATCTCCATATTTAGGTAGTAAGAGTTTTCCTGCTAATAAATTAGCAAGTTTCCCATCTACCTAAATAGTCCTGGGGTACTGCTTCTTTCTTCCAGGTTTTTTAAAACATAAAAATTTGATTAACTTGTTCAACTCTGAAATATCCTTAATTGCTTGTAACAATGGTATTTCAATATTCAATATTCTTAGTTCCTACACCAATTCAGATTCGTTAAGTTCTATGGTTTGTTTAAGTCTTTCTAGAAATAGAATCCCAATAGAATTTCTTGGGGGTTCCTTATCTTTTTCTTTGTCATATTCCTTATGTCTAACTATGCTAGGGGTTTTAGCTTCTTCTATCATCTTAGTGATTATAACAAGTGTACTGCTAAGTATTTCACTAGATCTAGTTTGAATGTTTTTACAATCCATTATATTTAAATCAACTAATTTTTTTGGTTCTATTTCGTATATAGGAGTTGTTTATTTGTTTCTTAGGTTTGTTACTAGTTGTGTTGGCATTTGGGTTTCGACTATGTTTTCAATTTGTGGATTTTATGCTAGAGGTTACATTATGGCTTGTTGGTTCTGATTTGGATATGTTTTTCCTTGCACATAATTGCTAAGGCTCCATCTAGGTTGTGGCCAAGCATATGGATTTCCTTGACCAGCCCAAGGTTGCTAATGTCCTTCAGTATACCAAGATTGACTTGCCCAATCCTGAGGATGCCATGTGGGTTAAGGGGCCCAAGGTGGCTTTCCCCAAATTTGTGGTACTATTTGAGCTGCCCATGGCATCATCCAGGGATTAGGAGCTGGTCTTGGCATATACTATCCTTGGTTAAGTTATCTCTGAACAAAATTTAATTATTCTGTGGTGGATGATGTATTGGTTTGTTTGAGCTGATTTTTTATGAGTGGAAGAAGAGAACAAGTGTGAGTATCCTATTCTTTAGATTCACAGACAAGACATACTTCCATTTTATCTAAAGGACATTCCCTTATTGCATGCTTCTTCCTGCATCTAGGATAATACATGGCTAATGGTTCAAGTTGGGCATTTACTTTAGTTTTCAATCCATCCATGGTGGAGGTTAATTAAACTAATATGTATGTTTTAAAGTTTGTTAATTCATCCATCAATTTTTTCATATCTGGATTCAAAATTTTAACCATTTTCCCCTTTTTAGGTCCACCCCTTGTTTTTGAATAGTTTCTAAAAATTTATATGGTTTCATCCACTCTTAATTGAGCAATGTTTCCTCTGCCAATTAAATCAAGGGTTTCCCTAGATTCATCATGAAGACTTTTGAGAAAAATGGTTTTATTTAAATCTTCTTGAAGTACAAATCCACATCTTTTACTCATAAGGAGGAATCTATCCAAATAATTTTCCATATTTTCATCTTCTTCCTGTTTGATTTTGAAAAATTCTTCCTTTCAATTTCTTCCTCTACAATAATATTGATATTTGTCTAGGAAGATAGTTTCTATTTGTTCGCAATTGGTAATATAATTAGATGTTAATCCCATAAACCACCTCATTGCTGCATCCTTCAGGGTAGATGGAAACAACTTCAATTTTTGATTATCTGTCTTGTAATCATAAGTCTGACATAGTACTTTAAACTCAAACAAAAATTGGTCAGGATCCTTAGATGGCATTCCTCTAAATGTGGGCAAGTTTGCACGTGAAATGTTTTTCATAGTGGTTTCATCATCCTCAATCTGAATGGGATAGGTAAAGGTTCTCTTAGGTTCTTTTCCAGCTTCTCATTTCATCTCTCTGGTATTTTCTAATCCCTTCTCCAAATCAATGTGGTATGTGGTCTATTTTGGGGATGGTGAAAAGTCAGGAGTAGGGGATTGACTACTCAATTGAGAATCAAAACTTTTCCTCAAAGGATCTTGAGAAATAATCCTCCTCCCTAAGGTTTTACTTGGTTCTGGTGACTGATCCAAAAATTACAAAGATGGCAATTTTGATTCTTGTCTTGTAGGAGATAATGGTTCCTCCAATTCTTTCTCAACATCCTTTCTTAAACTAGAGGATGATGGAAATTTTTGTTTAGATATTTTGGGGAGAAATCTACCCTTGGAATCTCGTGGTCTACTCATAAATTAGGAAAAATTTATTTAATTAATAAATGAATGATTTGTTGCTCTTGTTGACACCTAATTAGAAAATTCCAACTAGTGTTCCCCAACAATGACACTAAAAATGATGGGTGTCTTCATCCCCTTCATTTAATCAACTTTATGTTGATGTCATATTTAACGAGGGCTGTGTTTAAAGGTATATGAAACAAGAAGAATTGTAGTGATTTAGTAATTGAATGGAGGTAATTATATATTTTTTGTTTTGGGGGGTTTTAATGTCTTAAATATTTCTTGGTTAAAACCTTATTGGAATCAAACTATGCAAATCTACGAGAAATAAACACACGTAGAAATGAAATAGATTGATGGAAATAAACACACGTTGCAAAAATGAAATTGATTGCTAGAAACAAACAAATGTTGTAGAAATGAAATAGATTGATGGAAACAAACACACATTGTAGAAATGAAATTGAATGCTGGAAACAAACACACATTGCAGAAATGAAATTGATTGTTGGAAACAAACACATGCTTCAGAAATGAAAATTTAATCTAAAATGCCTGCAAGAACAAATTTACAAAAATCTTAACTTTAAGGAGTTAGAAGCATTTATAAATTTAACAGAGTTACCTATTTACTTTTACGAATATAAATATAAATATCGATAAAAAAGAAGATCTTGGTTCTTTGAAGGAGTGGGCCCTTGCTCCGCCTAGAACATGATTTGAACAATTTAATTTGCTTTCAAAATAGAAATGGCTATTTCATTGATAAATTATTATATATTACAAATGTGCTAATCTATCCTTTATCTCTCTATTCTTCAATGATTTTCTCTATCTTCTATATTCTATATCTATATTCCTTTTACTAAATTCCTAAGTCTGTATATATAGAAGCTTTGATGGCTATAACTATTTCATAGATACGATGGAACTGAATCATGACTAGAATAGATGCTGAATCAAGATGTGGATGAATGTCTAGCTGTGTGATAAATGTCTTGATTCTGTAAGTTCAAAAAATTGGGAATCTATTCTTGATTTAATGGGATCATTGATCTGATAGATCGCCAGCCATTTGGAATAGATCCTCATCTGTTCCATATCTAGCTGTAAAATTTCTAGAGCTTATCTGTAGGAGTATCAGAGCTAAATATAGAGTTCTAGAGCTAAGTCTGAAAATGCGACAACTTGAAATAGTATGGTGGAGTTTCATAACTAACTATGATGGTTCTAGAATATATTCTACAGGTTTTGAAACTAACTATGATAATTTTAGAACAGATTTTGTAGGTTCAGGAACTAATCTGAATTGAGTCCAATGCTTCCAAAAACATGCAATCCACTTCATATTTGTTATTTATCTTGATGATGACCTATTTTATTGAAGAAACAGAATTTTGCAACACACTTGTTAGGAATTACAGGTCTTCTAAAATGTTAGAATCAAAATCAACAAAAGATGGATAATCACATCCTAACTCATCTCAGATCAAAATAAAAGTTACAAAATGCAATCAAACTTAATAGAAAGAGAGAGTAAGATGAGGTCATTTATTATACATTTATTTGGCATATCATCGCCTCATCAATGGCCCCAATTCCTAATGTACTACCACATATGTTTGTGTTGTGCTTCTTTCCCAATGCTAATAATAATGTCCCAATGCTTCAACCACTTCCTATAACACATCAACTCCCATTAGGTTATCCCATTTCTAGCTAACACCTAGGTTTGTTTGACTCAGGGGCCCTAAATAGATTATTTAGATACCACACTAGGTAATGTTATAGGTAGTTAATAATACCCAAACTATACCCTAGGAATCCATAAATAATGAGTTGGATTTAATTATTGAATCATATAAAAAATCAATAATGATTTCCTTGGGCTACAGAAGTAGGTGAGTAAATCTAATTGAGATATTTCCAATAAGAACTTCACATATCAAAGACCAAGTAGGAATTATAACCATACTCATAATCCCCTAGAACCCTAACCCAATAAGTTACCAAAAATTAATATCTTTGAGATTGTCTTACCTAATTGGTGTTGATTACATAACACGGTAGACCATGGATAATTAGATTACATGTATTTTGGTTCTACTTTTGAGATATTCCAAAAAGAATTAGAGGAATATGAGGTGGTCCCAAATCACCCCAAATCATCGAACACATGTAAATCCCCTAGCATTACTATGGTATTTAAACCATGGATTTCCTTAGCCAAGAAGAAAATGAGGCAAAGGAGGGTATTAGTGAGGTAGAAGAATTTATAAAAATATGAAGGAGTAACTATGCCCTCAAGAATAGGAAACTACAATAGCACCTCAATACCTTGACTTCCCCAAATAATGGTGCAACCCCACCTAACTAAAATTCTAGGAATAACCCCCCACCTCTGAGACCTCAAGAACCTAATAATCCCATAAAGATACCACCAATCCAGAGTAAATAGGGTTATAACATAGTATAAGACATGAATAAGATTAAAGCCAATATTACTTCATGAGATTGCTTATATCACTGAGTAATGTGATCTCCTACTAAAATACCTCACTCAAAAGCTAACCCAGCTGATCTATATGAAGCAAAAGTAGTCCAAACTAATGTGTTATTCACAAGAAAAAGATAGATATGCTCCTCTTGATCTTAACCATTCATTTGTTTAGAAATAACATACATAATTTCTTGGTAGATTCAAGATCCTTAGCCAACATAATGTCAATGGGAATATGTGAGAAGCTCAGGTTGGTTCTATTGTCATGAAATTTTACATTTCATGACAACACCCCTACTTATGCTCCTATTAGAGGTATTTTAATGACAAAGACAATAAAATGTTTGTAAATTAATGTTGACTCTATATCCCAATGGAAAAGGTTTTCATAAGTGGTTACATTATCTAGAAATAAGGTTTTATTCCAAATGTGTGTGTGGTATTTTGAGCTTTTCAATTTGATCATTGAGATGAGGAAAAATAATAACATAGGTTGACATGATGCTCATAACTCCATCATCAACTTGACCATTAAGAGATGTGTCTCAACCTTATACAAAAGGATAAAGAGGATAGTTCAGATGTTATTGACCCCTATGTGTTTTGGGGAATCCATAAAGTATTAAAAAACCATTATTATCTTGAAGGAAAATTTGATTTAATGAATTTTTTGAAAATATATATCTCATATAAATAGGTTTGCATTGGGGTGAGGCACGTGGGTGACCATATTATGTAATAAGCTTAAGGATTGGTGGTTTTAGGTGGTAGAAGGGATACTTATAATTATTTTCATCTCACATAGAGGAGATTGTATCATATAAATAACTTGACCCTAGTGCTCAAGTATTGAATTTCAAATCATTATGTGAGATTCATGTTCAGTGCATCTTCGATTAATAATAGAAAGATTCACTAACAAAGATCAGAGTTTTATAAAATTTTAATGTGTTAAACAAATTATGCATCTTAAGCATGTTGATAGAAATGATGCTTATAATAAGGGATTTTATTTAGCTATATGGTGTAAAGTGATTGTTGTAGTGATCACAACTGCAGATCTTGATGACTACCTCAAAAAATTTGTATGCTTCAGAGGCATGCTTATTCTATATGATTAGCTTCAAGAGGCCCTCAAAGGGAAAACTAGATTTATTGGTATCCCCAAGGAGAGTGATAAATCTATTGAATAATGTTTAGTAACATTCCTACAAGCTCTTGGTAGAGTTCTTTCTTATATTGAAGCCTTGATGACTTGTAATGTTAGAATATTAGTGAATCACTTGCATTATCACAAGAACACAAACATTCAAAAAAAGGCAAGGAATTTAGTTGATACCTAGAATAATTAATTCAATGTATAAATGAATCATAATGATATAAATTTTGGATCAATCCAAGGTGTGTCATTACCTTGTAAGAAGGTTTCTAGTGAAATTTATCATACACATAAAGGCAAACATGGAGGTGTTGAGCATTATCATTGACTGCTGATTTTTAGCATTAATTTTATCATTGATGTCAAATTTTATTATGAAGATGCATGGTCAAGTAAGATTTGAAGTATGTGTATGATGATTTATTATGCTATCATAGTGAATGTTGTTTCTATGAGAGAGAGTGTAATCATGGTGAATGCATTTGATGACAAGTAGGTCAGTTTAGTTGGTAGTGATTAGGTGCATGGAATATTTTTCATGAATGAGGTCATTCATGATATAAGGAGTGTTTCCATGACTATTTCCATGAGAGAGAAGTGTGTGGTCATGAGAGAAAAGAGTGTTATTGGTAGTGTGAAATGTGACAAGGTGATCAAGTACACATTGATCAGTGTTGCAATGATTCTTAGAGTATAAGATATGATTGGTATATGTTCCTATATATACATGAGTGATGCTAAGGTTAGCATGGAGATTTGTTGTTGTCAAAGTTGTCAAGTTATTGAGCCTAGTAGTGTGTTGAGAAGGTATGTGCATAGGATCCCTAGTTTTGTATATGAAGAGACATGGTGGCATGATGAGATGGATTTTATCAAACTTGTAAAGTTTATGTAAGTTAATATAAAGTGTTTTTGAGGACAAGGTGTCTTGTGAAGCTTATTTATAGCATGAAGAGGGCTTGTGTGAAGGCATAAGCTTGGTTTCATGGTGAGATAAGGTTGTATAAGGATGTTCGACATTTTTTTAGCATGTGATATGTTGTGTGAGCATGTGAGTGAAGTATTGTGATATTGAAAATAGGTTTGAAGGTTATTTCAAGGCCTAATGAGGCATGAAGACTCAGGTATAGAAATCAAGGTGGTGAGAGCATGGCCTAATGAGGCATGAGGTTTGGTTTCCAAGGAAATTATAGATAGGTGACATTTTTTAGATATGTGATAGGTTACCCTAGGTTTATTCATGAAGTTTCAAGTTAGAGTTTGGAGGATAAGTCATGAAATGTGCTTTTACATCTCTCAAGTGCATAAAATGAAGGATTCTCAAATCGAGAAGGATTTTTTTGTGCTCATTAGTTCGTCAAAAATTTGTATGGAAAATTAAGCTATTCATGCTTATATGGGGAAGGGTCCTAGTTCAAAATTCTAGGATTTTTCTTTATTGAGGAGTTATGCTTTATGAATGATTGTTAAGAGTAGAAATAGGATTAAACACTCTTAGAACCCTAATACGGACCCAATTTTGAAGTTACTCATCAAAAGTTCCCATAATGTATTTGTATGATTATTTAATATATAGTATCTTGTATTGGATTTTCCCAATTACCTTTAAGATGTATTAGTTAGAGAGATGAGAGAGAAAATGTAAAGATACATGCTTGTTTTTGAAGAACGTATTGCAAATATCAAAATTTGTATTGGACTAAGTTTTTAAATGATTGAATGGAGAAGGTAGAGATTTATATTTGATGAACATGAAGGTTTCTAGATAGGTTCCAATATTTAAGAGTGCAAATTTGGTGATCCAAGTGGGCTAGTCAATAACAAGCATAATAAAGCAAAATGTGCAAAACCTAGACAATGATGAGAAGATGATTCTTGATGTGTTTTTATGAAAAATTGATGGTTTGAATTGAATTAAAAAAAATTTGGGACTTTTATTTCCTATTAATTCTTGTTATAGGGTTTGGAAGTCAAGTAAAGAGGTTGAAAAGTTGAATCTAAAATGGCTTATTTGGTTCTGGTGTGATTGTGAGGAGAGAGGTCAAAAGATTGGTCTACAAGATCAATATTTGACATTAGAAAAAATTTATTTTGTATTTGAATATGGTTTTGAAATGTCATAGATTAATTTTCATGCATTATAAGTATTTTAAAGTCCCTATACAGGTGTTATAAGATCAATGTTTCATGACTATGTTTATGAAAATCTTGACAATTCTAAGGTACAATGATGAAAAGATGGATTTACGTGTAATTTCATGAAGGAGAGATAAAATATAGTGAATGGAGTTTTTATTCATGAATTTTAAGTCATGATAATGCTTGGTAAAATCTTTGGAGGTTAGTGTAGGTAATGAAAATGTGTTCTCAAAATGGCTTGTTCGTTCAAGATTAGACTGTGAGATTATAAGTTAAGGAACTGGTCTGGAAGACTAATATTTTCCATTATACATTGTGAGTTTTTAATTTTAGGGTGATTTTAATATGTCATAGGATAATTTTCATGCATAAAGAGTCAATAAAAGTGTCTACACAAGTAGTTGAATTCTAATTCAAACTGCATTCCATGCCAAAGAGAAAAATTTATGGGTGATAGATAGTGGTTTATCAAAGCATATGACTGGTGGTAATAGAAGGTTTAAAATTTTGAGAAAATGTAAGGAAGGATCTATTATCTTGGGGATAACACATCAGTAAAGATCAAAGGTAAAGGAACCTTGCACATAGATGGTAAACTACATACACATGATTTCCTTTATGTTGAAGGTTTGAATCATAATATTCTTAATGTCAACCAAATATGTGATAAAATATATAATGTCACATTTAATTTAGAAGGTTTCAAGCTAAATAAATATGGAATACTAGTTGCAGAAGGGAAAATGACTGAAAGTAATATCTATAATCTTTTAGAAATAAATAGAAAGAGTTTCTTGATAGGAAAGGCTGATGAGAGTTGGTTGTGGCATAGAAGAATAGGTCATGTTAACTTTGATAACTTAGTCAATGTAGGCTTTAATAGGTGTGTTAGACACATGCCTAAGATAACCAAACCTACAAATGCTACTTACAAGGAGTGTCAACTAGGCAAGCAGACAAGGGTTAAATTTCAAACAAAGGAGTATGTAACTACAAAGCCTTTATAATTAGTTCAAATTGATGTTTTTCGTCTCATTAAGACAAGATTATCTAAAGGAGAGAGATAATTAATGTTTTTTTTAGATGATTATTCAAGAATGACATGGGTAACCTTTTTGAAGGACAAGTCATAACCCTTTGAGAGATTCAAAATCATTAAAGCTATGGTAGAAAATGAGATTAGATGAAAGATAAAATGCTTAATATCTGATAAAGGTGGAGAATTCACCTCAAATTATTTCATAGAGTGTTGTGATAAGCACGGGATCAAAATGCATTACTCTGTAATAAGGACTCCATAGTAGAATGGAGTTGTTGAGAGAAATAACATGACAATCAAGGAGATGGCTAGAACACTGCTAAAAAAGGCCAAGTTATTAGATGGATATTAGAGATAAGTATTCCAAACAATATTATACATCTTGGATAGAGTTCAACTGAGGGTAAATAGAGATAAACATCCCTATGAGCTATGGTATGGAAAGCTTAACTCTGTTAAGTACTTCAAAGTGTTTGGAAGCAAATTCTACATTAGATGAAAGTAAGACAAATTAGGAAGATTTGAATCAAGATGTGATGAAGGAATACTTCTTGTTTATTCATCTCAAAGCAAATCCTATGTATGTTATAATAAGAGGCTACACAAGATTGTGGAGAGCATCAATGTCAAGGTTGAAGAAAACATAAAACATATTGAACCTGACAAGGAAACTAGTAATGAAGAGTTAGATCTTGAAGAAGAATCAGATAGTGAAGAGGTTGAGGAAAATCATGAAAAATCACCTCTAAGATTTCTTCAAAAGGATCATCGTAAAGAGCAGAAAATTGGAAATAAGAATGAATGAGTTCAGTTGTTGATTATTGTACTTCAAATTAGAGAAGAGTTGTAATGAACAAGGATCAAGTAAGTTTTCCTCTAATGTTTGAAAATGAGCCTAAGAGATATGTTGAAGCCAACAAGGATGAGAATTGGATAAAATCCATCAAATAAGAACTAATCCAAATAGAAAAGAATAAAACTTGGCAATTAGTTCCAAGACCCTCAAACAAGAATGTGATAGGAACAAAATGGGTCTATAGAAACAAGCTCAATAATGATGGAATTGTTATAATAAATAAAGAAATATTGGTGTACAAGGGATATATACAAGTAGAAGGCATAGACTTTGAGGAAACATTTTCTCCAGTTGCTAGATTGGAAGCTATAAAAATGTTTCTAGTATTTTTTGTTTACAATAATTTCAAAGTCTATCAAATTGAATTAAAGTTTGCTTTCTTGAGTGGAAACCTAGAAGAGGAAGTCTAAATTGAAAAAATAGAAGGTTTTCAATTTTCATATGAAGAATATTATGTGTGTAGATTGAAGAAAGCACTGTATGGTCTAAAATAGGCACCTAGAGCATGTTATTCGATATTGGACTAATACCTATAGTAATAAAGTTTCAATAAAGGATGTGTAGATAATAATTTGCACTTCAAATTAGAAAATGAGCATATATTGATTATTATTTTTTATTAGATGACATCATATTTGGTGGTAGCAATAAAAAAATGTGCAAAGAATTTTCTAAAAAAAATCAAAGTAAATTTGAGATGTCTATGCTAAAAGAACTTTCCTTCTTTCTTGGTCTACAAATAACACAATATGGTGGAGGGAAATTCATATCCCAAACAAATTATGCAAAGAAGATGATTAAAAAAATTGGAATGGAGGATAGCAAACCAATTAGTACTCCGATGATAACTAGATACAATTTGAGCAAAGAGGATGAGTCCCTTAATGAAAATTAGACTATGTATAGATCAATGATAGGTACCTTGCTATATCTAAGCGCATCAATACTACATATCATGCAAGTAGTGTGCATGGTTTCTATATTTTAGGCTATTCCTAAAGATTCACATGTCACTGTAGTGAAAAAAATCTTTAGATACATCAAGAGCACAATTGACTATGGCCTATAGTACCCTATAAGTGAAGATTTCACTTTGATAGCATATACATATGTTGATTTGGTAGGAAGTGTTGATAATAGAAGAAACACTAGTGGTGGTGTATTTTTCATTGAAAACAAACTTGTTTCATGGTTGATTAAAAAGCAAGAGTCAATTACTCTTTCTACAATAGAATTAGAGTATGTAGTAGAAGTGGCTTGTTGTACTCAATTCTTGTGGATGAATTAAACACTTAAGGACATCAGGGTTGAGTAAAAATCACCTATTTATATTCTTTTTGATGATTCAAGTGAAATAAATATATCAAAGAATCTAATGATGCAATATAGAACCAAGCATATATCAATCAAGTATCACTCTAAAGAGAGAGGGTTGTAGATCAAGAGGTCACAATGGAATATATGCCAACTAAGGACTAAACTATAGACATATTCACCAAACCTCTTCCCAAACAATAATTTCAATATCTGAGATAGAATTTGGGAGTGGTGGTTCCTACAACACATCACTAAATCACTAGTGATAGTACATGATTCCATAGGGAGTCTCATGGAAGCTTTATTAATCCTTGGAAGAAGAGAGAAAAGTCAACTCGGGTATGTATACTTCTAAATATTACTAACGAGTTAAAATTCGTAAGTTATTGGACAAAATCATTTATATGATAAAGGCGGAGAACACTTTGAATAAATAGGGAGAAGGAGTCCCTTTGTCATTGATGTCAATGGGGGAGAAAAAGGGCAAATGCTCTTTGTAAAATTTTGGATAAAAAGCATAAATACTCTCTATAAAAGTTTAGAAGAGTAGATCAAGTTTCCAAGATGAGATTAGGTAAATATGACATTGCCTAAGGGGGATCAAGTTTTGTATGAACAACTTCAATTCATACTCATCAAAATCCAATGCAAGCAAAGCTACAGAAGGATCAAATTATTAGAAGATCAAAATAATAAGTTTGCCTCAAAGAATTTAGTTTTCCATCAATGCCAAAGGGGGAGATTGTTGGAAATATGATTTTCATTGATGTCAAAATGGACACTATGGGTTCCATTGATGTCAAAAAGATCAAGCAGGATTGATAGCGAGAAGAGCATGTTTCACATTTGCACTGTGCAAATTTTTCATGCTTTTGTAGAGAACATTTATGGATGTTTAAATTCAAACAAATAGAAGATATATTATCAATTTTTTTATGTAAATTCTATAAATATGGTTTGTAGGTTTAGAGGGGAAGGAATGAGCTCATAATTAATATATTTAGCTCTCAAACATTATAGGGTTTCACAATAAAATCATAAGGATTTAGACATGGCATCAACAAGAAAAGTTATATTTTAATGTTGACTTGGTATAGCTATGAACTAGTAACTTAAGTTACAACTTAATTCCATATCATCGTTAAAAAATTGGCCCCTCGACCTAGTAATTACCAACTCTTAGCAATAATCAAAGGACTTTATATTTTCCTAAGTCTAAGACTTAATATATTTCCTAGCTTGATCAATGGCTATCACTTCATCATATGCAGACAATCTAACGAAGCAAAGCAAAGTCAAATTATCAAAGGCTCTTTTGAGTAAATATTCTTGTGATAAGTATCACATTCACAGAGCTTGTCAGACAAAGACCCAATGAGCATAAGATTGTTAGAGTTAATGTTTGAGCTAATTGGAAGATCAACGATTAGCACATAATCAAACATTGGATATCCAGTGGAGTGTGATGAAGTTAAATTATCAAAAGGACCTATGAGTTAACACACAAGTGAAAAGTGTCTCAATCACCAAGCTTGGACAGTTAATCTATGGTGTAGTTTAAAGTCAAAAGGTCAACAAATAATGTGAGGATGCCAAATGTCTCAATAGCAAGAATTGATAGTTATGTACAGAAGGCAAACACTTATGCCAAGTGTCATGTCTTCAAGTGTTGGACAATATAAATATCAATCTTGTTAGAAGATTTGATGATGAGTAGGTGATCACATAAAGGAGACCCAATGAAGTGAATGGACTCAAATGCTAAAAAGTGCTCGAGGTTTATCGACATAGTGATGAGTTAAAGAATGAACATGTTTGAGAAGATTAATGGAGAAAAAGTGATCCAAAGATATAGGAAATAATGAGATGAGATCAAAGTTTCAAATTTTAATGACCAAGTCAAGGTAAAATTCATGCAAGTTCAAAGATATAACGACACATCGGAGATATGATCTAGAGATTGAAGGACACATTTTAAAGAGTGGAACATTATAGTTCAGCAGTGTACATAGATACAATAGAGAAAGATAGCATGGAGATGGAATGAAAAAAGAGATCAAAGGCCATTATTTAAAGTGTTGAAATTCCAATGGTCAAGTGGAGAAATGTGTAGGAACTTACATATAATCTTTATATCTCGATATAAATAATGAGATTGATTGACCTAACTGATCAAATCTACATTAAATAGCCTATGCATCAAAACTTAAGTCTAAAAGATGTTATAGATAGTAAATAGACCTATAATTATGGTATGATGCATGAAATCGAGACATGGGAAACTCACAGTCCAAGTCATAATGAACTAGAGTCTAGAATTGGCATGATGTGTTGCAGTCTGAGTGTGAAAACTTAGAAGATATGGAACCCTATATCATTTATTTATTTATATGATATCTAGGACAAAGAAAACAAGGCTGAAATAGTTGTTTTTGCTATTGAACCAAACTAAATAGAAGCAAAGAGCAAAAGCCAATGAGGTGTGTCAAATAGAAAATCATAAAGACACATAACTAGAGGAGCAAAGAGGAAAAAAGGCACCAAAAGAATGTGCAGAGTATGATCAATTATATATTAGACCTATAACAAAAAACATAGATCTAGATTCAAGTATGAATCTAATTCATAAATTGGAGTTTTAGCTCCATATAAAAGTCTGATAGCTTGGTGCCATCAGATAAGCTGAGTGGGTACTTAGATTATGTAGTGGGTGCTTCCTTAGAGTTGGTCCTCTTAAATTAGGGGATTAATGTCTCCATAGGGTTGGTGCCTAAAAGTGTAACTAGTGAGGTTTTGAACTATGAGGCTAGATTAGAACAATAGCTTCTAACAACTATTCTCAACATGGTTTTTCCCTTTGGGTTTTCCATGTATAAATCTTGTGTCATGTGTATTTGTGTTTGTATGATCTTTGCATATTTGATTTGATCTACATAGATCTTTAATTTGTTCTAAAAGGTTTTAAAGGACCAGTTTTAATTCATATACTGATTCACCCCCCTCTTAGTATCTAGTTGTGTTACAACACCTACAAGTGAAAAATGCAAGTGGATATCAATATAAATATAAAGGATATGCAAACGTAGATTGACAACCTACTATATCCACCTATGTTGTAGTCAAATGCATTTCCATGTATGCAAAAAAATTCAAAGAAGAGTTGTAAAACTTATCATCAAATGTTAATACAACTTGCAAACATTGAAAAAAAGAAAATAACTTTCCAAACTAAAAGTTGAGGAAAAGAGATTGAAATTATCAAAGAATAGATAATTTCATGTACTTCTCACAAATTTATCTCTATTGATATGCAATGACTCATTTTTTGGCATTTTATGTGATTTGTATGGCACATTTTGATGAGTATTAAATGATTATTTACTTTAAACATTAAATTGTATGTATATTACACATTTGGATGATTTTTAAGTACTTTATTTATCTTTCATTTCATCTTATGTACATTAAACTTTTGGATGATTTTCAAATGCTTTTTTTATTTTTCATTTAATATGATGTTCATCCAGGCAACAATTTAGGTGACAATTCGGGTGACAGTTCCACCCCAATTGATGATGAAACTTCCAGGAGCCATAACTTTTGCACTGTAGCTCTAATTAACTCGATGTTTGAACTGTTGGACATCTTAGAATGAGGAGAACGTCGTGAAATGGCATGGATATTTTCTCAATGAAGTTTGACCCTTGAAAACCCAATGGAAGTGCCTCAAATTTAAATTTTAATAGTGCAGTCTAAAATAGTAAGTTTCTAAAAATAGTAATTCCTCAAATTCTATATTGTTTTAAATCTTGGAAGTTGAACCACTTAATCTCCCTCGATATTGGTGACCTTCCACATCCTCCTCATGCTTTCAAAATGCCTAAATGAAGAGGTAACCTGAAAGGTGAAGACAGACATCTCTTCCTAGAGATAAGCATATATTTTTATCGTGATCTTGAGTAATACTACATCTCTTCTCAGAGAATTCATTGTTATTGTGTTATTTTTTATGCTATTGAGATATTTATCAACCAAAACTTCTGAGTTTTGGATCAGATGTATATTATACATTTAAAATTTTATGAAAATTTTCATATTATATGTTACAGAAATATATGATACACACAGATACTACTAGCATACCTATCTTAGATAAATCTATCTAAAATATGTCAAGAGATATCATTCTTGAGGTGCCTATATTATATCAAATTTGTGACATAAGTAGAGTAGGCACCTTGAGAATGATATCTCTCGACGTCTATTACATAAACTTATCTAAGATAGATATACTAGTATATTATAATAATTAATATATTAAATATATTTAATAATATTTGATTTTACACACATACAAACATATATCACACACACACACACACACACACACACACACACACACACACACACACACACACACAAGAAAAATATAATATATAATGTTATATACAATATATCAAATTATAATAAAAATTATATATATATATATATATATATATATATATATATATATATATATATATATATATATATATATATATATATATATATATATATATTACAAGAACATTTAATAATATTTGCACTTATAAATTTGTTAGTATAATTATCTATATAATATATTACATTTATTACTAGTATACGAATATAAACTCTAGAAGCTCACTATCTTGTTCCACATCATTGACATTATAATGATGATTCAAGCGATACATCAGATGTGGAGCCTTGCCACAATCAAATAAAATCTCATGTTGTTTCTATCTACCCTTGACAATAACAATAGGACAATCAAATATATCAACTCCCTGTAAGTTGTGTACCCTTCTTTAATGGTTACAAGTCACATAGATCTACTAACAGACTTGAAACTCGATCTAGTGGACGATATGCACTCCCTGTTATATGAGACACCCTGAAATAATTGTCATTATCCCTAATCATCATTGCTTATCTCACATTAAAATCTTTCACTATTTGCATGTTCTGTATAGTTTTTCTCTTCCTCAATACTTCGTCATTTATCAATCTCACTGTAAAATAAAATGGTTTTTCCCTGCACAATAAATTTCCATGTTGTATGAATAAACACACAACCTCATTTACCACCCTCACTTCCATAAGCAATATAAAAATATTTTTGCTTAACTCTTCATATAAAAAATATTAAATGGGATCAATAGTCATTTTGATTTACACTTCCTCACTTTACAAAACCCAACTTTAAAAAATTAAAATATTACATCGACCTTTTTTACATAACTTACACCTTTACAAAAACTTCTAAATTATTTTATTAAAAAAATGTGATATACTTAAATATTTAGGAAATGAAATGAATAATATTTCCCTATAATTTTTAATATTTTACGTGAACCACAATAATAAACCTTCCAAAAATTGAAAAAAATCACAAAACAAACTCAATATCATTCCAACTTACATTTCAACACATTAACTACTAATTTTAAAAATATAAAATCAATATTACACCACCTACTACTACATCTCCAAATAATAACAAATAAATAACAACCCACACTATACATTTGTTTTTGGAAAAACAAAAAAACAAAAATTAGTGTTATATTTCATTTAATAGCTCACAATTAATCATTAAATTTAATTTTATTAAAAGAATTTATTTTTATATTATATATACATTGAATATTTAAAACCCATAGTGCATGTTATTAAAAAAACGCACAATCATGAAACCTCCTTGTCAAACCCGTCATATAATTTATATTAGTCATAAGATTAACGAACTCTGATATTCACTTCGAAATGGATTTATTGTCAACGATAGAAAGTAAAGTCATTGACGTGCATTTTGGAAGATAGTTTGCCTTTCGAACTGAAAATTAGAGACTAGTGGTTCTACTTCAATGTACCCATTTTATCCAAACACCATCTTTGGGATATGGACTGCCACGAAAAAATCATATCATATATGCATTAATTTTACTATAGCTATGTTCCAGTTCCGTAATACCCACACATTCAATGAATCTCTGTTAATTTGACAAACTATTCTCAATTATACCTAATCCTCCTATGGATATGGCGATCCCTAATTGTGTTCCTATATAAACGTGTCCTCTTAATAGTGGCTCTCTAAAACGGCCTCATAACCACATTCCACTCAATTTGATTTGTTAAATGGACATTACAGTGAAACTTAGCTGTCATATTCTTCTTGTCTGACAATGGACGTGGTTCCGGTGCAGACATATCTAAAGCCGATCTGGAGACATCTCTTAAGGTGGTCTTTTTATTGTTTCAGATTCCCCGGCCGCCGTAAATCAGATTAATCCTCCTCGCAATGAGAAGGATATACAATTTACTAACGGATGAGACGGCCAAAATTGATAGGGAGGAAATGAAAGAAAGCATGGAAAGTTTGTTGAAAGTAGAGGAGTTGTTTACCATTCTCATCAAAGCACGCATCGTATCGTTGAACTGTTTAAGTTATTCAATTTGAAGGCGAGTCCACTTTATGGGCATTAGTCCTTTTGTTTAAAATTGGGTAAATGTTGGCCTTGCAATTTTGGTCTCCTCTTCAGTCTTAGAAATACAGTCGCTACCAAAAAGAGAGAATTTTCAAAGCTTAAACTCGTAAGTCCAATTTCTAACACAATCTTCATAAGATGCAAAGTTTGGAATCTATAATTTATGCAGCAACCTTTGTACACATTTGTGGCAGCTCATGGATATTGGTTACATCCGATCACTGCAAATCAATGTTAGAAATGTGAAAAAATATGATAAGAGAAGCCACATGATTGTTGTAGAAATAGTGATAACTATAGGTTGTTTATGGGATTGTGAGTGATGCCAAATAAACAATTTTCAATTGTTTGGCAGGTAGTTAATCAATGTCTAAAAGGTAATTATGTTAAGAGGTATTTTATAATGATATTTAGGAGTATTGATGGATTGTAATGTGATAAGTGTGTTCGTTTTTATTTTAATTTTAAATTTGATATTTAATTGATGATACTTATAAAATAATTCTTAAAAAAATATGATTGATATTATTATATCATTTTAATTTAAAAAAATAAAATTAGAAATTATTTGTACGAAAACTATTACAAATTAAATTCTAACTGATATTATTATATCATCAATTTTTATTAAAATTAACATATATTTATTAAATAAATTTATGTAGAAGATGTTGAGAGAGATTATTTTCTAAACATTTATTTTATTTGTGTCACAAATTTAATATAATATAATTACTTCGAAAATGATATCTCTCAACATCTACTATCTAAATTTATCTAACATATGTATAATAATACAAATTTATAAAAATAATTGTTGGTTCAACGGTTATAATATATCAAGTGAAAACATTATAATGTTTGCTTATATATTGATCCATGTTTTATATCAAAACATTCCTAGTGGATCTCATATCTGATAACACAGTTGTTATGCATATTCTGTGTGGTGAGTTGGAGACAGGAAATGGTTGAACAGAAAGGTTCAGTTCATGTTGTACTAGAGATGGTAGAAGCAAGTCCCCTGGTAAGCTCCGTATCTCTCAATTCTACATATAAGACGAGAAGGAAATGGAGTATATAACGCACGGCCTGTGCATCTCAACCTTAATCATGGTATTAGTTTTTATCTTTTCTTTTAAAACAAACTTTAGCCATCTAAAGAAGGATTTGTTGAAAAGCAACGGTTAACCACTCTCCATGTTTACCTCTTCTATCTGTGTGTAAATGTTAATTTCTGAGTAGTGAAACGGGTAATTGTTAATGTCTGTGTTTTGGTGAGGAAAACGTTAAGGTTGATGAACGTAGACGATTGAAGGTCTTAATATCTTAAGAAGGGTTCCTTGTCCTATGATTTTGTTAGCAACGCTTTTTTCATGAAAATATAATGTTATAATGACTATCCATGAAAGTCATTAATAACTGAACTCCTCAAAAATAAGAAACTTTTATTTTTTTGGGTTAAAAAATAAAATAAAAATAAATTTTAAATATATAAAACATTTATGTTAAGAGATGTAATTAGGATTATAGACAATTGAATGAGACGAGTGAATGTAATAGAACAAGATGCCAATAAAATTAGTTCATCTTAAATTTGAATTTTGTAAATTTTATTTTTATTTGAAGAAAGAGATTTTAAAAATTATAATATTTTAATTATATGATAAAGTTTATACTTATTATTTATATTTTGAAAATATTTTTTCAAACTTATAATAATAATGTTATATGAACTGTTTATTGAGAAAATTATATAAAAAATACAAAATAAATATCTTAAAATTAATATATCTCAATACTTTTCATATATTTAAGATATTTATTTGAATACATTAAAATTAATAAAAATATTGAAATTTAATTTTTATTTTAAAATAATGTAAAATAATCATATTTAATATAATTAATAATATATTATTAAAATTGTAATTATTTATAAAAATTATTTTAAAATAAAATTATAAAATAAATATATAACCTAAATAAATTACTTGAGGAAGATTTCAATTACTTAACATAAATACTTATAATTATTTTGTTGAGAATAATTATTGTGCTTCTTAATAAGAATGAAAAAGATAGAAAAACGAGGTTTATAAAAATTAAAAAAATTTAAATAACATAATTAATATAGTGTGGAATTTGTGGTAATTGATCTTGAAGGGGGAGTTGTTGAGAAGAATGGGTGTTGAATAAGTGACAAGAGAACTTATGAGTAAGGTAATAAAAGTTTTTGATGAATTTAAGAATAAATAAATTGAAATAAAAATAAAAATTTAGTAGTTTTTTATTTTGTGAGATAATATTTTTTATTAATCTTTAATGAATTAATAAAAATATTTATATTAAGTTTAATTTTAAATTAAAGTTGATATATTAAATTTAAAATGTCAAAAAAAGATATCTAGAGTGGAGTTACCTTACTATTTTTAGCAGTGATTATTTTTAATAAAAAAATTATATAAGTTTGGTAATTGTTATTTTTAGTAACTTTTATATGCCAGTTGACATGAACTTAGAAATATCTATTTGTTCTCTAAAAATTAAAATTAGACTAATGGATGATTTTAAAGTCATGTTCTCATCTCCTTAAAAGAAATATTTTTCTAAGGTTAAAATTTCTTCAAAAAATATATAAAAATGCATTTTAAAATATTTAGATGATCACATATGGCTTCCATTTTTAAAAATGACTCTAACTAGTGAGGGTGGGTTATGGTTGCATTATTACTTTTAGGATCTTTGTTTTGATGTGAACAATTGATCGAATAGGCTTACAGATAGAAACTTATGGCCTTTGCAATATAGGTGTCTAAATCATTTACCTCTGGTTGAAAACAACTCAACTCTTGTGAGTTTTTTTTATTGTAATTTTGCCATTTATTCTTGTTGTCTTATTTAGCTCCCTATCTAAAATCTAAATGTTCTCTTCCTATTTTAATTTTCCCCATTATACCAAATACTTGTTATAGCTTCCTTGTCTTATGTTCACTATCTTCCTATCTGGAACCTTCACTATCTTTTCTTTCATCTTCCTTGGCACCTATTGATTCCAATTCACTTCTTTGTATTCTTCAACTTCGTCTTCTTCTCCATGAAAATAATATAAATATGAAATATTAAATACTATATAAATATCAAACTTCTTTGGTAAACTCACCTCATAAGAATTTTCATTAATTTTAACCATAATTCTTCATAGACCAATCTTATTGTAATTCAGAGTGGTGTATGTTCCTTGGTAAATATCTATTTTCTCAAATATACCATCACTGAATCTCTTTGCCTTTATGGTTACATATACTCACGTGTTATACTTTTCATTACTTTTTTGTATCTTTTTTCATACTTGCAATTAATGTATGTTATCTACAAATACTTTTGCATCATCACTAAACCATTTTGAAATTATTAATACACAAAATCTAAAACACCCTTAGTATTTATACAATAAATAAAATAAAATGGTGATTTTCCTAATCATCTATTTACAGAAATGTTATATGTAAACTCGACTTGTGGTAAAGCCAAATGCCATTACTTTGGTTTCTCTCAAACTATGCATATCAATAGATTTCTAAAGCTTCTATTTACTAATTTTGTTTGTCAATCTATTTTTGAGTGGTATGCACTACTAAATTGTAGATTAATTCCTAGTTTATTCCAAAGAGTCCTAAAAAAATGACTTAAAAATTGTGTATCCCTATATGAATTAATAATTTTTGAAAGACAATGTAATCTCACAACATATTTATGAAAAATATCTACTACTCTAGTAGCATCATTGGTTTTATTACATGGAAAAAGTGATCCATCTTAGAAAACTTGTCTACAAATTAAAAAAATTGAGCAATTACCACTTTGTGTATTTGGCAGCCCTAATGCAAAGTCCATACTCAAATCTATCAATGGTCCTCTTGGAACTGGTATTGACATTTATAACCTTGTAAATTGTGCATGGATTTTAGCCACTTGACATATTTGTATCTTTAAACATAACTTAACACAACTTGTTGTGGGCAACATGCCTCCTTTTTCATAGAAATGGGGGACCCTCCTATAAAACTATCAAAACTAGAGCTTCTAGATCCATTCTTTCATTCTCACCTTATACATGGTTATGATAACCAGAGCTCCCAATTCCCATGTGCTGACTTTTTTGACAAACTAATCTTCACCATTAGGCAAGTATAGGATGATTGCCATGATTGGGTTTACTTGGCCAACTCTCAGAACCAAATTGCCAAAATCTTCAAGATTCCCTACAAAGCATATTACTCTATCTTGGATTTCACATTTTCATATAATACAGTGGTAATATAGATATGGACTAGTACTTTTCAAATTTATGAGGTAATGAAGGATTGAGTCAAGAATCCAGATGCCAAGTGGGTAAGTAAGGAATACATCATTGCATACATAGTCTTCACTTTCCAAGAGGAGGTTTGAGTGGGTATGATTTTACTAAACTGATTGTTTATGGCCATAAACTACTTGCATGTCATTGAATTATGGGTACCCTTACTCCACATGATTCTCACTAGCTCAGAGGTCCCAGATATGAGAGGGATGATCAACTTTAAGCTGGTCAAAGCCATAATAGATGCTTGAGTAGGTGGGAACTTCTATATGATGAGATATCTTGTAGATGTGGTTTGTAGGACACTCACATTCAAGACATATGCTTTTTTTGCATGGGTTCCATGGGGTTTGATGGTCCATGTAGTCTTTTAAAATATATATGGACACTAGTACATGAACCATATTCAAGATATCTATGAGTACTTATACCTAATTATGTACAATGCAAGAAACAAGGCTCTAATGCCACATCGATTACCAAATATTAGAGACTCTCTTGCATCCATTAGTAACTAATGGTACTTGTAAGAGGACATGATAATTTGAGTGGTGGGAATTATAAAATAGCCATTTGACCTACCATACTTTATATCAAATCACTTGGTAGAACAGGAGATCGAGTAATAATTGATGGAGGGTGTTTTAGATTTTGCATTGGCTAGCAACATAAGACATGCCCATAAGTCTTGATTACCATTTTGCACCATGTATACAAACACTTCCCTTCTCTCCAAGAAATGGTGACTGGGTAGGATTTCTTTGCTCTTGTGAGAGACAAACTCTGACACTATGACCTAAAAGGCATGATTAGGTCTCATTTGGGGAGGTATTTAACTCACCTCAACATTAATTAAGAAACTATTAGAGGTTAATGATGAGCTATATTTAAACATTAAAAATGACTAGGAGGTGATGACTTGAATCATACCCCACAAGAATAATAAGGAAAATAATGTCTATTTTAAGCCATTTGTGCCCCATTTTTCATTCATTTAATCCATGAAGGATGACACCCTAACTCATATAATTTTTAGAATGAATCTACAAGGTATTCTTTTGCCTTCTCATCCATGAGTACCTACTCATCATGCCCCAGTTATGCCTCATCCTCATTCAACAAGACCTACTCCTCATGCCTTAGTTGCACCTCCTCTTCCTCTAATGACTCCTATAATTTAGTCTTAGCCAAGCTATACCCACATAAATTAGGGTTAATCAACCCAAGCATAAGTGGCTCAACCATTGATACCTCAATCCTAGGACACATAAACCCTGAGGTTCATTGTCAACATTAGCCTAGATTCAAGCTCAGAGAGAGGCTCTCTCACTCTTATTTATTTTTAGGTTCCTCCTCTCACACCCACCACTTTCCATTTATCTCTAATAATGCCACTCAATTTCAAACCCCTTCCACAAGATAATTAAGTGGTGTCTCCTCTATTACCTATTATGCGCCCTCTATTATTCACCCAAGTGCCCCCCTGGGATGTATCCTCCCAAGCATACTCAATTATTATTTTCCTTCAACCCCATCCATTCCATAACCTAGAATCTCGCTGATACCTCTATTAGGTATGTTTCAAATCTAGGTATCCACAGGCATACCTCCTTTGAAAAGTATAACTACAATATCTAGGAGTGCATCTCAAGTGGTTAAAACCATCCTCATACCCCTTTAGGTGATCATGACACCTCCTTTATAAATAAAATAATATCCATAGTTATCCCCCATGGATCATACTATCTCTATGAGTCCTACCAAAGTACTTAAGGCTAACCCAGGTAAAAGAGCCAAGAAGAAGAAGAAGAAGAAGAAGGTGACTCACCCTCTAGCTTTAGTCCATATTCCTTCCACTCTAGCAGACCTCCTCTGCTAGCCTCTATGTTTCCTACATCACTAGCCACAAAAAATATGTGCATTTCTCCCCATCCCCCTCTTTCCATGACCTTGGGTGCCTAAGGATTTGGATTTAACAAACCAATCTCTTCCCTTATAATGAATACCCTTCTATCGAGAGTCATTTACTCTCAAGTTGGAATGACCCAAAGTTAGTGGTGGGCACATATATTCCCATGGGCATCCCCATTCATCCTTACTCCCTTTCCTCCCATGCCTCCTCTCCTCCACTAATTTCATCATTCAAACCATCATCTTTTGCTATCTCCATTCCACCACATCCTCTACCCATCACTACCATCTCTATGAATCCTCAAACACCTCCCAAAATATAGGGGATTGTCTAAATGTTGTAAGTGTTGGATATGATAATCCAAGGTGACCTAGACATGTAGTAAAATTTTAACCATTCCAAAAGGAGCATGAAGATTACCATAATGTATAAATTCATCTAAGAGGGGAAATTAGTGGTCTAGTAGATTCAACATGAACTTTTATCCCTTACTAAAGTGAGGACCTCCATTGGAGAGGAAAAGGTAGTTAAGGACCCACTTTCCATTCTCCAAGAAACCCATGACATGTAAGAGAAGCTCTTTGAGAATATTCAGAATCAAGTCTAGACCCTAAAGTCCTCGATAAAGAGCTCCTACCCCATCAGGATAATTGGATAGGTCAAGGATGACTTCTTACTACTCTTCTCAATTCTAGGGAAAGTGGTGGAACCTATTATGGAGACCAAAGTGATCATATAATGAACTCAAGATTTTCTATAGAGGATCATAAAGATTGATGTGAATTGTAAGAAGCTTTTGGTGATAGTAAATAAAGGCATGTTCCTAGAGTTAAAATTTATGGCTACCTTAGACTTAGGACTATATCAAATATATGTTAATAACATGAAAATTTATCTAGAGGAGTGCCAAAGTGTAGCTCAAACTATCATAGGTCCATTGGAAGATGGTAGGAGAAAGACATTGTCATACTTTAAGGAAGTCAATATCTATATGTTCTTCCACCTAGATGACACCATGCTAGACAAGGGAGAGTTTGGAGTCCATTTATGTCACTTTGACCAGGTCATGAGGAAGAAGGTCACTAAATAAAATAAGGAAGGGGCCTAGGTAGTTCTTGTGATTTCATCATAGTCCATGATGAGTATTAGATAGGTGTCTGAGGTTTAGGTGTCAATGAAGGCTCCCTTCTAGGTGTATCAGAGACTAGTGACGTAGACCATGACAATCTTTAGATAACCCTTGGTTAACTCACTAATTTATATTGAGACTTTAATCTTGTGATAACCATGTTGGAATCACAATACACAAGGTTAAAGTAGTTAGAAGCCAGTTCCTCAGAGTCTCCACTGTGTATCAATTGAGTGGTCCCTTGTGGATATTTTTGGGATAATTTTGTGGGATTTTGTCTTTTTTTTAATTTATATGGTTGAAACTACTAGGAGTGGCCTTCATGTCCAAGGATGGGAATCTCACACTATTTGAAGGTGAATCCCATCCTTATCTATTAAAGGCATACTTGTTCTATAAATAAAGGGTCTACTAATTTGTGCTCGAAAGTGATATTAGATTTAAGCTAGAATTTCACCTATTTTCTCCTTCACCCCTTTGAATTGTAAAATTTAGACATGATTTATATTGTTATAACAACACTTATATTTTAATAGATGCAATTTTAGTTTTCTGAAAAATACTTGTTCAATATTTTAAATTATCTTTCATCTCCATTTTGAATGATTGTTAAAGTTAGATTAATGAGACTAACACCTTTTCATTAAATGTATTATAGCGTTATAATGTCCTTATCTATTATAATACCTTTTTGAATTATTTTATTTATCTTATCATAGTACTAATAATTTATGTGGTAGTTTGCAAGTTACATTGGAGTTTTATGTGTTATCTACTATAAACTTCTAGTTCTGATAATTAGTGAGGGTTCATAATTGAGGCATTTTCCCCTAGACCCTTCCCATTGTGTATTCCTAGAGGTAGAAATTTTGGTGAAATTTAATACATAGTGGTATAACTATGGCAAGGGCATTTGGTTAAATGGTAGAGGTGTTGATTTCATTTGAAATCTAAATTCACTCTTTTTTACCTTACTCTTCCCTCTCCTTTTGTGTTTACTTTTAAATATTGAACCACCCTTACCATTACATTTATAAATAGAAGAGAATAATGTATGAGCATAAATAATTACTCTTGGAAATTAAACATTTATCCAATAATTTCATATTGAGCTTCCAGTGGTGGCACTATATTTCTTGGAGATTATGTCACATAGAATCCATAGTGAAGTCAAATACTTACAATGCCTTAGGATCATCCCAAATAAGTCCTTAAATGGAGGATGAAATTCCATCATTGTTCTAGTTTCCCTCTTTCTGGATACCTAATCTTATGGGTGTTTCAAAACTATATTTTGGACCATAAAATAGCTAACACTAGAAGGAGGCCACACATTGTATTTCAATATTGTCATTAGTTTATTAATTAAACAGATGGAAACAAGAGTTTTTGTATTGAGATTTAAATTATTTAAATTTATGCTTGTCGATAATAATTTACTAACTATTACTTAATTGTGAAACATCTTGGAGACTATTTCTCTTGTAACCAGTGTTAGGTCTCACCTTCGATGATTGGTGGTTCCTCCTGCTTTTCCATAGAAAACCCAAGCTCAACCAACCTAGACTTGTCATGATTCTAGGTAGCTTGTCACCATAACCTCTTCCAAATTTATATCCCAGGATGGCCTAGTTGGTTAGCTCTACCATTAACATCCTAGGAGTTATCCTTGATTTACCTAAAAACACCAAGAGATATCTTCCCTATTTCACTCCTAGTCTAGGACAAACTACTGAAAAACACTATAAAATTATTGTAAGGCTCTTGAATGTATAACACAAGGATGTGGCATGTATGCTTTTCCCATTTATGTTGATGGAATCAACATTTGATTGTTCCTTAACCTTCCTAAAGATTTTATCCCTAGTTAGGATGGTTTTAGTATTACCTTCCTCACTCAATTTGGGCAAGTGATAGATCCTAATTTCCTATACTATAAATTATCTTGTATTAAATGGGATCCCAATGATACTATCAAGAACATCAACACTAGACTTTAAAAAATATATCGTCAGGTTATCATGATTTATCAACATAACCCATAAATAGCACTCAAGATATTTAAGAATGTTTTGGACCCTTGGATAACCATGTTTATGAAAAGAGAACCAATAATAACAAACCTATCTCTAGCTTATGTAAGAGCCATCAAGGTAGATAGTAAATTGATACCACAAGGTTAGATGATGCCCCCTATTCCTAATGTGCTTCCATATATGCATGTGTTACGATTATTACCCAATGATAATCATAATGTCCCAATACTTAAACCACTCCATATAATGAATCAAATCCCACTAGGTCATCTCAATTCAATCCAAGCACTAGGTTTTATTAACCCAAGGGCCATGAATAGATTCCTTAGATACCACACCAGGTAATGTTATAAGAAGTTAACAATACCCAAATTATACCTTAAGAGTCCTTAGATAATGGGTTGGATACCATTTAGTGAATGGTACAAAAAATCAACAATGATTTCCTTGAGCTATAGAGGTAGGTGAGTAAATATAATGCAAATATTTATAGTAAAAAATTCAATATCAAAAACCTAGTAGGAACTACAACCATCCTTATAATCCCACATAACCCTAACCCAATAGGTTTCCTGAAATTAATATCTTTGAGATTACCTTACCTAACTGGTGTCAAGTGCATAATATGGTAATGCATGGAGAATTGGACTACATGGATTTTAGTTATACTTTTGATATCTCTTAGAAAGAAATAGAGGAATATGAGGTGGTCCCCAAATACTCGAATAATCAAACATAGGTAAATCCCATAGCACTGTTATGGTGTTTGAATCCATGGATTTCCATAGCTAAGAAGAAAATAAGATCGAGGAGGATATTAGTGAGGTGAAAGCATTTAAAAAATTTTAGAGGAGTAACTATGCCCTCAGGAATAGAAAACTATAATAGACCCTCAATACCTTTACTTCATTGAATAATGGTGAAAATCCACCTAACCAAAATTCTAGGAATGAGCTCCCACCTTCAAGACCTGAAGAACCTAAGACTTCCATAAAAACCCCTTCAATCCAAAGTAAAAAGGGTTATAACATAGTATAAGACACAAAAAAATCAAAGCGAACATCACACTTCATGAGATTGCTCAAATAACTAAGCAACATGATCTCTTACTAAAATCCATGACTCAAAAATAGACCTAGCTAATTTAGATGAAGTATAGAGTAGCCCATAGGGTTTGTGCATGGAGTTGGGGGATAATTCCATGGACATACCTAATAACATGTATGCATTATAACATAACAGATATGCATTATTATTATAACATGTACAAATTATTTTTGTAGCATGTCCACATTATTAAAGTAATGTGTATGTATTATTTTCTTTATAGGAATGCATATGCATTATAGGAATGTGTATGCATTACTTAAAATATAAAACAAAAAAAAACCCTTACCAAATTATCATTTGCTATCTTCCTTGGCATTCACATTTTCCTTCTTGACTAATTTTTTTCCCTCCAACTCATGTTTTGCCATCTTGATTGCATGTAAATTGTTTCTCTTGCTCTCACATTCATGATAGCGATGATGTCGCCATGAATAAGAGGTAAGTTTTATATATTAAATCATTTTTTTTTTTGTAAAAAATTTTCATAGTTTGACTTGTATTTTTTCCCCAATAGGTTGGCATGCTATGCCTAACCCTCTACCTAATCCTCTATCAAACCCTCTACCGAACCCTCATAACCATCTACCTAACCCTTCTATAGTTCCACTAGATACCTCAGGTAGTAAAGAAGATATAGCTACTCACATAGTGGAGAATAAAATTGAAATTGAGAAGATAATTAGGAGAATGAGGGAGCTCACTTCCATGAACACCCATCACACCTATTTGGAAAATACCATAGAGTTAGTATTAGGTCAAGTTAACTTAATAATGAGTCAAATTGATAGATAGAGGTCATATAGGGATAGTTGTATGGCTTAATATGTTGATCAATTGTTATCATATGAGGTGAATGTTGGAGATGTGGAAACATAATGCCTCATTTTATTTTTATGTAAAATCCTAAAACCTATAGTTGCTATGGGTAACCTATAGAAAAAACATGTAGTTGTTATGAGAAACCTATAAGTGAGTCCTGTAGTGGCTATGAGTAACTTGTAGGTGAAAATCTATAGTTATTATGGGCAACTTGTAGGTGAAGACTGTAGTTTCTATAGACAGCCTGTAGATGAAACCTATAGTTATAGTACATACCCTGTATGTGAAGACTGCAGTTGCTATAGGCAAATAAAAAATAGAAAGCTTGAAATTTGACCCATGCTATGGGCTTCTATATATAAGTGTTGTTATAGATTGATAGGAATAAGTTAACGTCAAATTTTAGTTCTAATGTTGTGGATTGATATAAGCACTATGGGGTCATGGTTACATTGGCTGTGGATCTATGTTGGTAGGGTCATGAAGGTTTGTTTCTAATGATGCTCTTATAGGCATTGTTTGAATGCAGGAGAAATCTAAGGATGGTCAGATGATGATTTGTCAACAACTAATGCATCACTATCATAGTTGTGTGACTATTTTAAGTAGTTTGTTTTTAATATCTATACAAGATTATAATCATAGGAAGTTGTAATAGATTTGTACTTCCTTATTATTGAAGGATGTTATAAGAAATTATAATATAAGGAAGTTGTAACAAATATCTACTTCCTTATTTTTCAAGGAAGTTGTAATAGATTGTGACTCCAAGAAGTTAGAATAGATTTTGTACTTTCTTATTTTTAGTGATCATCCCTTTAAAAGTCATAATAGACACAGTAATTTTTAGGTGAAGGGAATTGTAGATAAAATTTGTATAGAGCTGCATAGTAATTGATATATAGAGATTTATATTCAGATAAAGGTGTTGCTAGAGTGCTCTAATACAGAGACTGACAGGTAGGAAGTGCTAAGCACTTATATATAATTCCTTTGGAAGTTTGAATAGAAGAATTATTGAGTTTCTTGGTGGATTTAGCCCAACATTTGGATAAACCATGTTAAATACTATGTCAATATTTTTGCATGTTATTTTTTAGCATCTCTTATTTTTTTTATTTTTTGCATGTATCTATTATTACACATTTATTTGTTTAACTTAGAAGTACACATTTAGATTATTTTTAATCGGTGGATTACAAAGTAGATTTTGATACAAATTTATAAAAGCAATTATTCTGATCTGGGAAATTGAGCAATACTATATGTAATAAAATCTTGAAACTTCTTGTATTTAACCCAACAAGTGGTATCAGAGCCATCTTTGTGTGCTTTTGTGTACTATTTTGCAAGTTGTAAATCTCTGTAGGATCTCAGATTTAGAGTAATATCTTCTCAAGTGGGAGATCTTGAACAATGGTGGATGATGGAAGAAGAGTGGTTGATAAGTTTAATGGATAGAATTTTATGATGTGGAAGATGCAGATGATTGTCTATCTGTATCAAAAATACCTCTATCTACCACTTGATGAAAAGGCAAAAAGATAGAGAAAGAGAAGAAATGAGGAATGGAATGTCTTAGATAGAAATGCTTTGGAATCCATAAGGCTCTGCTTGGGAGGAAGTGTTGCCTCTAATATATTTAAATAAAAGACTAAAAAAGAACTTATGACCACCTTATGCAAGTTGTATGAGATGCCTTTAACAATAGATAAGGTGTATCTGATGAAGAGGTTATTCAACCTAAAAATGAATGAGAATTCAAGTGTAGCTAAACATCTAAATGATTCCAATACTATTACAAAACATTTGACTTTTTTGAAAGTGAAAATAGATGAATAAGTCAATGTCTTGTTCTTACTATGTTCCCTGCATGAATCCTGGAATAATCTTGTGATGGCTATGAGTAACAACGTGTCTGGGATAAATACTCTTAAAATGGAGGATGTTTTTAGTGTCATAATCTCTAAAGACATGGGAAGGAAGACATCTGGTGAGACTTCAATAAGAAATGAACTAAATGTTCAATCTGGAGGGAGACAAAAGAATAAATAGAGAAGCAAGAGCCGTGGATCAAAGGGAATATCTTTATCTTCCAAACATAGATCCAAGTCAAAAGGAAGAAGTGTTGTATGCTAGAATTGTGGAAAGTCTTGCCATAATAGAAAGCAATGCTGGGATCCTAAAAAGAATCACAAAGAACAAAAAAATAATGATATTAAATAGGAGGCAAATATTGCCTCAAGTGATAGTACTACTGTGTATCAAGATGATTTAGTTTTGTCATGTGATACAAAGCTTGAGTCATGTGTGATTAACTCAGGGGCATCTTTTCATTCTACTTTAAGTCCCAAATTTTTTATAACCTATGTAAGTGGAAAGTTAGTCCAATTTTTCTTGGGAGAAAATGAACCCCATGATAATATTGGCAAAGGGTCAGTAAAGATCAAGCTACATAATGGAAATGAATGGATACTAAAAGAAGTAGGACATGTGCCAAGTCTTACCAAAAATCTTATTTCTATAGGTCAATTGGTGAAAGATGGATGTATTGTTGCTTTCAATATAGAATCTTGGAAGGTAACAAAAGGTAATCTTGTTGTATCTAGAGGTAAAAAGGAAGGCACATTGTATTTGAGTAATTGCATTGTTTAATTTAATATTGCATGAGTTTCTACTTTTGATCTAGAAACTAATTTATGGCATTCAAGATTAGGTCATATGAGTTAGAAAGGTATGAGCATTTTACGTAATAAATGGAAGTTATCAAAATTAAAGTCTATTAATTTAGATTTATGTGAACATTGTGTTTTTGGTAAACAAAAGAAAGCTTCTTTTTTGAAGGTTGGGCTTGAAAGAAAATAAAATTAATTAGAATTAGTACATTTTGATGTTCAAGGACTAGCCCTTGTACAATCATTGGGAGGCTCAAAGTATTATGCTACATTTGCGGATGATGCAACTCATAAGTTGTGGGTTTATTATATTCAAAATAAGTCTGATATATTTAAAACCTTTAAAATTTGGAAAGCCTTTGCAGAAAATGAGTTTTGCATGAAGATGAAATGCTTAAGATATAATAATGGAGGCGAATACACCTCAAAAGAATTTTGGAACTAATGTGCATAAGAAGGAGTCCTAAAAGAATAGTGCCTCAGACTCCTCAACAAAATGGGATAAGTGAGAGAATGAACCAAATAATTATGGAGAGAGCTAGAAGCATGAGATTCCATGCTGGTTTACCCCTACTTTTTGGGTAGATGTTATTGTTCCCAAAATCTATCACTCATTTTTAGGATAACATATGAAATATTTTGGTCCTACAGTGGTGGGATATTGTAGATGCAGATGAAGATCTTTATCTTCAAACCGATATTTATGAACCAACACTTGAATATCTTCTAGATGAAGCATCCGATGATGAAGAAGATGCAGTAGCCCTTGAATCACTTGCAGATGAGTTAGAACAACCAATGACTAATATGCAACGTGGTGCAAGACAGTATAGACCAAGAGAACATGACTGGTCTACATTAAATTATGAAGCAAGAGGAACCTGGTCACGACACCATCATGAAGTACCTGAGTGACCAAAAAAGCCAAGAAGCCGAGGACACTCCAGAGGAGAATCATCTAGAGGGAGACAGCCCTCTATGACGAGACAACCTCCCATAATGCACAGACAAGATCATCCTCTTGTGCAATATCCAAGCTCTTTCAAGCCAAGCGACTCCTGGATAAAGAACAAGTTCACCAGCAGAGAGCTGCCTAAAGAAATAAGAGAGCCTATATGGGAACAAATCTTACCAGCAGAAGAACCTGTCTTAGCAGTAGATCCGAGGTGGGATTGTGACAATGAAGAGGATGAAGTCGGCAGTTTGTTCTACTCCGACCAAGATTACTGTCCTGCTGAATGCAGTAATCTCCAAGAAGAAGAATTTGAACCAGAAGAAGAAGAAGTCTACCCTGAACCAGCAAGTGTTCAGGATCCAGGAAAGTAGAAACTGGTATGTACCAGTATTCCTTCCTTAGAACTACCATAGCCTGTCTATCTAAACCATTTAATCAATGGTAGATTTGCTCAATTCTTTACACTAGAAATAAATGGCAGACTGGTAGATGCACAAGTAGACACTGGTGCTTCTCTCTCTTTTTCTAAACCACAACTCATCAATGATTGGAAGACACTTGATGAGAACCAAGCTTACAAGAGCATAGATGTTCAGGGGAATAGTTTTACCTGTAGAAACTATAAACACCAACAGCGCCTTCGCATCCAAAATAAAATCTTCCACTGTGATTTCTTTGCCCTAGAGAAGATGCCTATTGATATCCTCCTTGGAGGATCATTCATTGACAGATATACAGCCTATGGTGCTACTGCAAAAAGCATCATGTTCACCATAGAAAATGAAAGGCTTCGCATACCACGCCTAATTTATGCCACAGAATAGTTCCCGCGCTCCATGACTCAGAGCCCTGAAATAATCCCAGCCAAAATACTAGAACTTGAAGAAATGATCAAGTCCTCTATCTGCTCAGAGAATCCTCAGCAGTTTTGGTCCAAAGCTATGCCCGAAATGGAAATCAAATTACTAGAAGGCAAGCATATGAAGATTTGGAAAAGGATCCCAATACCGGCACAGGATTATGATGATATGGAAGCACAGATCAAAGATCTGGAAGCAAATGGCTTCAATGAAAAATCTACTTCTCCATTCTGTTGTTCTGCCTTTATGGTAAATAAACACTCAGAATAGAAAATAGGTAAGAAAAGAACGGTCATCAATTATAGGCCATTAAATGCTATAACAGAGCCATATCCATATCCCATACTAGATAAAAGCTGTCTACTAGAAAAAGTTGTAGCCTGTAAATACTTCTCACAGTTCGACTGTAAATCTAGCTTTTATCAGATAAGAGTCAAAGAAGAAGACAGAGCCAAGACAGCCTTCAACTGCCCCTTTGGCCACTATCAATGGACTATCATGCCTTTCGGCCTAATGAATGCGCCTGCATATTACCAGGTGCATATGGATAAATTTTTTGGTGGCACTTCTCATTTTCTTTGTGTATATATTGATGATATTCTTATTTTTAGTAATTCTTTAGATGAGCATGCTACTCATCTCTCCCAATTCTTTCCGCTGGCACTAGATGCAGGAATAGTCCTTTCAGAGACTAAGATTCAGTTATGTAAAACTGAATGCAACTTCCTCAGCATGGTGATCCGAGAATCAAAGCTGCAAGTCCAGCCACATATTAAAGAAAAGGTTATCGATTTTCCAGAGCAACTTGACAAACCAAAGTTGTAGGCTTTTTTAGGATTATTAAACTATTTAAATAGTTTCTATCCTAACTCTAGTGAAGACAGGTATATACTTCAAACTCTTTTCCAGAAAAAGAAAGCATTCCATTGGGAAGAACAACACACAGATGCAGTACAGAAGATCAAAGCCAAGGTTGTTGCCTTGCCCGAACTGCATATTCCGAAGTCCCAACAAATGAAAGTTTATACCGATGCCTCTGACCTCGCATGGGGAGGAGTACTTGTTTGTATAGTAGATAATAAAGAATTTGTATGCGAATTTGCTAGTGGTGTGTTTAGCTCCGATGTTTTGAAATGGATCTCCTCTGATAAAGAGATCTATGCTGTGAAAAAATGTTTAGAGAAGTTTATGTTGAAACTTCTACATCTGCCACATTTTATCATTGTAACCGATTGTACTAGATTTCTGACCTTTAGAGAAAAAGATCATGGTTGGAAATATGGTCGCGGAAAATATGTCTGGTGGCAAGCATTCTTTCATCAGTTCAATTTTTATGTGGAGCATATTATAGGTAGTAATAATGTTATTGCAGATTGGCTCAGCCAAAATCCTCCAGCCACATTAATGCATCAGCCTGCACCTGGTTTCAATCTTACCAGGATATTAAATCAAGGATTTGACTCTATGAATGTTCTTGTCCAAGAACAAATCCTTAGAGAAGGCTTGCATCCCCGATATACGAGGATCTCCTATGCAGCAGGACAAGACCTGCAAATGTCTGCAGCAGTGGCGCTTCAAGCAAACCACCGTCAGAACTCAGGAGTCATCACAATTGAAAGGCTCAACAGTGAATTCCTATATCACTAGTTCACTGAGCTACTAAAGCGACCACTATGGACGTGGTGCATTCGGATCAGATCAACATCCAACGAACACCTGTATCGCTGGATTGCTCGGCATGGCCCGCATAGAATTCATGAAGAACAAAATCATGATCAAGACACGGTAGTGCATACAATTATTCGCCGACAACTTGAGTGGGAATCTTATTTCCACTGCACTCCCAGGCATACACCATGTGAAGCGAGACCCCCTAATTTTCGACATTGGCATCTACAAAGTACCTTTCAGATAAGATGCCTTTTTAATCTGATCTCTGAAGATGACCTCGAAGACGAAGCGGAAGACATGTTGGGCCCACAACCCATGATTCCTTCATCACCATCATCATCATGTGGATCCAACGCTTCAAATAACATCTCACTGTAGCCATCTTTTGAGCTGTAAAGCATGATGGGATTGACACCGCCTTGCCAGTGATGCAGGCAGGACCACCCAAATATTGCTATAAATAAGCCTCTCTGCCTATGTATTATCATCAAAAAAAATTCAGTGTGAAAATCTAGTAGCCTTGTAAAAGAGTATGCTCTTCACTTGCCCTTTTTGAAGGATCCTGTGAATCAGAAATTGAAATAAGGATATTGTAATATTTTTGAGTGAGTAATATAGTGAAGCCGTAGCCATTTGGCCCCTACCTACTATCACAGGTTTCTTCTAAATCAAGTTGTAAAAGTCTGGAACAAGGAGGCGTCTACTAACGTATACCAATCTTTTTACGTCAGTAGATGCCTCCTTGTTTTAGACTTTTACAGCTTGATTTAGAAGAAACTTGCGATAGTAGGCAGGGGCCGAATGGCTACGGCTTCACTATATTACTCACTCAAAAATATTACAATATCCTTGTTTCAATTTCTGATTCACAAGATCCTTCGAAAAGGGCAAGTGAAGAGCATACTCTTTTACAAGGCTACTAGATTTTCACACTGAAAATTTTTCGATGATAATACATAGGCAGAGAGGCTTATTTATAGCAATATTTGGGTGGTCCTGCCTGCATCGCTGGCAAGGCGGTGTCAATCCCATCATGCTTTACAGCTCAAAATATGGCTACAATGAGATGCTATTTGAAGCGTTGGATCCACATGATGATGATGGTGATGAAGGAATCATGGGTTGTGGGCCCAACATGTCTTCCACTTCGTCTTCGAGGTCATCTTCGGAGATCGGATTAAAAAGGTATCTTATCTGAAAGGTACTTTGTAGATGCCAGTGTCGACAATTAGGGGGTCCCGCTTCACATGGTGTATGTCTGGGAGTGCAGTGGAAATAAGATTCCCACTCAAGTTGTCGGCGAATAATTGTATGCACTACCGTGTCTTGATCATGATTTTGTTCTTCATGAATTCTATGCGGGCCATGCCGAGTAATCCAGCGATACAGGTGTTCGTTGGATGTTGATCTGATCCGAATGCGCCACGTCCATAGTGGTCGCTTTAGTAGCTCAGTGAACTGGTGATATAGGAATTCACTATTGAGCCTTTCAATTGTGATGACTCCTAAGTTTTGACGGTGGTTTGCTTGAAGCGTCACTGCTGCAGACATTTGTAGGTCTTGTCCTGCTGCATAGGAGATCCTCGTATATCGGGGATGCAAGCCTTCTATAAGGATTTGTTCTTGGACAAGAACATTCATACAGTCAAATCCTTGATTTAATATCTTGGTAAGATTGAAACCAGGTGCAGGCTGATGCATTAATGTGGCTGGAGGATTTTGGCTGAGCCAATCTGCAATAACATTATTACTACCTATAATATGCTCCACATAAAAATTGAACTGATGAAAGAATGCTTGCCACCAGACATATTTTTCGCGACCATCTTTCCGACCATGATCTTTTTCTCTAAAGGTCAGAAATCTAGTACAATCGGTTACAATGATAAAATGTGGTAGATGTAGAAGTTTTAACATAAACTTCTCTAAACATTTTTTCACAGCATAGATCTCTTTATCAGAGGAGATCCATTTCAAAACATCGGAGCTAAACACACCACTAGCAAATTCGCATACAAATTCTTTATTGTCTACTATACAAACAAGTACTCCTCCCCATGCGAGGTCAGAGGCATCGGTATAAACTTTCATTTGTTGGGACTTCGAAATATGCAGTTCAGGCAAGGCAGCAACCTTGGCTTTGATCTTCTGTACTGCAGTTGTGTGTTGTTCTTCCCAATAGAATGCTTTCTTTTTCTAGAGAAGAGTTTGAAGTATATACCTGTCTTCACTAGAGTTAGGATAGAAACTATTTAAATAGTTTTATAATCCTAAAAAAGCCTGCAACTTTGGTTTGTCAAGTTACTCTGGAAAAACAAATAACCTTTTCTTTAATATGTGGCTGGACTTGCAGCTTTGATTCTCGGATCACCATGCCGAGGAAGTTGCATTCAGTTTTGCATAACTGAATCTTAGTCTCTGAAAGGACTATTCCTGCATCTAGTGCCAGCTGAAAGAATTGGGAGAGATGAGTAGCATGCTCATCTAAAGAATTACTAAAAATAAGAATATCATCAATATATACACAAAGAAAATGAGAAGTGCCACCAAAAATTTTATCCATATGTGCCTGGTAATATGCGGGCGCATTCATTAGGCCGAAAGGCATGACAGTCCATTGATAGTGGCCAAAGGGGCAGCTGAAGGCTGTCTTGGCTCTGTCTTCTTCTTTGACTCTTATCTGATAAAAGCCGGATTTGCAGTCGAACTGTGAGAAGTATTTACAGGCTGCAACTTTTTCTAGTAGATATATTTTATCTGGTATGGGATATGGATATGGCTCTGTTATAGCATTTAATGGCCTATAATTGATGACCATTCTTTTCTTACCTCTTTTCTATTCTGAGTGTTTATTTACCATAAAGGCATAACAACAGAATGGAGAAGTAGATTTTTCAATGAAGCCATTTGCTTCAAGATCTTTGATCTGTGCTTCCATATCATCATAATCCTGTGCCGGTATTGGGATCCTTTTCCCAATCTTCATATGCTTGCCTTCTAGTAATTTGATTTCCATTTTGGGCATAGCTTTGGACCAAAACTGCTGAGGATTCTCTGAGCAGATAGAGGACTTGATCCTTTCTCCAAGTTCTAGTATTTCGGCTGGGATTATTTCAGGGCTCTGAGTCATGGAGCTTGGGAACTGTTCTGTGGCATAAATTAGGCGTGGTATGCGAAGCCTTTTGTTTTCTATGGTGAACATGATGCTTTTTGCAGTAGCACCATAGGGTGTATATCTATCAATGAATGATCCTCCAAGGAGGATATTAATAGGCATCTTCTCTAGGGAAAAGAAATCACAGTGGAAGATTTTATATTGGATGTGAAGGGGCTGTTGATGTTTATAGTTTCTACAGGTAAAACTATTCCCCTGAACATCTATGCTCTTGTAAGCTTGGTTCTCATCAAGTGTCTTCCAATCATTGATGAGTTGTGGTTTAGCAAAAGAGAGAGAAGCACCAGTGTCTACTTGTGCATTTACCAGTCTGCCATTTATTTCTAGTGTAAAGAATTGAGCAAATCTACCATTGATTAAATGGTTTAGATAGACAGGCTGTGGTAGTTCTAAGGAAGGAATACTAGTACATATTGGTTTTTGCTTTCTTGGATCCTAAACACTTGTTGGTTTAGGGTAGACTTCTTCTTCTTCTGGTTCAGCTTCGTCTTCTTGGAGATTACTGCATTCACTAGGACAGTAATCTTGGTCAGAGTAGAACATACTGCCGACTTCATCCTCTTCATTGTCACAATCCCACCTCGCATCTGCTGATAAGACAGGTTCTTCTGCTGGTAGGATTTGTTCCCATATAGGCTCTCTTATTTCTTTAGGCGGCTCTCTGCTGGTGAACTTGTTCTTTATCCAGGAGTCGCTTGGCTTGAAAGAGCTTGGATATTGCACAGGAGGATGATCTTGTCTGTGCATTGTGGGAGGTTGTCTCGGCATAGAGAGTTGTCTCCCTCTAGATGATTCTCCTCTGGAGTGTCCTCAGCTTCTTGGCTTTTCTGGTCGCTCAGGTACTTCATGATGGTGTCGTGACCAGGTTCCTCTTGCTTCATAATTTAATGTAGACCAGTCATGTTCTCTTGGTCTATACTGTCTTGCACCACATTGCATATTAGTCATTGGTTGTTCTAACTCATCTGCAAGTGATTCAAGGGCTGTTGCATCTTCTTCATCATCAGATGCTTCATCTGGAAGATCTTCAAGTGTTGGTTCATAAATATCAGTTTGAAGATAAAGATCTTCATCTGCATCTACAATATCCCACCACGCTGCTACGTTGGAGGAAAAAATAGCTTTAACAGCATGGTTTTTGCAAGAGCAATTAGGAGCAATATGGCCAGGTTTGTGACAGATGTAGCAAATCGGCTGCTTGGAAGGAGGATGAGCAGTGCGTCATTTCTTGAGGAAATGATGAGGAGGAGCATAAGAATGTTTTTTAGGGAATGAGCAGCGTCGAAAGGAGACATGCTTGCGGCGCTGCTTTTGTTGGTGACGAGGTTGTACAAATGGTTGACAGCCAAATGGGGCTGTTTTTGGGAATACTGGAGCAATCTGGGATGCTTGATGCTTACTAAGCTTTTGCATAGACTTAGTTTTAGAAACTAAAGTCATAATTTGTTGTTTGGAAAAATCCATGACATCAGAAAGGGCTAGATCTTCAATCGTGAGTCCTTTGAGGTCAATATAAGACAGTACTCTGTCAATCAAATTATAAGGCATAGCATGCAAAAATTTTAACTTAATCTCAGTAGAAGCATAACATCTACTTTCATAAGCCAATTGCCTAAATTGTTTGGCAAAGCCATCAAACTATTTCAAATCGTAGAGCTCCATCTTTAGTAACCATTTCTTGGATTCCAGTTCCCTATTGCCAACTGGAGGTGCAAACTCATTAATCAATAATAAAAATAATGCTGCTAAAGAATCTGGCTGATTATGTACACGCTCATACTGTTGTGGCTCAGTCATTGACTGCCACCACAAAGTAGTGACACCCCATAAAAATTTTGTTGCAAAGCAGGTGCTACCTACTTGGTCAAGATGGGCCTGAATAGCTAGGACACGCATGGTATTGCACTAGGCAGTGATTTCATTCAAGGGATTTAGCAGGTAATCTATATTCAAATACCAAGGCTGCAAATGTATATGGGTTCTTTGCATAAGGGTATGACTAGGTGATCTTTTTACAGTTTTAAAGTTAGGACCAAAAGAGACTGAACAGAGAGGCTTGGAGGATGATTCTACCTTTTGGTCTTCTTTTGACAGCCAGCTAAGACTATCATCTAACAAATCAATTCTCTTCTCACTTCTCAATTTTTTTTTGAGTATTCAAATTCTCCATTATTCAAGCTTTTTAGATTTCTATGGACTATGCAGGATTGAAACTACAGACTCTATAGGCTTATTTCTACCAACTCTGTAGGCTTGAAACTATGGACTATGCAAGATGGGTTCTATGGAATCATTTCTATGGACTCTGCAAGCTAAGTTCTATAGACTCATTTCTATGGAATCTACAGGCTCATTTCTATAGACTTTGTAGGCTCATTTCTACAAAATCTTCAGATATGTTTCTATGGACTCTACAGGATGGATTCTACAGACTCTTTCAAAGCTCGAGAGACTTAGAGAAAACTATGGACTCTTTAGGTTGATTTTTTATTTCTAAGGACTCATTTCCATGGACTCTATAGGAAAGAAACAAGTTCCCCACTTAGGCAATTTCAATTGGTCGGTTCAATCCCAAAGCTTGAATGGAAAGTAGCCTTGCGGAGGGCAAACGGAACAAAAGAATATATTTTGGAGGGATTTTTTGCTATGGAATTCTACAAGTAAAATCCTTTAGACATTTTTCCTAAAGGAATGATCAAAGGCTCGATAGAGAGCCTGAAGGACAAGTGCCCTTACAAAGGGCACTTAGGATCCAAAAGGACCCTTATGATTTTTTTGAAAGGCAACTTTGGAGAACAAACAGCCCTTATGGAGGGTAGGCAATGAGCAAAATGGACCATTTCAAAGGGTGAAAGGGTAAGGTTTTCTTTAGAAAAGTGAACAAGGCAAATTCCTTTCGAAAAAAACTCTGAAGGAATTCTTTTGGACTTTTGTCTGAAGGAATTCACCCAAAAGAACAAAGCCCACGAGAAGCGACTAAGGTTAAGGGTATGAAGAAGAAGGCCACCCAAAGGACCTCGAAGGGTACGTACCCTTGTGGGGGACTCTTGGCCAAAGCTGAAGGGATTCCTCCCCTTTGAGAAGGATCAAACAAGAAAGCTAAAGGAATTGCGAAGGAGGGTGATGGACCTGAAGGCGTCAAAATTAAGCATTGCGAACTAGTCGTTGGGATCTAGATGTCTGATGATGTCCCCTGACATCCCCATAGATGTCAAATTTAGGGAAATAAACTAGCTATTGATATTTAAAGGCTTGAGCACAGCCCTAAATGCATTCAAAGGCCTTAAGGCCAAAAGGAAGAACTGCTGAGAGAAGAGCCAAAAGAGCCAGCAAACCTAGGAATTTAGCCCAGAGAGCTCAAATTCCAAGAAAAGACAAAACTAGGAAGAGACAAAGCTGGAAAAAGACAAAAGTTAAAAATGAACTCAGTGACCAGCTGAAGAGGGAGCTAAAAGAGCTAGCTAGAAAGGGAAAAGATAGCCCAGGAGCTCAAATTGTAGCAAGAAAAAGGGAAGACCAGAAATATCTATGTAGGAGTTATTTTTGGTAGGTGGAACCATCAACCAAGTACATATTTGAGCTTACAAACATTAAAGGCATGGCCTATTTTTCTCCCATGAATTAAAGGTAAAGTGGACAGCTGCACAGATATTTGGTGACAAACTAGATGACGTAGACACAAGAGAAGACATTTGAGATGAATTGACATGCCATAGTTAAGGCAGCTACCCTATTCTAGCATGGTCATTTGACAAAACTGAAAATGCATTCAAGGCATTGAATGAAACATGGGCCGCTCCATGGAATAAATCACTAAGCCTTTCTTGGCTACTATATATTGTATTCTCTTCCTTTACACAAGGGAGATCTTTTTGGTTATAGAATCGAAACTTTACCAAAATTGAAAGGTGATTACTGAGACTTTGAGCTCAGATTGTTAATAATATTTCTTTGTTTGAATGAGAAAGCAAGTTACTTTCAAACTTTGTGCTGTACTAGCTTGTGTCATTTAGGATATTGTTCTTATGTCTATTTCTTGAATGCATTCTTGTCTATTTAATGAAATAAGTAGAATTAGTAGAAGTAATCAGGAAGGTGTCCTGAAGCTGACTGTGGAGAGACTTTGTGCTGCCATAATTGTCTTTAGTGTGTTTATTTTCTATTTTTGTGTAAAGGACCTTGGGATGACTTTGTGCCCCCATTGTCCTTCATATTTCACTCTTTGGTAGTTGAGGGGGAGACTTTGTGCTACACCTCATTTTGTTGGTTATTGCGCTGCTGTTCCAGTTACTTTTACTACCTAGGAAGGAATTTAGCTGTTGACTGAGTATTAATTCTAAAAAAGGAGAAGTACCTCCAGCAATCACCCAAGATTTCTCCTTTGTTTGTGAACATCATCTCTGAAAAAAGATAGATGGATGGTGTGATCCTACCCTTGAACATTATTTTCTACGTATATATATAGTATATAGCACCTCATAGTTATATGAAACCTCTCCTTGATGAGAGGAGAGATTTGACCCCTTTTGATGTGATAAACCTACACATTTGACCAACTAATCTCTTTATGTTGTGGTGGAAACACCTATTTTGCTTATTAGTTAGCTGGTGAGAAAATATTCACCCAACAGTTTTTGGTGACTCTGCTAGGGAAGAGCGCGTAGTTTGAAGTCTCAAGCTTCAAGTTGAAGTAGGGCTAGTTGTTTTTCATTTTTATTCTACAATTTGGCAACTCCATGATATACCAGAAGCTAGAGAGCCCAAGGTGTTGTTGACCTTATTTTTGAGTTGGTACAGTAGGGAAATCTTGATTTGTTTCCTCCATAACTTCAAGTTCAATGAACTAAGAGTCTTCCTCCTACTAATACTAGGTCACCACTACAAGACAGAGCTTCTTTTTTCTATTGTTAGCAGAGCTTTGCCTATACATACTCCACCCAGATTTTTTATCCCCACTTTTCATAATCAAATCATGGCGATTCAAGGCCCCTGGGTAACTCTTTTGTCCCATTCAATTTAACTCCACCTTTACATGAGCTACCATGTAGTTCAAGGAAGAATTTCCCCAAGTTATTTGGTAATGGGAGAGTTCATCTGAATGAACACATTATAGCATTCAGCATAGCCTACAGTGTGATAGGCGTGGAGTATGAGGATGTAGTAGTCAGGCTATTTATGGAGACACTACAAAGTGTTGTTATAGATTGGTTCTACCACCTGTAGGCTTGGTCAGTGATTGACTGGAACACTCTCAAAGCTAAGTTTGAAACAAGGTTCAAGCCTGTAGAAGATGCACATGCCCTACTAGCCCAACTCACACAGATGAAGAAATAACCTCATGAACCTATGAAGGACTTCATTGCTAAGTTTGACAAGCTGAGGAACTAGATTCCTACCATTGCTCAGCCAACAACCAAGAATATCAAATGCTTCTTCATCAACTCACAGCTACCTGAAGTGATTTTTTTGTTGAGACATGCTGGCCACATAGACCTTGCCACTACACAGGATTTGGTCACTGAGGTGGAAGATGACCTTATCTTGGTAGGAAATATAATGAGAGATCCTAATAGAGGTAAATCTTCTTCATCTTTTGAATATCCATTTACATGCACCATTGATAAAATGGTGAAAAAGATGGTAAATGAACTGCTAACCTTGAAAATACAAGTGGCCCAAGGTATGTCTTCTCCTCCTTATCATGATATGCCAAGGAAGACATTCCCCAATCAGTCATACCAAGGAAATGATGCCAGGAATCAATGATAGCGAAATCATCTTCCTCCCCTACTAAGGAACCTTGCCCTTGAAGCACCTCCAACTAATTCAGTAGTTGGATGTCTTGAAGTAGAATCAGATTTCTCTTTCTAGCCTGAGTTAAACCTAGAAGATGATGCAAATCTCTTCACAGAAGAAGAAGAAGAACTAGTTGGCGACTCCAACATTAGTTTCCTAAATTTCCAGGATGAACCCAGAAGTGAAGGTAAAGCAGCTAAGGGATCATACACTGTGTTCACCTGATCCAAGAATCAGTTAGCCCAGCAAGCTGATAAAGAAAAAATAGAGGAGTGATCTCAGCCTACAATTTCAATTTCCAAATGAAGAACTTCTCTACCTTTCCAGCCAAAGGACTCGGTGATCGCTAAAAAAGTAAGTACCCCAAACATTTTTGCACCTTCAACTTTAATTTCACAAATCAGTCCTCCCCCATTAAAAACCAAAAGTATGAACTACCTTTCTCTGTTCCTATTCTATTTTAGTCATTTGACATAATCGACCATGTCAAGAAATCCAAAATTCAAATGACTGAATTTGAATTTCATCAATAAAACCCTGAGTAGTTGGATAGATTGGTTCAATGTGTCAAGAATAAAGCTATCCCTAAAAGACAAGAAGTTAGAAAGGTAATTCATGATCCCCCAAGGAACATGTCCACCCCAAATAACTATGTCATTACTCCTCTTGCTACTCCTAGAAGAATTGAACCATTTTATATCTCCTTGCTAATAAATGGACACTAGCTACACAATTGCATCATTGATTCTGGATCTTCAGACAATGCCATGCCTTCCAAAGAGGTAGAATCTCTTGGTCTCATACTGACCAAGACATTTTGGAGATGTTTTTCCATGGAGAATAAACAAGTTCCACTATTCAGACATATCAAGGATGCCCAATTTGCATTTGTAGCATTCCCAGATAAGAGAATCAAGATTACAGTCCTGGTGACCAACGACCCAGCCTCATACGGCATTCTTCTTAGGTGAAATTTCTACAAGGATGTTGGTGACAAGTTGAGCATGGACCTGTCTAAGGAAAGGATCCCAATCAAAGGCATTATGCAGAGATTGCTCCCTGAGAAGGAAGCAAACTATGTTGTCACTCAAACATCAGCTCCTGAAGCCCAAATTCTATTTGAGTCTTTAGGTAGGGGTAATTACTTCTTGACCACAGAGGATGTTCATGTTTCTACAGATGAAAGTCTTGTAGGTGACAATCTAAAAATTGGTTCAGATGGAATAGAAGAATTTAAGATAGAGTGCAATGCAAACATAGAAGAATCCTCCCCTCCAAACAAAGAAAAATCTAAGACCTCTCAAGACAAAGATGTCAAACTTCTTCACGCCAAAAGGGATGTTGAGCTGATGGTTTGTCAAGATTTTTATGTAGACAATCAAATCATGTGCTTCACTGGACTAGAAGAGCAACAAGCTATGGTAGTGGACCATACTTATACATGCCAAAGTTAGGAAAAGAAGCTCTTCTGCAAGAGATCAAGGATTTATGGTTTTTAGATTGGAGACCACGTCTTGCCATGGGGCAAGAAGAGAGAACCAAAATGAGGGAATTCCTGGTGGAGAGATCCATTCACCCATCATCAATTCTAGGGATAAAATGGCTTCTTGCTAGTTTATCAGGATGAAACTCCATTTTCATTGCCTCACAGTGGGCAGCATCTGAATCACTTCAATTCTTGAAGTATCAGATAAGTCTAGTTCTACATATGTATATTTGTATAGTCTTTAGGTCTATTTTGTGTTGTTTATTTTCATTTCTCTTTGCACATTTATTTTTTTTGGGTAGCATGACTCAGTAGCCCAATGGCATACTTGAAGTCACTGGAGATTCTGGTTTCTACTCCCCTCAGCTATTTCAAAATTTCAACTAAAGAAAGTTCCCCAACTGAAGCCAGCTGTTGTTCCTAAAATCTATCACTCATTTTTGGGACAACATATGAACTATTTTGGTCCTATAGACCAAAATTATCTTCTCCATTCTCAAAAAATTGTTCTGAGTATTCAAATTCTCCCTTATTCAATATTTTTTAGATTTCTACAGACTATGTAGGCTTGAAACTACAAACTCTGCAGGCTTATTTCTACGGACTCTGCAGGCTTGAAACTACAGACTCTATAGGCTGGGTTCTATAGACTCATTTCTATGGACTCTATAGGCTGAGTTCTATGGACTCATTTCTACAGACTCTATAGGCTCATTTCTACGAACTCTATAGGCTCATTTCTATGGACTCTTTCAAAGCTCGAGAGACTAAGAGAAAACTATGGACTCTACAGGTTGGTTTCTTGTTTCTAAAGACTCATTTCTATAGACTTTGTAGGAAAGAAACAAGTTCCCCACTTAGGAAATTTCAATTGGTCGGTTCAATCCCAAAGCTTGAAGGGCAAGTACCCTTGTGGAGGGCAAATGGAACAAAAGGATATCTTTCAGAGGGATTTTCCATGACATAATTTTACAAGTAAAATCTTTTAGACATTTTGTCTAAAGGAATGATCAAAGGCTTGATACAGAGCGCGAAGGACAAGTGCCCTTATGGAGGGCATTTAGGAGCTAAAAGGACCCTTGTGACTTTTCTAAAAGGCAACTTTGGAGATCAAATAGCCCTTGTAGAGGGTAGGCGATGAGAAAAATGGACTATTTCAAAGGTAGAAAGAGTAAGCTTTTCTTTGAAAAAGTGAACAAGGTGAATTCCTTCGAACAAAAAGTTCGAAGGAATTCTTTTGGACTTTTGTCTGAAGGAATTCACCTAAAAGAACAAATCCCACGGGAAGTGACTAAGGCGAAGGGTATGAAGAAGAAGGCCACGCAAAGGACCCCGAAGTGCAGGTACCCTTGCAGGGGACTCTCAGCCAAAGCTGAAGGGATCCCTCCCCTTTGAGAAGGATCAAACAAGAAATCTAAAAGAATTTCCAAGGAGGGTGATGGGCCCGAAGGCATCAAAATTAAGAATTACAAACTAGCCGTTGGGATCCAAATGTCTGATGACGTCCCCATAGATGTCAAATTTGGAGCAATAAAATAGTCGTTGATCTTTAAAGGCTTGAGCACAAACCTGAATGCATTTAAAGGCCTTAAGGCCAAAAGGAAGAACCACTGAGAGAAGAGTCGAAAGAGTGAGTAAAGTTGGGAATTTAGCCCCGAGAGCTCAAATTTTAGGAAAAGACAAAACTAGGAAGAGACAAAGCTAGAAAAAGACAAAAGTTAAAAATGAACTCAATGACCAGCTAAAGAGGGAGCTAAAAGAGCCAACCAGAAAGGGAAAAGATAGCCTAGGAGCTAAAATTGTAGCAGGAAAGAGGGAAGACCAGAAATATCTATGTAGGAGTTATTTTTGGTAGGTGGAACCGTCGACCAAGTAGATATTTGAGCTTGCAAATATTAAAGGTGTAGCCTATTTTTCTCCCATGAAGTAAAGGTAAAGTGGATAGTTTCATAGATATTTGGTGATAGACCAGATGACCCAGGCCCAAGAGAAGACAATTGAGATGAATTGGCATGCCACAATTAAGGTAGCCACCCTATACTAGCATGGTCCTTTGACAAAATCAAAAATGCATTTGAGGCATTGAATGCAACATGGGCTGCTCCATGGAACAAAGTGCCAAGCCTTTCTTGGCTACTATATATTGTATTCTCTTACTTTACACAAGGGATATATTTTTGGTTATAAAATCAAAACTCTACCAAAATTGAAAGGCAATTACTGAGACTTTGAGCTCAAATTGTTAATCATATTTATTTGTTTGATTGAGAAAGCAAGTTACTTTCAGACTTTGTGCTATAATATCTTATGTCATTTAAGAGATTTTTCATGTCTATTTCCTAAATGTTTTCTTGTCCATTTAATGAAATAAGTAGAATTAGTAGAAATAATTAGGAAGGTGTCCTGAAGCCGACTATGGAGAGACTTTGTGCTAGCATAATTGTCTTTAGTGTGATTATTTTCTATTTCTATGTAAAGGACCTTGGGATGACTTTGTGCCCCCATTGTCCTTCTTATTTCACTCTTTGGTAGTTGAGGGGGATCTTTTGTGCTACACATCATTTTGATGGTTACTATGCCCTTGTTCCAGTTACTTTTACTACTCAAGAAGGAATCTGGCTGTTGACTGAGTAGTACTTCTAAAAAAAGAAAAGTACCTCCAGTAATCACCCAAGATTTCTCCTTTGTCTGTGAACATCATCTCTAAAAAAAGAGAGTTGGATGGTGTGATCCTACCCTTGAGTATTATTTTTTGTTTATATATATATATATATATATATATATATATATATATATATATATATATATATATATATATATATATATATATATATATATATATATATATATATATATATATATATATATATAGAACCTCTTAGTTATAGGGAACCTCCCCTTGATGAGAGGAGAGATTTATTCGCTTTTGATGTGGTAAAGTTGTACATTTGGCTGACCAATCTCCATATGCTATGGTAGAAACATCTATTTTTCCCATCAGTTAGTTGGTGACAAAATATTCACCCAACAATTTTTGGCGACTCTGTTGGGGAAGAGTGCACAGTTTGAAGCCTCAAGCTTCAAGTTGATGCAGGGCCAATTCTTTTCCATTTTTATTCTACAATCTGGAAACTCTATGCCATACCAGAGGCCAGAGAGCCCAAGGTGTTCTTGACCCTATTTTTGAGTTGGTACAATAGGGAAATATTGATTTGTTTCCTCCACAACTTCAAGTTCAATGAACTAGGAGTCCTCCTCCTACCAATACCAGGTCACCACTACAAGGCAGAGCTTATTTTTTTGCTGTTAGCAGAGCTTTACCTAGACATACTCCACCTAGAATTTTTATTCCCACTTTTCATAATCAAATCATGGCAGTTTAAGGCCCCTGGGGTAACTCTTTTGGCCCACTCAATTTAACTCCACCTCTACATGAGCTACCACACAGTTCAAGGAAGAATTTCCCCAAATTATTTGATGATGGTAGAGTCCATCCTGATGAACACATTGAAATGTTCAGCATAGCCTGTGGTGTGATAGGTGTGGAGTATGAGAATGTAGTAGTTTGGAAATTTGTAGAGACATTACAAGGTGCTGTTGCAGACTGGTTCTACCACTTGCAAGCTCAGTCAGTGACTGACTGCAACACTCTCAAAGCTAAGTTCAAAGTAAGGTTCAAGCTTATAGAAGATGCACATGCCCTGCTGGCCCAGCTCATACAGATGAGGAAATAACCTCATGAACCTATGAGGGACTTCATTTCTAAGTTCGACAAGATGAGGAACCAAATTCCTACCATTGCTTAGCCAACAGCTGAGAGTCTCAAATGCTTCTTCATCAACTCACAGCTACCTGAAGTGAGTTATCTGCTGAGACGTGATGGCCACATAGACCTTGCCACTGCTCAAGATTTGGCCACTGAGGTAGAATATGACCTTATCTTGGTAGGAAGGATAAGGAGAGATCCTAACAGATGTAAATCTTCATCATCTTATGAATATCCATCTACAAGTACCACTGATCAAATGGTTTAAAGGTTGGCAAATGAACTGCTAGCCTTGAAAAGACAAATGGCCTAAGGTATGTCTACTCCTCCTTATCAAGATATGCCAAGGAGGACATTCCCCAATTAGTCATACCAAGGCAATACTGCCAGGAATCAAGGGCAGCCAAATCATCTTCCTCCCCCATAGAGGAACCTTGCCCTTAAAGCACCTCCAACCAAGTCAACAGTTAGATATCTTGAAGCAAAATTAGATTTCTCCTTCTAGCCTGAATTGAACCTAAAAGATGATGCTAATATCTTCACAAAGGAAGAAGAAGAACTAGCTGGCAACTCCAACATTGGTTTCCTAAATTACTAGGATGAACCCAGAAATGAAGGTAAAGCAGTTTAGGGATCATACGTTGTGTTCACCTGGTCCAAGAATTAGTCAGCCTAGCAAGCTGATAAAGAAAAAATAGAGGAGTGAGCTTAGCCTAAAATTTCAATTTTCAAATGAGGAACTTCTCTACCTTTCCAGCCAAGGGACCTGGTAATCGATAAAAAGGTAAGTACCCCAAATGTTTTTGCACCTTCAACTTTAATTTCATAGATCAGTCCTCCCCCCCTTAAAAACTAAAAGGATGAATTGTCTTTCTCTGTTCCTAGTCCATTTCAGTCATTTGACATAATTGACCATGTCAAGAAATCCAAAATTCAAATGACTGAATTTGAATTCTTGCAATCTAACCCTGAGCAGTTGGATAGATTGGTTCAATGTGTGAAGAATAAAGCCATCCCTGTAGGACAAGAAGTTAGAAAGGTAACTCATGATCCCGCAAGGAACATGTCCACCCCAAATAACCTTGTCATTTCTCCTCCTGATGCTCCCAAAATAATTGAACCATTTTATATCTCCCCGTTGATAAATAGACACCAACTAAACAACCGTATCATTGATTTTGGAGCTTCAGACAACGTCATGCCTGTCGAAGTGGGAAAATCTCTTGGTCTCACACTAACCAAGGCATTTGAGAGATGTTTCTCTATGGAGAATAAACAAGTTCCATTGTTGGGACAAATCAAGGATGCCCAATTTGCATTTACAACATTTCCAAATAAGAGAATCAAGATGACAGTCCTAGTAGTCGATGTCCCAACCTCATACGACATTCTTCTTGGGTGAAATTTATGCAAGGATGTTGGTGGAAACTCGAGCATGGACCTATCCAAGGCAATCATCCCAGTCAAAGGTGTTATGCATAGATTGATTTGTGAGAAGGAAGAAAAATATGTTGTCACTCAAACATCAGCCCCTGAAGCCTAAATTCTATTTGAGTTTTTAGGCAGGGATAATTACTTCTTGACCACAGAGGATGTTCATGTTTCTATAAATGAAATTCATGTAGGTGACAATATAAAAATTGGTTTAGATAGAACATCAAAAGATAGGATAGAGTGCAATGCAAATGCAAAAGAATCCACCCCTCTAAATGAAGAAAAATCTAAGGCTACTCAAGACAAAGATGTCAAAATCCATGCTAAAAATGATGGTGAGCTGATGGTTTGTTAGAGTTTGATGCAGGCAATCAAATCATGTGCTTCACTAGACCAGAAGAGCAACAAGCTATGGTAATGGACTATATTTTTGCGTGCCAAAGTTAGGAAAAGAAGCTCTTCTATAAGAGAGCAAGGATTTATGGTTTTCAAATTGGAGACCACGTCTTGCCATGGGGAAAGAAGAGATAACCAAAAGGAGTGCACAGAAAATGTGATTCTTGGTGGAGAGCTCCATTCACCAATCACTAATTTTGGAGAGAAAATGGATTCTTGTTGGTTTATCAGGATGGAACACCATTTTCATTGCTTGATAGTGGGCAGCATCTGAAGCACTTCAATTCTTGAAGTATCAGATAAGTTTAGTTGTACATATGTATATTTGGATAGTCTTTAGTTCTATTTTGTGTTGTTCATTTTCATTTCTCTTTTACGCCTTTATTTTTTTGGGTAGCATGACTCTGTATCCTAATGGCATACTTGAAGGAACTAGAGATTCTAGTTTCTACTCCCCTTAGTTGTTTCAAAATTTCAACTGAAGGAAGTTCCCCAACTGGAGCCAGCTGTTGTTCCCAAAATCTGTCACTCTTTTTTGGGACAACATATGAACTATTTTGGTCTTGCAGGCCAAAATTCTCTTCTCCCTTCTCAAAAAATTGTTTTGAGTATTCAAACTCTCCATTATTCAAGCTTTTTTAGATTTCTATGGACTATGCAGGCTTGAAACTATGAACTCTGCAGGCTTGTTTCTACGGACTCTGTAGGCTTGAAACTACGGAATCTACAGGCTAGGTTATATGGACTCATTTCTATGGAATCTGCAGGCTGAGTTCTATGGAATAATTTCTATGGACTCTATAGGCTCATTCCTACTGACTCTTTAGATATGTTTTTGTAGGCTGGATTCTACAGACTCTTTCAAAGCTCAAGAGACTTAGATAAAAATATAGACTCTGCAAGTTGGTTTCTTGTTTTTATAGACTCATTTATATGGACTCTACAGGAAAGACACAAGTTCCCCACTAAGGCAATTTCAATTGGTCGGTTCAATCCCAAAGCTTGAAGGGCAAGTACCCTTATGGAGGGAAAATGGAACAAAAGGATATCTTTTAGAGGGATTTTCCACAGTGGAGTTTTACAAGTAAAATCCTTCAGACATTTTGTCTGAAGGAATGATCAAAGGCCCGACAGAGAGCTCGAAGGACAAGTTCCCTTGCAGAGGGCACTTAGGAGCCAAAAGGACCCTTGTGACTTTTTAGAAAGGCAACTTTGGAGATCAAATAGCCCTTGTAGAGGGCAGGCAATGACCAAAATGGACCATTTCAAAGGCCAAAAGGGTAAGGTTTTCTTCAGAAAAGTGAAAAAGGTGAATTCCTTCAGACAAAAAGTCTGAAGGAATTCCTTCAAACTTTTGTCTGAAGGAATTCATCTGAAAGAACAAAGCTCACGAGTATCGACTAAGGTGAAGGGTATGAAGAAGAAGGCCACCTAAAGGACCCTGAAGGGCAGGTAACCTTGTGGGGGACTCTTGGCCAAAGCTGAAGGGATTCTTTGCCTTTGGGAAGGATCAAACAATAAATCCAAAGGAATTGCCAAAGAGGGTGATGGGCCCGAAAGCATCAAAATTAAACATCATGAACTAGTCATTGGGATCCAAACGTCTGATGACATCCCTGCAGATGTCAAATTTGAGGCAATAAACTAGCTGTTGATGTTTAAAGGTTTGAGCACAGACCTAAATGCATTCAAAGGCCTTAAGGCCAAAAGGAAGAACTACTGAGAGAAGAGCTGAAAGAGCTAGCAAAGCTGGGAATTCAGACCTAAGAGCTCAAATTCTAGGAAAATACAAAACCAGGAAGAGACAAAGCTGGAAAAAGACAAAAGTTAAAAATGAACTCAGTGACCAGCTAAAGAGGGAGTCGAAAGAGCCAACCAAAAAGGGAAAAGATATCTTGGGAGCTCAAATCATAGCAGGAAAGAGAGAAGACTAGAAATATCTACGTAGGAGTTATTTCTAGTAAGTGGAACCATCGACCAAGTAGATATTTGAGCTTGCAAAAATTAAAGGCATGGCCTATTTTTCTCCCATGAAGTAAATGCAAAGTGGATAGCTGCACAGATATTTGGTGACAGACCAGGTGACCCAAGCCCAAGAGAAGATATTTGAGATGAATTGACACACCATAATTAAGGCAATCACCCTGTTCCAGCATGGTCCTTTGACAAAACTAAAAATACATTCAAGGAATTGAGTGCAACATGGGCCTCTCCATGGAACAAAGTGTCAATCCTTTCTTGGCTACTGTATATTTTATTCTCTTACTTTAAACAAGGGAGATATTTTTGGTTATAGAAGTGAAATTTTGTCAAAATTGGAAGGTGATTATTGAGACTTTGATATCAGATTGTTAATCATATTTTTTATTTGAATGGGAAATCAAGTTACTTTCGGACTTTGTGCTATAATATCTTGTTTCATTTAGGAGATTGTTTTTATGTCTATTTCTTGAATGCGTTCTTTCCCATTTAATGAAATAAGCAAAATTAGTAGAAGTAATCAGGAAGGTGTCCTGAAGCTGGCTGTGGAGAGACTTTGTGCTAACACAATTGTATTTAGTGTGTTTATTTTTTTTTCTATGTAAAGTACCTTAGGATGACTTTGTGCCCCATTGTCCTTCATATTTTAGTCTTTGGCAGTTGGGGGGGAGACTTTGTGCTACACCTCATTATGTTGGTTACTGCGCCCTTGTTCCAGTTACTTTTACTACCCAAGAAGGAATTTGGCTGTTGACTGAGTATTAATTCTAAAAAAAGAGAAGTACCTCTAGCAATCACCCAGGATTTCTCCTTTTTCTGTGAACATCATCTCTAAAAAAAGAGAGATGGATGGTGTGATCTTACCCCTAAGTATTATTTTATTATTATTATTATATATATATATATATATATATATATATAGTATATAGTGTCTCATAGTTATAGGGAACCTCCCCTTGATGAGAGGAGAGATTTATCCCCTTTTGATGTGGTAAACGTACACATTTGGCTGACCAATCTCCTTATGTTGTGGTGGAAACACCTATTTTGCCCATCTGTTAGCTGGTGACAAAATATTCACCCAATATATGTGATTCATACTACTATTTATTTGATTAACAAAGGATTGTCTATTGCTTTAGATGGTGATATTCCTAAGGAGCTTAGATAGGTAAAAGTGTTTCCTACTCTCATTTAAATAATTTTGGTTGTGAAAAATTTGTGCACATTGATAAAGAAAATAGAAATAAGTTGGATGCTAAATCGATGAGATGCACTTTCATTGTATATGGTGATATCTCATTTGGTTATAATTTCTATTATTTAGATGATAGAAATAATGTGAGATCACATGATATGATCTTTAATGAAAGTGTGATGTATAGGAACCAACTTGCAAAAAAGAAAGTGGAAAGTCCACTTGGTAAATAAAATATTGTCATACCTCCAAGTGTATTTAGAGAAATAAAAGAGAACTTACAGAATACTCCATTTACCTCTAAAGAATTAGAGAATGGGAATAGGGTCAATAATGACCCAATGGAGTCTTTTAAGAATATTCAGCCAAGAGAAGCTCAAGGTGAACCAGTCACACCTATGGTAAGGAGGTCAACAAGAGTAAGTAAACCTCCTGATAGATATTTTCCATATTTATTCTATTTGTTACTAACTGATAGTGGGGAACCTAAATCATTTGTAGAAGCTAAGTAAGACAAATTTTGTGTGCAATGGGAAAAGGGCATGAAAGTAGAATTAGATGACTTGAAACACAATAAAACATGGGAATTGGTGGATTTTCCACTTGATAAGAAACCACTAAAAATAAATGGGCTTTCCATTTAAAAGAATATGAGAGTGGGTAGAAAACATACAAAGAAAGGCTTGTTGTTAAAGGCTTTGCACATAAGGCTGGAATTGATTCCTTAGAGGTATTTTCTCTTGTTGTCAAAATTACCTCAATAAGGACTGTATTGAGTATTGTTGCTTCTAAGGATCTTCACTTATAATAGATGGATGTGCAGACAACATTCTTACATGGAGATTTAGAAGAAGAAATATACATGAAGCAACCAGATGGTTTTGAGGTAAATGGGAAAGAAAGAAAGGTTTGTAAATTGCTGAAAAGTTGATATGTTTTGAAATAGGCACCTAAGCAATGGTACCTAAGGTTTGATACTTTCATGTTGGAGCATGGATATGCTCATACTCATAGTGATAATTGTGTTTAAAGTAAGAAATTTTAAAATGATAAATTCATTATTTATCTACTTTATGTTGATGACATGGGTAGAGCTAACATGTAGAGAATAAGTGAATTAAAGAAACTGCTTTCCTTAGAGTTTGCCATGAAGGATCTTGGACCAGCCAGGAAAATTCTTGAAATGAGAATTGACAGAGATATATTGGGTAAGAAACCAACATTAACTCAATATAAATATATTGAAAAGGTGTTGTTAATATTTGGTATGCAAAACAATAAATCTATTTCTACAGCTTTGGCTAGCCACTTCAAGTTTAGTAAGACATAGTCTCCTAAGTCACAAGAGGAGAGATATTATATGAAAAAGGTGATATATGATTCAACTATGGGTAGTTTAATGTATGCTATGATTTTCACTTGTCCAGACATATCTTAAGCAATGGAAGTAGTGATTAGGATCATGAGTAACCCTCGTACAAAACATTGGTTAGTAGTTCAGTGGATTTTAAAATATTTGTATGGAACCTCTAGTATGTGTTTATGTTTTGAAGATTCTAATAGTGGGTTGCAAGGTTTTGTGGATAATGACATGGTAGGAAATTTGGATGGTATAAGGTCTACCACTGGCTATATTTTCATATTTGGAGGAACTAAAGTCTTGTGGGTTTCTAAGCTAAAGAAAGTTGTTGCACTTTCTACCACTAAGGATGAATACATTTCTTGCATTGAAGCAAGTAAAGAGTTGTTATGGTTAAGAAATTTTTTGGAGGAGTTGGGATTGAAGAAATTTGGGTAGACTCTATATTCTGATAGCCAAAGTGTTATTCACCTGGTTAAAAAATTCACTTTTCATAGTAGGACAAAGTATATAGAGCTTCGTTATCACTTCATGCATACAATTTTGGAAAGTGGGCAGTTCAAGCTAGAGAAGATTCACTCAAAGGAGAATCCTACACATATGCTTACTAAAGTAATTGCAATAGTGAAGTTGAAGGCACATTCAACTTCTGTGGGACTTCAAACATGAGCTTGAGGAAAAAGATATCAGCAGTTTTGAGTGTAAGTGGGAGGTTGTAGCAGTTGGTGTTGTGGCCTTATGTCTCCAAGTGGGAGATTTTTGGAGATATAGAAATATAATTCCTCATTTTATTTTAATGGAAAAGCTTAAAACCTACAGTTGCTATGGGTAACACGTAGAAGAAACCTATAGTTGTTATATGTAGTTGTAGATAAAACTTGTAGTGGCTATGGTCAGCCTATAAAATAACCTATAGTTACCATGGGAAACCTTTAGGTGAATTTTTTAGTGGCTATGGACAACCTATAGTGAAAACTTATAGTTATTATAGGCAACCTATAGGTGAAGACTGTAATTACTATGGGAATCTTATAAATGAAACTTGTAGTTGATATGAGCAACCTGTAGGTGAAGACTATAGTTGCTATGAGTAACTTGAAAATAAAAAGTCTTTAATTCGACTTGTGCTATGGGCTTCTATATATAAGTGCTATTATAAATTGAAAAGAATATGTTAATGCCAAATTTCAATTCTAATGTGGTGGATTGATATAAGCACTATGTGTTCATGGTTACATTGG